>JAIRCK010000043.1:0-249397 GCA_020744315.1 Curvularia eragrostidis | reverse complement strand
GCAAGGTGTATATTAGCCTCACGAGAGACGTGTTGGGATATATTTGGTGGAGTCATTGTATATTGTAACAAGAGAGGTGCGCAAAGTTGGTGGGGTGGCTCACTCGCTTGTATGGCTCACTCGCTTGTAAACTACGTTATAGATGGGCGCTAGGAAGTCACTCACTTCCTATAGGTATAGAGAGGTATCCTGTTTCTACCTCAAGCGTGTGTAGGTTTATAGTTAGTAATGCTCAGGTTTACTTTGACTCTAATCACACAGTATAAAGGAATGTTAAATGACAACAAGATATTGCTTGTTCAGGCGACGGAAAGGGCATGTTTTAGTAGGTAGATTTAGACGTTTAGGTACCTATGTCGTAGGCGCGAAGCCTCATTTGTGGATAGTGGAGAATGATTAGTGTGTCCTATAGAAATATAGTCATTTAAATGCAGAGATGTCTGCACTCTATAGAGTGATGTTTGCTAGACGGTAGATTATAGTAGTATGAGTAAAAAGCTATAGAGAGGTTCTATGAACGATGTAGAGAGGTACCACCATCCGGAAGGGAGGTAATCAAGAGAATTTCTTTACTAATTACAGAGGGATATAGACTATTCTCAATGTAAGATGGCTTGAGAGAGCAACATCTGGAGATGTTTTTTTGTACAATGACCATCTAAGAAGATGAGATTGAGGGTTTAAGGAGATAAAAGGAAGTATTGGTTAGTTTCCCGAGGCCCTCTACACTACTCCCAACCGTACGAAGGAGCTCACTTTTAGTGAGGAATATTCTGGCCCATGTGCCCACCTTATAAAGTTGCTTCGCGTAGATAGAAAACAGCAGGGAGACAACTACATAGCCTTTTGATACAACTTGATAGAAGATCTGGACCTACCTATCTTATGTCATACGAATCTCCCCTTTAATTTTCTTCGTAAGAGATATAACAATATGAGAAAAAGGCAGTATTTTGGGCTGAAATTTGGCGCACGGGCTAGGGCGATACTCATTCGTCACCAAAAACAAGCTCATTCGTAGTGACGCAGAGTTCCTTAGCAGACGTTCGGTTGAGCAATGAGTCCGTTCACAATTCACAGTGACAAGGACTATCGTATCTCGTCGATTCGTAGCGAATCAGTAAAACACGTGATATCACCGCTAGGACCGACTACACAGTTGTCTCGACAAGAGCTTTTGTCAGCGAACGACGGTAGGCGGCTTAATTGCGGAGCACAAACAGCGATGGTCGAGGGATTCAGCATCACGATCATCCCACCCTGGTGATCTTGTTCTCTTTCGCTTTTGCTATATCCGCCAAGAACACGTCGTCTTTTACTTCGGCTCATATGTCGCACCACTATGCTGTGGCGAAATCGCCGATAGGGGAAATTGCACCTATTCTAGCCATCCTATATGGCCGAAGTGTTTCGAATTGAGCAGCGGATGACCATCAAAGAACGCGGTGCTAGTGCGCCCTAGATCGAAGCACCATTAGCCAGAACAGCCCATTCGGAACATCATGCAATAGATGGAGCGTGGGTTGCGGGTATTATCTGTATACAGCAGAAAGAAGAGATATCCGAGCCAGATATGGTACTTGCGGCCGCATATGGATGCGCCATGTTATAGGCGCGTAATAAGTCGGTTTCCAGCAATGAAGCTCGATATCGCCTAGATGGATATACATGGCCGTGCAACTGCGGCCTGGATCATTGTATCCAAATCCGGTTCGAAACGTCCAATGCGGCCCAGGACGAGAAGGAGCATGCAACCCTGGATTGACCACTTTTGACGCTCCTCAACTCTTTTCTACCACTTAATGATAGTTATACAATCCAGGGGTTCACAACAAGATTCGCACTGGTGCATCTTGCTCCTATAATTCGATTGCCGAAGTCGTTTCCGTCATGTCAGCACTTAACGGGCGTCTCATGCAGCCCTGATGCTGGTCTATGTATGAACGTTGCTGCACCCACCAAACATATACGACTAGTCATAGGATCGCGGCGAAAGTACCTAAATCAAATTCAGCCGTCCTTGCCATTTTGCCCATGCGATATGAAATCCGATGCCACATGGGATGAAGATTTGTGGGCATCCATGGCGCGGTGCAACCATTGCGCCGAGGAGAGGTTTAGAAAGCGGCTAGTGGGCCAGACCCCTCATGGTTTTAAAGCACGCCCCTAAGGTTTGTGCATGCGGGATAGCCTAGAAGCGGCTGCTGACCCCGTGATTGACGATTGGTAGACGCGGCTGGGACACGAAACGCGTGTTAGCTTATAGCCTCTATTATCTAGCGGCCGTGGCTGCAATGGTGTTGGTCTCTATCTCCACTGCCTCGCTGAGCTCAATCGCCCCCACGCCCTTATACGATCCTCTGCCCTAATTCAACCATTGCCGAAGCCAGAGCAGGACCCGGAGTTGTCGACCATTTTCACCTTCCATCCCTGACACCTGCGTGGAGGCGATCCCGCTCTTGCCGTGAGCATGCCGAAAAGATCGACGGGTTGCTTTGAATGCAGAAAAAGAAAGGTCCGTTGTGATGAAGCCAGGCCGGAATGCAACACTTGCTTGAAACGCGGGACAAAGTGCCCTGGTTACCGGCCGACACAGGCTTTCATCCTCCATGAATTTGACACGAGAAGAGACAAGCCCGCCCTAATCAAAGAGGACGAGAACCGCTACAAATACGCCGTCCAAACTTTCTCCAGCTCACAACAGGCCCAACAGTCCCAAGGCCAGGTTGCTGTCCGCGTAGAAGGTGTCCGATATGAACCAATAGGCACGCACATACCCAAGCAAGTCAGTTCGGTTGCTGCCGAGCGCATTCAGCATGTGGGCACTTTCATCGCGCTATACCTTCCTAAAGCTGAGGGCCAGGCGTTACCCGGGCCTTCAGCATTGATGCTTGGCTTGCCCAACTTGCCTGCTAACAGCCCAGTTCTTGACTCTGCAATTGATGCGCTGTCTGCTGCTCAGCTGGCTGTTGACAAGAGAGACTCTCCTCTTGTCCATCGTTCCAGGTCGCTTTATGGCACAGCACTAAGTCATATGCTGCAAGCCATCCAAGACTCAAAGGCTGCCCTGCAAGACGAGACGCTGCTGTCTACGTATCTGCTCTCGCTATACGAGGTACGGATATGATGCCCTTGTGCAACACGCTCATCATTGACGATTCATGTAGGTTTTTGTTGGTGTGGCGCGAGGTCATGGCTTCTTCTACCATACTCAAGGACTTCTGCATCTTCTGAGGCAGCGCGGTCCGGCCTCCTTTACAAGTCGACTGAGTATGCAAATATACCACGGGATACGGTACAATTCGGTATGACGACCCCATTCCCTCTCGTCTTGCTACTCTGCTAAGTTCTTCCAGTTAAGCATTGGCTTCCTCATACGAAAGGCTTCGATGCTGGACAGTCCTGATTGGATGACAGTGACAGCCCGAGCAGCCAAGGTCGACCCCTACGTAGCACTAATCGATATATGCGTAATGATACCTCGCCTTCTGGAACGCACCGATAAACTCGAAAGGCCAGATTGCCCCCAGGAAGAAATCGACAGCCTGATAGAAGACTCTCAAAAGGTCGCTAGTCGTGCTTTTGATTGGATTTCCAGCTTCGAAAGGCACGGCCCACGGTACAACAAAGTTGAGCTTGCATCGATGGACGGCTTCACGGATATGTGCGACGACCCGATTTTCGATCCTGTCTTTGAATTCCACTACTTCGGCGCCGGTATCTGCTACCTTATCTATTGGAGCAGCATGTTAATCATGCAAGGCAACACTTTCAACTTACTCCGAAAGTACCGGCAACTCGACCCTAAGCAACTCATGGCATGGGGTCGACAACTCGAGAGTTTCGCCGATTCCATATGCAGAGGCATACCATACAACTACCGACCCAACACGGGGTATGCAGCAAAGTTTGGCTCCCTGACGCCTCTCGTAGTCGCGAGGAAATATTACGAAATGACGGGAGCAACGGCAGCTGCAGCGTGGTGCAGCAAGGTCTATACACGTGGAAGAGTGCCGGAGCTCTACCAGGCAGATACGGATCTTCCTGACAATCCATTGGAAGACGTTAAGCAGACTGTCAAAAACGACCCACGGTATATTTGAGACAAATGAACCGGCGAGGCAACAGCAATACGATACTACCTCCAAGCGTGTCCACTGTAGAGGATGGCTTGATCCCTGCATCTTTGAATGGAAGCCACATAATTAGGCTCGCGCTTTGGCTGGGCTGGCATCGTGCCTATCATCATACAACCTGTTGAATGCTCTGCTTTGTAGTACATTGCATCACAATTTGGCCATGGAGTATCGAAACCTCAGTGTCATCAAGGAGATAAGACCGAGATACCCTTTGGGTAAAGGGCATCGATAATTAGCTTCAGAAGCGCGAAGATGTTTGTGTTGCGGTAGTGCAGCGAGCTACTGAGGATTTGAAAATGTACATGTAGCGACTTTGCCTGGAAAAGCGACAGCAATGTTGAAGACGACTCAAATCCCACTTCGAGATTTTTCAAAGCATGGAAGAAAAAAAAAGGGAGGGACTGGATCAAACCGAGGGTACGACGATGTGGAACCTAAAGTTTTCTGAAAAAGCCCTGGTGTATATGGGGGAAAATCGTACATATATAACCCTGACATTGCTTTTCCACAACATCTGTTTATTCGTTAAAAAACGAAGTATATGAGAATTATTTACAAGTTTATATAGCACATATTGAGGAACACATAGGACCTCTTTTCTAACCCTGCAGTTGGGTAACCAACTTTCCAGTATTGCCTCCCTTGAACAACAGCGTCCAAGTCTTGGGCACATCTTCAAACTTGGTCGGCACCACAGTCTCCGTCTCAGGTCCCATCTGGATCTTGCCCTCCTTGGCCGCCTTGACGAGTTCCTGAATATACCCACCAGCCTTGCCGCTCTCGACGGCATCGAGCACAATGAAGCCCTTGATCTCAAGGCGGTTGGTGATGATCTCAAACCAGTTCTTGACGCCGCTCTCGCCAATAGAGTTGTACGTAGAGACGGCACCGCATGCGGCGATGCGGCCATAGCGCTTCATGCGACCCAGCATGAGGGACAGGATGTCGCCGCCGACATTGTCAAAGTAGACCTCGACAAAGCCTTCGGTTGCCTTCTTGAGATCCTGCTCAAACGAGGGCGACTTGTAGTCTACGCACACATCCGCACCCAGACTCTCGACCCACTTGCACTTTTGCGGCCCGCCCGCAATTCCAATGACGCGCTTGCATCCGACGACCTTCTTGGCCAGCTGGACGACCATGGAGCCGGTGGCGCCGGCAGCGCCAGAGACGACGACTGTGTCGGACGGCGAGGCGCGCGCAATGTCGATGAGACCGTAGTATGCTGTTAGGCCTGTACCGCCCAGGGCTCCGAGGAAATGTGTAGGACGGAGTCCCACGCTTTCGTCGGCGTTGACAGGGCGAACGGCATTGGCAGGCATGACGATGTATTCAGTCCAGCCGAAGGTGCCCATGACGAGCTGGCCGGGCTTCAGGTTCGCAGCATTGGATGTTACGATTTCGCCTATGCCCATGGAACGCATAACCTCGCCCTTCTTCACAGGTGGGACGTACAGACGCTCAGGCTCGATGGTGGGGTCGAGCCAGCCTCGCTGTGCGGGGTCGTTGGAGAAGTAGAGCATCTTGATAAGGACCTCGTCAGACCCCGGGGCGGGCAGTGTCGTGGTTTGCAGCTTGAAGGTGGTGTTGTCGCCCTCAACCACGGGATCACCGCTTGGAGGGTTACTGACAATCCACTGGCGAGTCTCTTGGCCTGACATTGTGACGATTGTGAAACTTGTGTATAAAATGTAATAGTTGTCTTGAAGAGTAGTACTGAGGATAGCGGGGATGATTGACGTCAAGTAATAAGGAAGCGGGGTCTTACAAATCCAGAGCGGCCAACACCACCCCTTAAATAACAATGGGCTACATGCTGTCAAATGTCAACGGAGCTTCCACGGGGATCCAAGGTTATCCACGTCTCCAGATGTAACAACGTATACGATACACTAGCTTCATCTAGTAACCACCGAGGTGTAAAACGTTTGCGGCTAATCTCGGCTACCCTCAGAATATCCATTTTTTCTGCCCACTTTGCTGCTTTACACTTAGTGCGATCGAGTGATTGAATCATTGGATCCGGTTTTCGTCCAGAACTTGACACGACGATATCTGATCGCCACGTAGAATCAATTGGCTATGTCGGAGTGCCAGCATGGTCGCGGGGTTTTTGTCGACAATGGAAGGTTTGGAGGGGAGCTTGAAGCTCACGTAATGTGGGGCCATGCTACATGATCCGTGATTGCCGCATCATAATCCATACAATGGCATGTTGGGTAGGGCTCGATTGTTGGCTATTTGTTCTTATAGAGTATTTGGCGACAAGGATGAACGTGTTCATCACCTACCACTTGCCGCCCTTGCCCTTCTTCTTGTTCTTGCCTTTATCAGCACCGCCTTTCTTCTCCTGAGCAGCTGGAGTGCCCTTGTCGTCTGCTACCACACCTCCCTGAGTGAGGCCGTCCATCTTCTTCTTTCCTTTTCGTCCTTTGGGGCGGTAGTAGCTCCTATCACGCATGGGCAGCCACCTCTCAGGGTCCATCTTCTTGCCTTCCACGTAGTCCTTTGGCATTCTTGCCTTTCGTAGCTTCTTAGCTTTCGATGGTGCCGCATTGGTTGGTGCAAGACCACGTTTCCGTGATGCGGTTGCAAGATTGACTGAGGTAAGGTTGCCGAGAGGAACGCCAGCCTTTTCGAGCTCAACAGCGTCGATGTCAGACACAAGGCGGTTTGCATCTGGCAAATATGCCAGGAGATCTGCCGGTATTGAGGCAGGGTCGGTAATGCTGTACGCTGCGACCAGGCCAGCAATGGCTGCTCGGTCTTCGCTGTCTTGGTCGTACAGGCCCTTGAAGATTTCTCCTGCAGATTTGACATTGTCTGGATTGTGCGTATCAAGGAGTGCTGTACCAGCAGCAACCATAAGGGACTTGGAAGGTGCTTCTGTCTTTGACTTGTGAGGCTTCCGCCAATATTCAGCTGCCTTAGCTAACTCGTTCTTTGATGCACCTGGACGTCCCTGTTGTGCGTATAACGAGACGAGTGCTGCAATGAGACCTGGCGCAAAGCGCACATCGAGATCAGATGCAGAGCCACTCTGTTCTAGACGCTTGAAAAAAGATTCCAGAAGGTATGTCGCAGCGGCGTAGTTGTTCGTGATTACGTAAAGTTGTGTGATTGTGAGTATCAGGCCAACGTCATTGGGCCTCTTCTCGAGTAGCGGTAATATCTCTTTCAAAGCAGCTTTCTCTGTGCTTGTGTTTCTGGCGTGTGCTGCCGCATTCAGGACAGCCGCCATGTTGACAGCTGGAGCTAGCGACGGAGCCGGGGCTCCAGAAATGACTTTATGGGTAGATTCCGCGACACCTGCTACCTTTTGCGATAAGAGTGAGATGACATATTCGTCCTCTCGGAGAATGTTGGACTGGTAGGAGAACAGCTGATCCGTGACCGGAGGTTGAGGGGATGAGTGAAATAAACGATGTGAGAGGTAAGGGTTTGAGTGCTCTGTCGAGGCAGCAATGCTGTTCACTTGAGCAATGTAACGGGTGGAAAGTTCCTTGATACTGCTGCTGTTAGCAATTGCAGAACAATGTCACCGGGACCCATACTCAGCAAAAGGAATCTTTGTAGCCAATTCTTCAGCCTCGTCAATCTTGCCTAGCTGTATCAAGACGTAGACTTGCTGTACGGTGATTGGCAGTAGCTCAGCCTGCTTCTCTTCCTCGCTCATATCCGAAAGCGCATTGCACAGATCTTTTGCGCGCTTCAAACAGACTTGCGCTTGTCCAAACTCGTTGCGTGAGATGCTGCCGCATGCCGCGTTGAATGCTGTCTCGAAGACTTCCAAATCCTCTCGCGTAGGCTGCTTCTTCTGCGCCAGCTCGCCTTGTCCCGTCCATTCCAATTGTGCGTCTACGGCTCCGGAATTGATCCGAATGTCGTATTCTTCGCCCTCGACATTTTGATCTGCGAGTTCCTTGTAGATCCTTGTGGCCTGAGCGAAGTTCTCGGAGCGGTATGCCTGGATCCCATTAGCCACGTATGCGCATCCCCACGGGTCTAGCACATACAGCTTGAGCGAGCATGTGCTTCATTCCACGGCCTGCATTTGGCCCTGCAGCTTGTGCCACTTCAACAGCCTTGGCCGCGTTGCCCGTCTTATAGAGCGCATACGCATATTCGAATTGCGCCTTCTTCTGTATTTCGGGCACAGCCTCGAACACTTGCAAAGCGTCTTCGTACCGGTCCAGGTGTAGAAGCGCTACGGCTTTGGTATGTTGCGCATCTTGATCGCTTTTGGACTTTTTAAGGGCTGCATTGGTAGCTTTCAGGACTTCGTCGTGGTCTTCAATCGTGGTTTGCGCAAGCAATGTAGCGAGGTCTTTGGTCGAGGCGGCCATTTTTAGTTCACGCTTTACTCAATCATCCATCAAGAGAGGCCACCAGGATTTTGGATGGAGTGAATGGCGCTGGCGGGGCGAGTGCGGAGGTCTTGATGAAGGCACGCGGGGGTCTGAAGGTGGGATGGGGCAAGTAGAAGCTCGCCTAGGGTCCCGGTTGCGAGGGACCGTAGGGCTGATGGCTGGCTGACACCACCATGCTTTTACATCGTTGCTTGCATCTTACAAATGTTATGGGCATACTGTCGCAGTTTGCGCAGTACATGGCTCACTCAAGATTTTGAAAGATTAACTCAAGTGGTGCTCTTGCAGGAAGCACGCATATATATTTTGTGTGAGTAATATATTGTACATCAAACCCGTTCTGCGCATTACAGACGCCTCATCTAGCGCGCCGTTGTATTCCGTCAAGCAAAAGCCATCCCGTGCTTGCAAAATTACGTAGACAATAGTCCGGGCACCCGCCAACGAGTTTAAACACGAGACAAAAAAACATATTCCGTCCCCCAAACGCCAACGCTATGCAGAACGTCAATTCACATCCTCAAACTCATCCTCTTCACTTTCATCTCCCCCATTCGAAGCGGCCGGAGTGATCACAGCTGGCGTTGCGGCAGCTGAGGGTGTAGGAGCAGATGATGATTCCAGTTTCACTCGCTTCGCGTCCGGAAGAGCGCTTGGTGTGCCGACATCAACGTCTTCGAACTCGTCCTCGTCCTCATCTTCGTCATCATCGTCTTCTTCCTCTTGTTCCTTCCTGCGACGCTCAGCCTCAATCTGGGCGAACACGGCATCAAGATTTTGATTGCTAGCAATGGCATCACCTCCTTCCGTCTTGATGCTGGGTATGTCTGCCCCGTTGTCCTCTTGCTTGACAGCTGTAGTATTTCCAGCTGCGTCTCTGATGACAGTGGATTGGGTATGCCATGAAGGCAACTGATTTTGCATGGAAATCTTCTCCTGGCGGGCCTTCTCTGCCATCCGCTGCTTCTCGTTTTGCTCGGCGCTGGATCCGATTTGTACGTTGATCTTCTCTGGACCCGTGTCGATACCTTTCACTGCGGTCGGTCGCAATACAGTGGTTTCTATAACCTCGACCTGAGTACCTGGGTCGACGTTCCTGTCACGAGGCAGCTCGATCCTTTCACTAATGATGTCTGCTGGCTCCATTGCTGGAAGACTGCCCATGCTCTCAATCTCCTTCATTGTCTCGATGAGTGGGCCGAACAACTTGTTGAATTTAGCCGGGGTGTCGTCGATATCGTCTGCTTGAGCATCAGGATCGATCTCGTCCAGTCGAAATCCACATCTCGCGCAGATGAAACCACTATCGTCCGGGCCCGGATTGTCGTCGGGATGATCAAGCGCTTGCATGGTTGTGTAAGTAGATTTACACCGCAGGCATTTGAATTCGGGCTTTTCGGTCGTCGGCTTCGCATCCCTCTTGATGCCCTCGTCGATCTTATAGATTTTGTACTTGATCGAGTCGACAGCATGGCGCCAGTCGATGTAGAAGAACTCTCTGCTAGATGCCTTGTTCGCACCTTGACGCATGACATGTTGAGTATACCTGAGCCTGTCAG
The DNA here is from genome assembly GCA_020744315.1 of Curvularia eragrostidis. Taxonomy (NCBI): domain Eukaryota; kingdom Fungi; phylum Ascomycota; class Dothideomycetes; order Pleosporales; family Pleosporaceae; genus Curvularia; species Curvularia eragrostidis. The sequence continues at coordinate 239,329 of JAIRCK010000043.1, read as the reverse complement.
TGGCGGTCATGAGCAGCGTCAAGAAACTTACGATGAACACAAACCAGCTTCTCTCAGCTTACCCGCAACCTTGCTCACATGTTTCGAGTTCTTGCCTGCATCCAGAATGATGGTCATATCAGCCACGGGTAGTGCGCCATGGTAGCAGAGGGCATCCATGATCACAATGTGTTCGGTCTCGTAGAACATGCGGACTACAGTACGCAGCAACTGCTTCACTACTTGTACGGGGTCTTTGGCGCGCTTCTCTACAGGTTCCTTCATAGCAGCACCCATGTTGGCGACCGTGGAGAGGCTCTTGAGAGCACTATCAGGAAGAAAGGAGAGGACCGGTGGGCTTGGAGGGCTTTGTTCGAATGCGCCAGGCCAAGGCGCCGGCGGTACACTTTGACGGGTATGGTCTTTTACGTGCCAGGACAGCCTGCCCCCTTTCTACTTTATGCGACGACTGTCCGCACGCAGGTGGACGTGACAGCGGGCGGGTGGATGAGAAGATGAGAGGAGGTTCGTACCTAGGCAGAAAGCTGGACTAAGCGGCGGCGCGGGCGGTGAGCCATACCTGCCGCGCCAAGCCTGGAGCTTCGAGAAAATGGGAAACTTGCGACCCCACTGGCCGTTACCTATAGCCGCATTAACCTTCTCTTAATTTCATACTCCATGACCAGCTGCCTCCTATTCTGGAGCAAGCTTCCGAGGAGTCTTTCGCGACAATGTCTGACAACGAAGGCCCCCGTAATAACCAAGACTCGTCGAATCGCGACAGGAGTGACAAGAAGCGCAAATGGGCAGATCGCGATCGCAGAAATGCTTCGAGGGGAGGTGGTGGACGCCAGCACGGAAGCCGTCCGAATAAGAAGAGAAATATGGGGCGTACGGACTATAAGTGAGCGACCTCGAATCTTGCCATTGTGCGCGTCTAACTAGACAAGTTCTACACAACTAGACCGACGGGATCGCAATACCGAGCAGCAAGCCAAACATAAAGAACAGGACGAAAATGGCGAGAATCAGCGACCTGCTCTACCTGCGGCTTTTCCCGCAGAAGAAGTCGAGGCTGAAGAGCGCAGACCAAAGCGCAAGGTCGCGGTCATGATTGGTTATTCAGGCACTGGCTACAAGGGCATGCAGATTGACAACAAGCAAAAGACAATTGAAGGCGACCTGTTTAACGCTTTCGTTGCGGCCGGCGCAATCTCCAAGGCGAACGCATCCGACCCTAAGAAATCCTCCCTCGTACGTTGTGCTCGTACCGACAAGGGTGTCCATGCTGCTGGCAATGTTGTATCGTTGAAGTTGATTATTGAGGATGACGATATCGTCGAAAAGATCAACAGTCACTTATCCGACCAGATCAGGGTGTGGGGCATCCAGCGAACAATCGGCTCCTTCAGCTGCTACCAAGCCTGTGACTCAAGATGGTACGAATATCTGATTCCAACGCACTCGTTCCTTCCACCACATCCTTCAAGTTACCTAGGCAAAAAGCTGGAAGAGTACGCAGAAAAAGAGAACGATCTGGAGGGATATCGCAAGAGGCAAGCCGAGGTCGCAGACTTTTGGCCCAACGTTGAGGAGAAACACATCAAACCTATCCTAGACTCTCTAGATGACTCAATACGGCCACTCGTCCTAGAGGCACTGTACAACGTTGACGCGGTCGATGCGCAGCCTGGCGAGGATCCCATCATCGACGCCTCAATCGACAATGCGGCAGAACAGAAGAAACCTGCGAATACCGAAGCAGCCGAGGAAACCGCAAAGCCAGATGGAGGTGAGGCCCAAGCCAGCGAACGGCCTGCAGATGAGGTCAAGCAGACCATCGATGCGATACAGCAGAACGAACCTGGTATCACCCTCGACAGCTCCACCGACGGTTCGCGTCCCCTGCCCGAAGGTGTGGTGAATCAGCCGGTCCTCGAAGAAGCCATCAAGACGCTCAAAAAGGCCTACATCGATGTAAAGAAGGCCTACCGTATCTCCCCTGAGCGACAGGCCCGTGTCCAAGCGGCGCTTGATAGGTACCTCGGAACCCACAAATACCACAACTACACCGTCCACAAGAAGTTCAATGACAAATCAGCCCAGCGCTACATCAAGAGCTTTAAGGTTGCGCCCAAGCCAATCATCATCAACGACACTGAATGGCTTAGCCTGAAGGTCCACGGACAAAGCTTCATGATGCACCAGATCCGCAAGATGGTCGGCATGGCTGCATTGACTGTACGATGCGGTACCGATCCCTCTATCATGGAAAAGAGTTTCGGTAACGAAGTTGTTCGGATCCCCAAAGCGCCTGGTCTAGGCCTGTTGCTCGAGCGACCAGTCTTCGACTCGTACAACGCAAAGTTGGCCAAGCAGCACGGCCGTGATCCAATCGACTTTAACAAGTACAATGACAAGATTGAAGAATTCAAGGAACGGGAGATTTATCAGCGTATCTTCCGTGAGGAGGCGCAGGGTAACCAGTATGTCCTTTTTTCCACTCGTTTTCACAAATCGACCGCTTGAGGAGTATACTAATCATTGACTAGGTTCCATACATTCTTTACCCACTTGGATAACTACAAAGATCCCCAGTTCCTTTACTTGACGTCTGGTGGCATTGAGGCGACCAAGAGGAAGCGCGAAGACAAGTCCATCGAGCGCAAGTTTAAAGAAGACTCGGAGGACGAAAATGCAAGTGGTGGAGAGGGCTAGAAAGCTTTACAAAAGGAAAATATGGTACTTTGAGCTACAATATTTGGCATCTAGCATTGTGATACCCACGTAGACGGTGTATGCAAATCATAGATGACTTATGAATGTGAAAAGAGAAATCAACGCAGATGTTCAAAGTTCTTCTAGTGGGCGTTTCCGATATCACAAAAGCACCGAGTTCGTCTCAGGATAGAATGCAATCAAAAGGTTTCGTTCGTGACGAAAAATTCACACGCCCCCAAGCTGTTTACACGCATGTAGAAGCCTCTAGATCCTAGAATTACAATTCCCGCTTTCCTTGCACCAGATGCCCATGCCTCGTGTGCCGGAACCCATAAATCTCATGAAAAAGGACTCTATGCCGTCCTGGCAACAGGCTTCTTCTCACCACCCATGTCGTGCTCGGTGTAGTAGAAGTTCTCCTCAGGAATGCGTCCCCTCAGGAACTCAGGCTCGGAGCCGCGGACGTAGATGTCCTCGAACAGGACCTTGCCAGTGGGTTCGGGAATGGCCATGTTCTCAGCCTCAGCGACCTCAGCATCGACGTCGGAGCGAGCCTGCTTGTCAATCGACTTGAGCTCCTCTTCAGAGGTAACGCCCCAGTCGAGGAGCTTCTGCTTGAGACCTGCAATGGGGTCGTTTGTGCTGCGCATGCGCTGAATCTCCTCACGGGTCTGTTGTTTATTATTAGCATTTGAGAATTGCCTAGATTCCCAACGAACTTACTCGGTATGTGGTTCCAGGGTCGGACATGGAGTGTCCTCCGTAACGGTAGGTGACATATTCGTAGACGAGGGGACCCTTGCCAGCGGCGGTGTACTCCTTTCCGTACTTGACAGCGGCCTTGACGGCGAGGACATCCATACCGTTGATCTTCAGACCAGGGATGTACTGACCACGCTTGTAGTAATCGGTGAGGGCAGATGAACGGTTGGCAGCAGTACCCATACCGTACTTGTTGTCTATGTCAAGTTAGCAGGCTTTACATCTAGTGAGGCGGTAGTCGACGCACTCTCGCAGCCAAAGATGACAGGAAGGCTCCAGAGCTTAGCCATGTTGAAAGCCTCAAAGACCTGACCCTGGTTGGAAGCACCGTCTCCGTAAAGAGCCAGGGTAACGTTCTTCTTGTTGGTGTACTGGCATGCGAAGGCGATACCAGCGCCAACGGGGACCTGAGCACCAACAATACCGTTTCCACCGTAGAAACCGGGGGCAAACATGTGCATGGATCCACCCTTTCCGTACGCGATACCCTCTCTTCTGCCGAGCAATTCACCGATGATGGACTTGACGGTTGCGCCGCGCATCAGAGCAAAACCGTGGCAGCGGTAAGCGGTGATGAGATGGTCGGCACGCTCAATTGCGTGCTCGATACCGACAGCAACGGCCTCCTGACCGGTGGACAGATGGCAGAAACCCCGGATCTTCTTCTCCTTGTACAGTCTGTCGGCGGCCATTTCCATGCGGCTGTTCCCCGCGTTAGAAGGTCATCATATGCAGGCATATTGAAATTCGGAGTCTCCATACCGGACAGCGACCATGTCGTAGTACATCTTCTTCAGCTCCTGCTTGGTGACGCTCAGTGTGTATGGCGGCGGGTCGAGTTCGTATGTCTCGAAGGACTCGTCCGAGAGGCGGATCTCGAAGGGCTTGTCATCTTCCTACCAGCAGTCAGTGATCCATTGGATTGCCTACAGCCCCCCAATTGACCGTCTGCGAGGGGTTCTTACCGCAGGCACATTGGCCGGGTCGGTATGCGATGAAGCCGCGTCCGTGGTGACGGACCTGAAAGCGGGGCGCGCAGCAGGGGCAATGACATTGCGCCTCAAGGGCGACGCAATGCTCCGCCTAATTGTCCTGGACAGCATTGTGGGTGGTGAGCAGGATGTAGGAGGGGTGAAGTCGGGGTTGACTGTCGGTGGTGGTGTTGATTCGAAAAGTTGCTCAGCTCCGCCAGCTCGGGGATCCGCTTTCGCGCTAAGCGATTAGGCTCCGCTCAACGCCAAATCTCATCACGTCCCGATCTTCTCCGACCCAACAACATCTCGGAACATACTGCGTCAACATCCGCCTGACGACGTCTCTCAGGCCTGAAATGCTCTTCTTCGTAGATGCCGTGCTCTACACGCACTGATAACCCGTCAATGGCTTGGGCGACGTGTTACACCAGGATTTGCAGATAGACGGCCGCATGAATACTCCCGGCCCCATTACAGCGAAAAGCAAAGAGACCAAGTGTGACATCCGGAGAGAAAGCCGACCTGCATAGCATCGTTAAGGAGACCGGGGCGATAGTAAACTTGTGCAGGAGAATTACGCAAATAGAGCATGAGTCTTGATGTTCCGAGCAGCAATTGCGAGGCTCCTTCCGCTAGAGACGAATATAGTGGGGGCCTGTACTCCATTGCACGTCTTTCCATCATATGAACCAACTTGCAAATATTGATACTTAAAGCCTCTATACATAGACGGACTCTCATTTCGCATTCTTTAGCCGACCTGCATGAACTGTTTGGACCTAGTTTGTGTCTCGCCAACCGCGCGCGAATGTAGACGCTTAGAAGACTATGGATACGATTCAGGAGTGTTTTGGGAATCGGCCCCCGCATATCACCACCAACATAAGTCTCGCGCTTAAAGAGCGAAGCGCCGCTCAACCAGTAGGGGAAAACGGCTTAGAATAGCTTCAAGTAGTATGACCTCCTTCAGCATAAGGTTACTGTAATCTTACGATCCTCTTGTGCCCAAATTCACCGCTTTGAAAGCTTTTCCAAATCATTTTTGCGAACCCATCTCTGTAGCTGAACTTGGCCCCCAATCGATTTGACCATATGGATACCACTGCACGTCAAGGAACGCGACAAACTCCTGCAGTCCCTGAGCCTTTGCTATTCGCCTATGAGCCTCTCGACTACACCAGAGGTTTCATTAGACTGCTCAGTTTCTCACCCAACTTATCAGAAACTGGCCTTTTGCAGTGCCAGATACGACATGCCAGCGTCAAATCAAAATACACTTGTCTTTCCTATGTATGGGGGCCAGAAGGCGACGAGAATGATATTCTTGTAAATGGAAGGATAGCGAAAGTAAGGAAGAATCTCAGAGATTTTATGGAAATAGCCCGAAAAAAATATTCGGCTTCTTCGCGCGCATTCTGGATAGATGCTATTTGTATTAACCAGAAGTGTGGCCTGGAGAGAGACCATCAAGTCTCGCAGATGTCACAAATATATCCAGGTGCTGAGGAGGTCATTGGATGGCTGGGTTTCAGTGAACGAATAGAAAGAGCCTTTGCATTCTGGGACGAACTGAATATGTTGAATCCGCGGACATATCATGAAACCAACAACATATGGCACGAACATATCAAGAACCAAAACAAGCATCTAGGAAAAGACTGGAACGAACTTGCAGAGCAAGGCTACTGGAGAAGAGCCTGGATCACACAAGAGATACTTCTTGCAAGGAAGTTCAAACTTCTGGTCGGCGACTCAGAAATTGAACCAAAGTCAATTCCAGGCATTGCGTATCTCTTACCCGATCGCTCTTTCTCATTAAACACATCGGCTTCGATTTCCACACAAATATTCCACGCCTACCTTGCACATCTGTGTGGTTCAACCGAGATGATGGGTACCAATCTCATCTCACTTCTTCGTATGCTACCAAGAGACAGCACTAACCCTCGCGATCTGATTGTCTCTCTCCTTTCAGTTGCCCAAGTCACTGATTCTATCACGGTCGCCTGTAACAAGTCCAATGAGGATATGCTACTCGACCTCCTAGAGATATTCGCAGAATCGCTCTGTCCATGTACAACTTTATACTTGGCCAATGCCCTAGAACTTCAAATCGATCCAAGACTGTTTCGTCAATCAACACAAGAGATCCCGCTATTCTCTATATCAATGAAGTTGGCAGATTTCCGGCCCACATTCAGGCTGGAACCAGACGAGCAGATGGAATGTTGCACACAATGCGGATCCAGTGTCACAGACATAGGCACTGAATGGATAAGTCTTTGTATGGATGGTTTCAGTGGCTGCATGCATGGAACCCATCTTTACCTAAGCAGAAAACATGTTGCCGATGGCAAGACGAAGCACGTAGTCAAAACAGGTCCTAATGGAGAAGAATTCACAGTCCACTTTGTGGAAGAAACCGAGCTCAAGAACAACTGCTGGGGATATTCGCTTTACTTCGCCGCCAACATTCTCATGAACCTCTTTTGCCGTTATCCACGCTCCACCGAAACCTCTTTGTACTTCAAGTCGCCGTCAACCAAATCAATGTGCACCGGTCCGCACACATTTGGCAGGCACCGCAGAATGCAGCGTGTCCTTGAGCCAGAAACTTGTTGCGCTCTCGAATCATGTCGAGAGCACCGTCCACCCATGGGCGTTATAGCTGGCTACGAACTTTTTGAGCCGTCGACTCCTGCGAAGCAGCATCTGCGTCCTCAAGCACAACCGGCGACTTGGTCTGCTGCATCCACTGTCGAGAGATTTTTTGAGGATCCAGCACCCTGGGCGCCTGGGTACACTCGCGATCCGTTGTCGCATACCGCCTTTTCGGATCTTGTTACTGATTGAAACGCACCAAAAAATGGGCAGCAAGAAAAAGAATGAAGAAGGCATAGCGTTGCCACGCCAGTTGACAAATTTTGAGCCACTCTTGTGTCATACCAACATTTGGATAATATTGTACATAATGTCGACGGATTTTAGGCCAGATCGCTGTTACGCAACGTAAGTTCGTGAAGTAAAAAGTTACTTTTACATATATACAATGGCAATTCTGCCTATGAAACTATGCTGTAGGGGGATCAATGTGTTGCGTCTGCCCTGCGAAGAATTGCTTCTGTGCTAGACACCTCTCGCTAGTACACTTGGGACACCTGAGAGTCATCTGAGGGCTACAAGCCTGGCCGCTCTGTAAATGCGCCTTTGCAATATCCGCCAGCGCCTCGATAAAGACACGGTTGTCGTTCAAGCTGTCTACTCGCTTGACACCTTCATGACCCTCAGCATCCTCGCCAATGACCTCCTTGTCGAGTTCATACAGCGTCTCAATGTGGTCGCTAGTAAATGCAATTGGTACCAGCAGAAGGTCCTTTTGACCTTTCTTCATGTACTCCTTGACAGTGTCTGAAGTCTGCGCACCGAGCCATGGCTGAGGACCGACCTGCGACTGCCATACAAGGCGGTATTTGTATTTCATACCAAGGCGTTGCATGACGGCATATACAGTGGCCGCGACTTCGGCAGGGTATGGATCACCGCGATTAACAACAGTCATAGGCAGACTGTGTGCGGAGAAAAGAATGACCACGCCGTCCCTCCGCTCAGCGGGGTATTCGGCAAGCTTCTTCTCAATGAGTTGGGCGAATGCTTCCACAAGACCTGGGTGAGCAGGCCAGCGGTCAATAACACTCCACTTGATTGCACCTTCGGGCTCAACTTCCTGACCAGTCTCTCCACCCGCGCGCTTGCCCTCCAGTCTTGTCCTCCACTTCCAGAGCTCGTTAAGTGAAGAACCAGTAGTGGAGCATGAATATTGTGGATATTGCGTGAAGGCTACAGCGCGACCACCTTTACCACCGCCAAATCCATCCGCCAGCAACTGCTTGTAGGTGTCTTCAGTGAGGGGGTTGGCGTAGCGGAATGCAACGTATGGCTTGTGTGGGGCTGTCTCCGGCGATGTCTTGTCGAGGATCTTGCACATCTCTGCGGCTTGGTATTCCGACCATTTTCTAATTGGCGAGCCTCCACCAATCTCGGCATATTGCTTTTGAATCTTGGGTGTTCTCCTCCGTGCAATGTAAGGTCCAATGTAGTTCTGAAGGGGCCCGAGGGGAATCAGGTCTTTGTCAGCCTGCCTTTTGTCAGTCTGTTTTCTATGACGCGCAAGTGGAAGCTATACAAACAACATGCTCAGAAAGCCGTGGACCTCGTCCGTCGTCGATGGTCCTCCCATATTCATAAACACCATGGCAGTAGGTCCCTTTGCTCCTTGCTTAACCTGCGTCGGAGCGACGGTGGCATTACCTCTCCTCCATTGCGCGCTGTATGACGAGAGGATGGAGGTGGCGGGTGCAACGGAAGTTGCGCGTTTAGCAGCGCGGGAACAGGATATCCGCAGAGCCATTGTGAGGGTTGTGACAAGGAAGAAAGCGCCCTCTCGTAGTATTGTATTCGAACGTGTCAGCGTAAGGCCAGAACACCACAATGAATAATGTTCGGACACGAAGCGGAGGGAAAGCTTCGACCAATGGCGACCGTCCCGTTGGCACCGATGACGATCGAGGCTGACGATCGGACGTTAGGAGATGCCCCACCCTTGCCGACCGTCACGTGCAATCGCGTCGCGGCTAAGACGCGTGCCTACGGTTGCCTGGTCTTGCTTCGGCGTTGCGACATGAATACGGCGATTGTTTGCTTTTTAAATACATCGCACTGCGAAACTAGCTAAAGACTTATCAATCCACCATAATATAAGCCCATCACTGAAGAGTGTTTCTTCCATCTGTGCTTGAATACGACCGTTGCATCATGGCCGACCCGCAGGACAACCGGGCAGGTGAAGAAGAGGAGGAAGAAGAGGACGAGGAAATAGACGATACTGTGCGCTTGATTGAAACTTCTTTACCTGCAGCAATCACTAAAAAAACGTAGAGCTACAAGACTATCAAAGATGCCGTTCTCTTCGCTATCGACGTCAGTCCTAGCATGCTCGAGAAACCACCTAAGTCAGAAGACAAGAAAGCTGAGCGCGACTCACCAACCTCTGCTGCTCTCAAATGCGCATACCAATTGATGCAGCAGCGCATCATATCTAACCCAAATGACATGATGGGCATACTGCTGTTCGGAACGGAGGAAACAGACCTGAAGGACGGCGACAGCACATTCCAACACTGCTATCTCCTAGCAGATCTTGACGTTCCTTCAGCACAAGACGTAAAGCGATTGAGGGACATGGTTGAGGACGAAGAAGAAGCCGAAAAGATACTCAAGCCGGCAAGGGAGGGCGCCAGCATAGCAACAGTGCTCTTTTGCGCAAACCAGATCTTCACAACTAAGGCCCCAAACTTCTCATCAAGACGTCTGTTTTTAGTAACCGATAATGACTATCCGGTCAAAGTTAAAGCAGACAAAGATACTGCAGTTACAAGGGCCCGAGACTTGTATGATTTGGGGTGCACCATCGATCTGTTCCCGATTTCACAACCAGACCACAGCTTCGACCGGTCGCGTTTTTACGACGATCTTGTCTATCCAACATCTCCCTCAGATCCTGATGCACCAATTGTTATACCGTCTACTACAAAAGTCGCAAAGAGCGGCGAAGGCATCTCTCTTCTCAAACAACTTATCTCGTCGATCAACTCGAAAGCCACACCTCGCCGTGCCCTATTTTCATTACCGATGGAAGTTGGCCCCGATTTTCGCATTGGTGTCAAAGGATACATCATGATCAAACGTCAAGAGCATATCAAATCATGTTATGTTTGGGTGGGTGGGGAGAAACCACAGATAGTCACTTCTTCAACTACGCATATGGCAGACGATACAGCACGAACGGTCGATAAGGCTGAGTTACGGAAAGCATACAAATTCGGTGGTGATGCGATAACATTTACACCTGAAGAGATGACCAAGATACGGCAATGTTTTGGTGAACCTGTCATACGTATAATTGGCTTCAAACCTCTTTCCAGTGTGCCAATTTGGGCAAACACGAACAAGTCGACATTCATCTATCCTTCGGAAGCGGACTACATCGGCTCGACGCGTGTCTTCTCTGCGTTGCAGCAGAAGCTGCTCAAGTCACAGAAGATGGGCCTAGTATGGTTCATTCCACGCCGCAATGCTGCACCCATTTTAGCGGCCCTAATTCCAGGCGAGGAAAAACTCAATGAAGAAGGCGAACAAGTCATGCCGCCAGGCCTTTGGCTTGTGCCACTTCCCTTCGCCGACGACATCCGCCAATTTCCTACGCCACCAGAAGAACCCCTCAAGACGACGGACTCCTTGACAGACAAGATGCGTCTCATTATCGAGCAACTTCAACTCCCCAAGGGTGTTTACGACCCTTCCAGATACCCCAACCCGGATCTGCAATGGTTTTACCGCATACTGCAAGCACTGGCATTAGAAGAAGAGCTCCCAGAGCATCCAGAGGACAAGACAATTCCGCGCTTCAGACAAATAGATAAGCGCTGTGGTGAATACATAGAAGATTACGGCAGAGAGTTCCAGGAGGTATATGCTCAGCAACAGAAATCTGCGCTTGCACACCGCACAAAGCCTACTGCTAAGAAACGCACTGGTGGAGGCGACGGTGAGGGTGAAGAGAAGAAGCCAGCAGCCAAGCGCGTCAAGAAGGAGCAAAAGGTCAAAGCAGAGGACGAAGAAGACGACGACGGTATGACGGACCAGCAGATGGCTGATATAAACAACAGTGGGCAGATTAGCAAGCAGACTGTCGCCGCACTGAAGCAGTGGCTGGGTGCTAGGGGCCAGAGTATTACGGGGAAGAAGGCAGATCTGTTAGAGCGGGTGCAAGAGTATCTCGACAGGAAAGGGCTGTGATGCTTCAATACAATCATGCCACGAATGTGAAAGGCGTTCAGATATAGCTGGAATGCATTGCTTTGATCAAGGTTTCTAGTAGTCGCTCGGGCGATATGTGTCATGAATGGAAGACAGAGCGAATGAAAAAATACATGTTACTTTACAGACGCACAATGTCAATCGCAAGAACTAAAGACACAATTTAATATATTATCCTCCAGTTTTCTTGTGTCGTAGCGCCGAAATCAGTTATTAGATGTTATTCTAACATGTATATTAAGCCAGCCTTATTCATATATTGCTTAATGTCTTAGAACGACAGAACTATGCAGTCAAAATATTTTTCAGGTTTTCCGTCCCACGCTTTAGATAAAACGAAAACACTTCTTCACTTACCCGCCGCCTGCGGCACGACGACTGGTCTGTTGACCAGAGTGCTCAAACGTTGTCAATTTAGTTCTTCTCTCTTCGGCCCCAACACCCGTCTTCGCAAGAGTGTGTCCAGTATACCTTATACTCTGATCTGAACGCCGAACTCTAGCTTTCGAACTCCACGGTCATTAGACCAATGCGAGTAAAGAGAGACGACGTTGTGTCAAATGGCAATGGACATGACTATATACGTTGCGAAGAACAACAATAAAACAATACAAAAGAACAGATGGTCCTTGGCATCAAGATGCGGGACTGATAACTTTGAATGAATGTGTGTCGGTATCATACGAAAGCCAACGATTGTACTGCATTTAAATCAGACACCACCACACCACACAACACGTTCGGCTTACCTTTGAAAGTGCATATCCTAGCCTAAGGACTCTGTTGATACGGTTCCTCACTGTGCTGGCAGGCTCAAGATATCTCTCTTCCTCGTCACGCTCTCTCTCAAACCAGTTCTTGGGGAAGTAGCCATGGGTCCAGATCAAGCCTCGGGAGAGGTAGTCCTCTGGAAGCGGCAGCTCGTCGGCTCTCTCATTGTCATCTGGGAACAGATTCTGAACGAGCAAGGTGTTGATATTTTCGGATTGAGTGTTGGCAGGAGTGTGCATCTGGTTTTCTGCTTTTACTAACGTATTGAGAAAGGCGACGAGATCGGTCCAAGGAGCGTTTTCGAAAAGATTGTGAACGTATGGGTTAGAAGCGAGAGATACAAGGAAAGCGAGCATGGTGTTGATATGAGGAAGCACGTTTTTGTCGCCGAGCCGGCGGAGTGCGAGAGCAAATGTGTTGTTGGAAAGGAGTACGGCGTTCTTGAAGGTGGGCCGCTCAGTCAGCTGTTCAAGCTTTTTGCCAATTTCGCTTGCAGCAATGGAGGGTTGAAGGGGATCCGGCTGGTCTATCGACGAAGCTGTACGCAGATTTTCTTCTGGAGTAGTCGAAACAGAGGTTTTGGCTTTCTCTGAAAGCTCAATGAGGAAAGCCTGGCGGAGGGCGTTGTCGTCAACCCCGTAATCGAACCAACCTGCGACGTTTGTAACTGCGATCCATACGCCTTGATCCTTCCACTTTGCGGTAACCTGACCAACATGATCGCTCAGGCCGTCCATGAACCCGGCCTCAGCATTCAGGAACTCCTCTGACGGCTGGTCCTCCTTTACCGAAAGCCCTAAAAATTGAAGACCATGTGATTTAATAAAGCTGGCATCGATCGGAAGGGCGTGAGTGAAACTGGCGGTAGTGCGACCTAGGATAGGGTCCAGAAGAGTCAGGATTGACTCTCGTGCGCTCCCAAACGGCTTAACGCAAGTCAAAGAGCGGGAGTAGTAATACATCTGTTGGAGAGCATTAGGACGGGCCAGAATGGCCAAATGATGGTACAACCTCCCTATAATTGGGTTCTTATCCGCTGCCTTCGTGTACCAAGATCGTGCGACACCAGCCCAAGTCTCACGGTCCCGGACATCTTCATCCTCAATAGCCATACGATATCTGCCGAGATCACCTAAACACTCGATCCATGTATCCTCGAATGCTGGGACCGTCTCATAGAGCAAGGCCATCATTTGGTAAGCCAAATAAATAAACGCCAACATATAGTCCATACTCTCCGGAAGACGCCGCCGAAGTAACTCCAAAAATGAATGAATGCCGTGCTTCCACATACGTGCTGGCATTGAATATTTAGCCGCCAGCCGACGAAGCGCCGACGAGGCAGACGGATGCTGACTAGCTAGAAAGAAATCATGATGCTCATGTAAAAGTGTACGATGTAAAGCTATCAATGCCTGCCAATGGTCAGGTGGTAGCTTTGCGTTAGAATCTTGCACAGCCGCTGCTTGGGCGCGGTCGACGTGGATACACTTATTTTCTACCATAGCAAGCCCAGCATAAATGGACTTTACCTCCGACGCAAGCTGGTCTTGAGAAATTGGCCGAGAATCGGGCTGTAGTAATAGGTCAGGATAACGCTCATCATATTGCGGATGACCAGCAAAAACGGGCTGGCGAGAAGCACCCTGGGGTTTGGGGGTGCCCCGTTGCTGGGGATGAACGGGCGATTTAGGTTGCGGAGACTGAAGCTTAGTGCTCTTTGTGGCTTCGGCTGACCACTCGCTTGATGGCTCGGGCGTGGAGTGATGAGGCGACGACGTGCCCTGCCTTGTCTTATTCGAAGTAACGTGATATGGAAGTTTTCTTGAATAATCCGAGTCACCAGCATTTAGGTGAGAGGGAGCTTTCCCTCTCTGTGAATAGGCTTCGTGCTCTGCTGCCCTTTTTCTTCCTGACGGAGGGGAGTTTGGAGCTGACCCTTTGCCAGAGTCCAAATTGAGTTTTTCCAGATCTGGTGCAGACTGGTCCCCTGCGGTTGCAACAGATGAATGATTAGGCCTCCTAATAATGTTAGATTTTGGCATATCATGAGGAGGCTATGATTTTACCTAAGGTCGTTCGACCCTTTCTGAGTACTCAGTACCTTAGCGTACGTAGTGTGATGAAAGTTGCCAACGTCCATTCTGTGGCTAGACTCTTCAAGTGTATTTCTCGGAGACGTGTTTTCGGCGCTGCAGTTGGCGAGTTTTCAGCGATCTTGAGCAACGTATGATTGGTGGGCGAGAACGTGCCCACATTACCCACGCGTGTGCGCACACTCGAGCTGAACGCGAGTTGGAAAGCTACAAATCCGACTCATGCGCTCCTCATAGCAGTGTTTTGCCAGATTTGCGCGCAGTCAGACATAGAGTCGCGAAGAAGCTAGAGGCTTGTGGGGGCCAAAATGGAGATGGTGGGAAAGTGATGAAGAGAAACCGGTTGGGGCCGGATATGACGCAGACGACAGGAACAATTATTCCGATGAAATCGACAGTTTACAAATGATACATGACGTGCTGAAGCAAGAGAAGCTGTGGGAGAGCCCTTAGTCTGGTTATAGGCCAGATGAGCTTGTGGAGAGACGGTCGTAGTGGCGCCCACCAGGCAACCAGGCAAAATTAGGCAACCATTGAGGCTCTTTTGCCTTTTTGCAAACAACCGTGGTAGGTAAGCACAGACCCCACGCTATGGAAGCCACTTTATGTACAGATGTGGACCTGCCTAGTTGCCTTGCCGCGTTCAGACAGGGCAACTTCGCCTGAATCACTCGGGCTTTATGAGTTCCTAGCTTGACCCCTCTTCTAATCGCGTAGGTATCGGGACACAGCACTCCGCCGGGAATCATCAAACAGGCAGCGCTTTTACCGCCATGGTGGATCATTAGACCTCTTTGGTCGCGTGATGCGACCCAATTTTGCTGCCTCTAAGCTAACGCAAACAGGCACAAAACCTCAAACTCTTCGCCTATTGAACTTGAAAGCGACCACTTCGAGAGCGTCATCTGTTTGTTGTCCTTGCTTAAGGGCGCTGGCACCCCTTAGCTTTCGGCCCAAATTATACACGTGTTAGCCGCGATAAAAAGGAACTTCGTACCAGTCACGCACATCAAATTTGACTCACGAAAACAAAAACACATCACAAACCATACATGCACCAAACCGTAGGCGGGCGTAGGACACACAGCATGTTCCACATGTGCATTTTCGGCGTCTCAAATGTCGTGTCAAACTGCTTGCGCTGTGGACGTGCACAAGCCCTACTGCCTTGCTGCCATCCTTCTACCGGTGAAATGCTGAACAAATCGATTTGCTAGGAAAACGAAATGGTGGTTGTTTTGGTCCTTTGTGATTCTTCGCACCTTTTCTTACATGGAATGAGCAATCGGAGGAAGATATACGCGCCAGCAAAACAAAGCTGGTTCTACCCTGGATTGAACGCATTGGCTCTTCTGTCAACTTATGCAGAAGGGCTCCCTCATTCGAGATGCAAGCGCTGCCCCTCGGATTTCATTTAAAGACTCGTACGACGCTTTGGAGACCAAGATTGGCGGAATATACATCAGCTGATGTATCCGGTGTCGATATTGCTCCTCGGACGCAACGAAGGCAGAAATGAGTACGTTGTACGAGCGTCATGATGAGTACTGATCCTTGGGTATCCAGTCCTTCAGTTTCACAATACAACCAAGTGAGGCGCGATAGGTCCACATAACCGGTACATTCCGGACAGACATGTTGGGGGAGGGTCTCCATTCGGGCCGTCGCCTATTGCACTGTAGCATGTGACTGGTAATCGCACTTGGCCTTCGTACTGACCTTGTGAATTTGGGTTGATTATAGGGCAAGTTTCCGCTTCCGGCGTGACTAGACGGTGATGTTTTCTGGCACAATGGACGACATCCAAGAAACTAGGTTTCACCTGATCGCACATATTTGAGCCATGGCTGGGCAAGTTCCCTAGAACTTTACAGGATCACAACACTTTGAGGGAAACCTGATTGCTTGCTAGTGAATGATGTCGATACAGCTGCTGTATTCGTCGATAGGTGACGCGTGAGTAGGCATGGATGCGGGGCATATGACAACAAGTTATTTCTAGGCAGCCACTCAGATTTCCTGGGGAATCTCAACCGCATCCCCACCCAAGCTGATGGTCCAGGCAGATATTGGTGCGCTGAATTCAACCGAATTAACGACCGGCCGTTCTTGATACGTAGGCGATAAGGTCCTCCATCCTACGTACATTCAGCAATAGCTCGTGCAGTTGCAGGGCCATCTCGAGCAGGCTGATATAAGAAAACAGGCTACAGCACGTACCGTGTTTTCAGTTCTGCTAATGTCGAAATATCAATTGGTGTTTGGTATTGCAAGCAACCCCTCGCAGAAAAGGCTGAACACTCGGACTAGCGTGTATTGCATCATTATAGCCTTGAAGAGCTATCTACGCAGCGGCGTATCAAGATAAGTCTTCTTAATCAAGAGAGGGCAAACTTGGAAATCAATTTCGTCCAAAGATATCTAGAAAATATTGCGTTTCATAGAGTTACGTAGCTGTGAAGTCTTGAGGCTGGCAGATTCGATGAAGCGGTTCGTGCGCTGATCATTCAGCTCTTCCTGCATGCAAGGCTGACTGACCAGCTTTGTGGCCTTGAACTTCAATACAGTAGCCAATTGGACTGTCAAAATACTACATGATATGTAGGTACCCTGTGTCATCGCTGAGTGATTGGCTGCCGATCCAAAGATAAAGTAAAACCAACTGGCCTTTGGCCTTGTCTGCCTCCGAGGGATGTAGGGATTAGATAGATAGAGTGCAGTTCTGAAACTTGATCCTCCAGGGCTACCTAAGGCCAAAGTGGGGCGAGAGTCGCTTTCCGGCAATTACAGTTTCAATACTCCTTTTGGATAACACAGTCAGCATTCCCTTTTCCTCGTTTATGCAGACCCTGTAGTTGATGCTTGGGGTTTGCAAGCTGACAACTCTGACGCCTTATCAACGAGCGGCGGCTGTCGTTTTTAGATCAGCTGAAACAATGGAATTGGTACAGCAGCACATAAGACTGAGTGAGAAGGACTGAACGGTATAATATGCGCCAAGCTAACGAGGCACCCTACCACAGATCTATCACACCCACCTGTTTTATCACACCGCGCACCATATGCCGGCGCTCGCACGAACTCGGCTTCTAGCATCCATTCTTCCTTCTAATTGACCGATAATCTTCGCGAGATCCAGAATTGACCATAGATGTTCAAGGCCTCTTTGGTCTCAGGCGGCAGCAGCTACATGTTATGTTTTATCATAGTTTTGTGCGCCTAAAGCTACCATAATACCGGATTTAGGGAGTGGGGCATGGCCCTCTGATCCTACCGTATTCTATGTTCACACCTGGCTGCACATCAAAGGCAGTGCAATATGATTCAAAGAAGAGGTGGATGCAATCATGCATCACAAGGTGCATGTCTGACCGCAACTTCATATCTGAGGGTATGCGAGCTACTTGCTTTTACTATGTCATTGCTTTTTGGTTATTGGCAAAACGCGATGTTGGCATGCATGTCATTCAGCTGAACTTATGCGCCTCGGAAAATAAACATTGAATGACACCATCCAAAACATGTCGAATCGGTTATTAGAGCGCTATTGTGGCCTAGTTCTTTGATCTCCCAATGAACTACTCGCAAAGGCGGGATGGGCGCATCAGGGCAACTTTTAGGCATCAACGGGATAGAACAGTTTGGGGGCCAAAAGCCCATGATCCATTTTTATCACAAAACACGAGGCTGAGCCTGTTATATACAAGACATTTTATGTCATTTCCGGTCTGCATGAATGCGGCCCGTTGCCTTGTTTTCATCACGACCGTTCAAACTCAGGAGATACACAAGCGGCTGCTAATATCGCCAATAGCTTGGTAGTCAGCTGAAGACTATGTCGTGTGAGGCTTCATATGCAATCAGCACATTCGTAATTGCCTGCACAAAGTACACAACTTTCAGCCCTAGGTACGTATTCGCAACCGGTAAGGGCAGACAATAAAGTGATATCAATAGAAAAATCACGACTTGACGTCAACTACAAATGATGAGTTGTGAGAAAAAACTCGTACAACAGTCTTAGGACAGAGATATGATTGGAAGGTCATTTGAGGTACGAAATGCTAGATGACATCCCCTCACGAATTCCATAGAGTCTAATTAGCATCAATCTTAGTATGCATGCTTCATCAGCTGGTTTCTGAATGACAACGCATTCTTGTTTGTGCTTTCCTTTGAAGTCCAACAGACACAGTTGTTAGCGTACCTCCTTTCACCGGATTTTCAAGCACAGACACAACTGTATCGGTCCTTTCAGCCCATTTACTTAGAACAGTACACACACACCCTGTCCTGGATGAAACAGTTCACTAAGTATGGTTAAGGTTCTCCACAGGGACGGGGAAGAAAATCCTGTTTCAAGGTGAAGGGAAAGCACTGGATTTAGGGATAGAGGCGATCCCCCATTCTTTTTGTCTCCTTCATTTGTTCTCAAGATTTGAGGTATGCAAAAAGGGAGTCACGTAACAATGTGCGTGGATCCTAGATTTCGTTCAAGTGTCGTACCATGGCATCATATTGCAAGCGCCTACGACGCTCGTTTTACAGGACGGGACACTTTTTCCAAAGTCTCATCTCTTTCTCATTCACCTGACTCACTGTGTTTCAGTGAAATCCAATCCGACACAGTAAAATCCAAGTCAGAAAAAAAAGCTGTCAGATTGTGCCAAAGCGTGTGCCAATTCTTCAGGGCCACTGGGCCTGCAGTTCTAGCTCCGCTGGCTGCCACTTTGCGACACCACGGACGGCCAGCGCACTTATCGAAAGCCAGCCACTACACAGCCCTGGATTACGCATTTGATCAGGACCGAAACTCATAGGATGTCTTGCAAGACAGCCAGATAGCGCTGGCGACGAATCAAGTGGCTGTGCTGCCTAGGTTCTAGGGTCAGGGTGGCGACGAGAGTCATGGCAAAACGGGTGACTTGACAACTAAAAGATCTGGACCGGGACCTTCGTCAATGCGCGGCATCCTAATGGCGCATCCTGAAAATCGGTGCAACAAATAAGGGGGAGCCCTTCGGACCCAGCCACGAATCCGTCTTTCCACTACCCCCTTCGTCAGCTGTCATCGCGCGTGAACAGAAATGATCCATTTTCTTGACGTGGTCGAGCTTGCACAGAGACAAGCTGAGAGACGGTAACGCCGAGTCAGCTCTGAGTTGGTAGGTCATGTCGAACCCTCATCATTCTAAGACCAAGATTCATTCTCTGCGGCTCTGCAAACCGGATTCGCTAGTTAAGTATGGCAATGATCTGCTTGCCAGTTCTGGGCCAGTCCGCTTTGCCACCAAGATCTCTAAGATAGAAGGCTGGGATTTGAGGGTTCCCCAAGATCGAGAGCTGGAATTGGTGATCTCATTGTGTACCAATACAAACTGGTAGGTGATTGTATCGAAAATGCAAAATAAGAAGTGCGTGAAAGCGCAGCTCGGCACCCCGCAGTGCTCCAGGCGATCGATTGCACCACGCGTCCAAACAAGTCAACATCATCACAAAGCGGGCTGCGCGAGCGAGTTGAAACTTGCTTCGAAGCCTGAAAAATTCATAATAAAGTGCAATACCGGAGCACAATGTGTGGATGACATAAGCAGCATGGCCAGGCTAAGACTAGCCTCCTGGCCAGAAGAAGGGCCGAGAAGGAAGCTGTCCTACGATCTGCGGCCGAGATAGTACTATATATAACGGCCCGTCCGGAAAGCGGAGCTTACTTGGTACGTATTGTATGTACAGGGAGTCCGCATTTTGGCCACTGTAATAAATGACTCCGCCATCAGTTCGCAGAACCCTTGTTGCACCAGGACGTTCTGCATAACGGGTGGCCTCAACAATTTGCCCCGCATGCCATTTTCCGAGCTCAGTGAGCAACAGCGAGCTTTGGTTGCCAATCGCACCAGAGTGTGGGAAGTAAGACGCTTTTGTCAAGTCTTACCATCTGTCATCAAGTACGCGCGCAGTACGGACAGCAGCTTGACAAGCAAGCCGTTGGAGCCTTATGAGTACTCGGGAAATGAGCCGGACGGTGCGCTTGCCGCCTTACTGCGATGTCTTGTTCAGCGAATGGGCGCCGACTTAGCCATGGTCAGCTTACTGGACGATCACACACAGTATTTTGTATCAGGCGCCAGTCGGGCTAACATGAACGATGTTAAGGTCACGCTGGGTGAGTATGTCGACCCGAGTTCTTCGGACACGTTATTTCAACCCAGCTAATCAACCCACAATAGATTCAACCAAGTGGTATGGCTGTGAGTCGGTGTCCCACCACGGTGGTTTGTGCGAACGCACCATTACGATGGAGAACCGCCCTGGCAACATGGCCTTGTATGAAGAACTTGACATGGCCAAACAAGACAGGACCAAAGACCTTCCGTTCGTAAGAGGGGACGTTGCCAATTTTCGATACTACGCAGGAGTCCCTTTGAACCCGTACGGCGGCCCAAACATTGGTACTGTTTTTATCTTTCGTGAAACGCCGTCGGATGAAGGTCTCTCCGGCGAAGATCGTTCATACATGTTTGAAATAGCTACACATGTTATCAAATATCTTGAACAAGCCGTGGAGGCATTGGAGGGCAAAAGGGCCCTAAGATTCAACAAGGGTTTTGCGTCGTTGTTGGATGCTGAATCACCTACGAAGATCATCCCTGATGGTGTAAACGAACAGCCCATCCCGACAATCCAGTCTGAGCAGGAGACTATCGTGTCGAATTTGTATGCTGAAGCTACCTTACGCATATATCAGCTGGCAGCAACCCTGCTCCATGACACCTTTGAATTCGACGGTGTCAGGATCCATGAAGTAGACCAATTCGGAAGTTACACCAACCTCAATCCGGACTGGAATGGGTCCAAAGTTCTAGCCCAGCAGCTCGGACCTTTGGAAGAGCAACCTGGAGATCCATCGCAGCCGTTGCTGGAAAGGTTACTGGAAACGTTTCCTCAAGGTTGTATCATTCAGACTTTTGGTAGTTCGGATAGCATTGTCGCCGCGACAAACACGGGCCAGGTGGTTCTTGTAGTGGACGAACTTATATCCACCGAAATACCGCAAATACTTCCAAAAGCAAAGCAGATCATTGTGATGCCTTTATGGGACACGCATCGCGAGCGGAACATTGGAGCGGTTCTGGGCTTTGCTAACGACCAGTCTCGAGTCTACCTAGGTTCCACCGACCTTTTGTCCATTTCGGCATTTTGCACGACACTCATGACACAGGTGCGACGTCTTGAGGTGCAAGCCATGGACAAAATCAAATCTGATTTTCTCGGCTCCATGTCCCATGAAATGCGGACTCCTTTACATGGAATACTATCAGCGCTTGAACTCTTAGCCGACACGCCCTGCAGTTCTGATCAACACGACCTGCTTGAAACTGCACGATACAGCAGTGTCTCCTTACTCAACACCATTGAACATGTATTGCATTTCAGCAAAATCAGCTCCACAGCGCGGGTTTTGGACGACACACGCTCGAACGGGTCGAGTGCATGGACTGTGCAGCATTCTAGCCCCAGGTATCCGCAGACGGCAGCTATGTCCTTCAAAAAGCAGACCTCTAAGACTGTGAGCGTCTGTGAAGAAGTGTTTCAGCGAGAGGTGCGAAATCTTCGTCTCAAGGACACCATTCAGCCTCAGTTCTCTGCCCATAGTCAGCGCATCTACAGTCGACCGTCATCACCTGCGACACCACCTCATCCGACTGGACCGAAGCATCATCCTGCTGTGTTTTTCGATACGAATGTTGCTTTGTCTTGTACACTTATAGCTGTTGCTAGCTTCCGGGCAGTTTTCACACACTTACTAGTAAGAACGGCGTCATGGAATCATTTGTGATATCGAGGCTGACTTTATTACAGAGCAATGCTTTGAAATTCAGTTATCCTACGGGATGTGTTCGAGTGACCTTGGATGTCGACGAAACTTCATGCACACTGCGCTTCATTGACGCTGGCAAAGGAATCAATCCGGATTTCCTTCGACATTCCATCTTTGACGCGTTTTCGCAGGAAGATCCCCTTGTTGAAGGCACTGGGCTCGGACTTTCCATAGTGAAGCGCACGATCACTGCACTCGGCGGTCGACTTGACGTCGAGTCAAAGGAATCACGCGGCTCCACTTTCACTGCAACGTTCCCTTCGAAGCGAGTGGTTTTTGATCCAAGCCACGTCATGGAAATTGGAGCCACCGGTCTGCCAGATCTGCAGGTGAGCATCTTTACACCAAGCAAATGGGTGAAAGAAGAAGGAGTGCGTGGTGATCGATGCATTGAGATGCTGTTGGCTTCGTTCACGCGAAGCCTAGGACGATGGTTCCGAATTACCATCACACCTTGGGAGTCAGCCAGTAAAGACTTACGTCTGCTAGTTGTCTTCGAAGAAGACTTGGCGGATGCAAAACAAACCTATGGTGGTGTTTTTGGTCACAACAAGTGCCTCGTGGTTTGTCCAGACCTTCAAGCATCTCTTAACTCAGATACAACTTCTCTGGGGAACACTGCTACCATCATTGGCCCAGTCACTCTCTCTAGCCTTCAAGATGCGCTGACACATTTGTTTCCTGATTTGGTTGCACCGCCGTACTCTCACGATGATTATGATCAACTACAGGTGTTGATGGAAGACTCAACAGAGACGATGCCGGCCAACGGCAGAGGTGAAGAAAAAGAAGACAGCATAGCTGAAGGGGATGTGTTGTCCCAGTTAGTATCTCGGTTAACAATCGCAACAATTCCTCAGGCAAACGATGTTGTAAACCCCGTATCATCGGAAGCAACACCGAAGGCCGATTTTGAAGAATCACTAGACGGGGCCATGGCTGATTCAGCCGCAAAGCTCTCCGTCAACAATGTACGTGGCGACGCGCAAATAGAGCAGCTGGCAGAACCAGCAGTTGTGTTGCCACAGAAGTCCAACACGAGGGAGCCAAAGCTGCTGCTGGTCGACGACAACCCGGTGAACCTCAAGGTACTCACTATGTATGCACAGAAATGCAGTAAAATCAAAGCCAAATCGGTGGATGGCGGCCAGAAGGCAATTGACGCCTTCGAAAAAGTGTTCTTCGACGAGGACAAGAGCTTGCAGCGGTTTGATCTCATATTTCTTGATCTCTCGATGCCCGAGGTTTCGGGCTTTGATGTCGCGAGGCAAATACGTGAGATGGAAGCCAAGTCGCAATGTCAGTCACGTGTATACATATGCGCACTTACTGGTCTGTCGAGTGATAAGGACCGCAATGCTGCCTATGCGTCAGGTGTGGACCAATATCTTATTAAGCCGGCACGGCTAGGGGATTTGCAGTGGGTTGTTGAGAGATGGCGAGATAGCCTGACCTGTGAATGAAAGCTACCAAAGCTTATCTGTACTATGTTGTTCCTTTTGGCTCCAAGTAGTTGGCGCCGGCGCTGTTCTGTGCCGGCCGTACTCCTTTCTCACGTGCCATGCTCGAGTAACCTACTCTCCCAACACACGACTGTCCATAAGCATCTTGTTTCCTTTGAATCCCCGTCGATAAACCGGGAGATAGCGATAACAGCCATGGCTGGGGATGAGGCGGAACTGGCTCCGCCGACTTGAACCGCAAGTGTACTAGCGTTCGCTCCACGGCCCATCTGATACGCGAAACATGGCAACGTCATGACATGTATTTGAGCGAATCCTCCAGTTACGCCCTTGCGCGCCCTCCTTCAAGCGAGCGCTAACGGACGTAATGTCACGGATGAAGCGTCGATATACCTCTCCTCTTTGTTCGTTTACTCGTCATCCTTTCTCCTCAATACCGCGATCATCGTGGGCCGCATGTGAGGCGTTCTATTCTTGGTAAGCTGAGCAACACGATATCCCGATGCCGACGTTGATGACAATTGCGCCCCTTTGCTTTTGCGCTAACGCATCGCAACATGGCTTTTGGATACCGCCTACCGCACAATGGAGGGGAAGCTAACAGAAGAAGCAGTGGAGCTCCAGCAATGCGCACGCCGTCGTAGTCCAAACACCGTCCCCCTACATTACCCCGGATCCCCACCATCAGCCAAGTCTACCTTTGGCTCAGCACAAGTCGAACACTACACTCAGCTCGAGATGGCCGCTACCACCGAGTCGGTCTTTGTTGAAGATGTCGATGTCGAGCGTGAGCTCCGCGCCCGTGTGAAGAATTCCAATCAGCCGCCCAAGTCAGGGGCAACCTCGCCTGGACCCGAGAACGACAACGAAAACGCGCCGCTCCTAAACACTTCCAGAGATGACTATGGAGACGCTCATAGTGATGGTGACGATAGTAGCGAAGTCGAATGGACTGGAGACGTTGACTTTCGCGGCCTTCCCTGGTGGAAGCGTCCTTCAGTAGGCGCACCAAGGCTCGCACCTCGCTCTGTCAGCTACTGACAAGCACAGATTTACTGGCTCCTCCCACCGTTCCTGCTCTTCACTACAGCCTTTGGAGGTATCATTGTGCCCAAGATCAACCTGATTATGGATCTGGTCTGCGAGGACTACTACGCTACGTTGCAAGCCGACCCGATATCCTCACCCATGGACCCGGGCCAGGATCGATGCCAGAACGACGCCATATCGTCACGCTCCTCGCTCTTCCTCTTGTACGCTAGCTTATGCTCCGGTATACTTTCGGGCATCGTCAGCCCGAAGATTGGTACACTCTCAGATCGATACGGCCGTAAAAAGTTCATGATCTTTAACACATTCGGCACGCTGTTGGGCGAAGTCATTACCATACTCGCTGCCAAATACCCAGAAACTGTTCACGTCAACTGGATTCTTGTTGGCTACTGTCTGGAAGGCATATCTGGATCGTTCATTGTTGGCATGGCTTGCGCACACTCATATGCATCTGACGTTGTTTCGCCTCAGAGACGAAACATAGCTTTCTCGTACTTTCATGCATGCTTGTTTGGGGGCATTGCTATAGGACCTGCTCTTGCTGGGTATATCATCGACGCCCGGCAAAAGGTGGTGGGCAAGACTGAAGCAGTGCTTCTCATCTTCTACATGGCCTTGGGCGTCCATCTCTTCTTCATCACGTTCCTTACATTCTTTGTCCCTGAGTCGCTCAGCAAAGCACGCCAGGAGGCTGCACGTGAGAAATATCAAGAAGAGATGGAAAGACGCGAGCCAGGGGCGGATTGGATCAACCAACTACGCTCGGTCAACCTCTTTGGCCCACTCAAGGTTCTGTGGCCCACTGGCCCAGGGACTTCGTCTGCTGTGCGGTGGAACCTGATTCTGTTGGCTGCCACAGACACTATCATGTTTGGTGTTGCCATGGGTGCCATGAGCGTTGTGCTGGTATACACTCGGCGCCAATTCGAATGGCACGAACTCGAATCTGGCCGCTTCACAACAATTGTGAACAGCTGTCGCGTTTTCTCTCTGCTTGTCATCCTGCCCATTCTTACCCGCATTGTCCGAGGCAAGAATGGCACGGCTCGTACACGCAGTTCTGGCTCTGATTTGTTTGATCTATTTGTCATCCGCGCTGCCATTTTCTTTGATATGGCTGGCTACCTTGGTTATGCAGTTGCACGCAGGGGCGAGCTGTTCGCTGTATCTGGCGCCATCGGCGCTATTGGTGGTATCGGATCCCCTACACTGGGGGCCGCTCTGACAAAGCATGTACCGCGAGACCAAGTTGGCCAGTTGCTTGGTGCGACGGGATTGCTTCACGCTGTCGCACGTGTCATGGGCCCCACCATCTTCAATGGCATATACAGCGCAACTGTCGCGAGCTTCAGGCAAACGGTGTTTGTATCTCTCGCAGCCACTTTTGGTCTCGCCTTCTTGTGTAGTTGGTTTATTCGCCCGCATGGTAAGTTGGAATCTTAAATACCTCTGTTGATCGAGTGAGTGGGGACTAACCTTGGTATAGTGTATATCGATGAAGATAAGATCCATGATGCCAGAGCAAATGAACCGGAAATATAACTTGTTACCTGGTCACTAAAGCAGCTCATATTCACCGTTTCTCTCTTACACTCCTGTTCGATTAGAATGTTTCCTGGACGCGAATGTCCCCCTAACGCTTTCCTTGGCCTGTCACAAATATAGCGGTCACAGTCAATTTTGTGAAGAGAAAACATACCACAGTCAATCCTAGTTCCATTTCCGTTCAGAATACGTGTATATTTTTCTTCAGCCATTTCAGATAGTTTTTACATATTGCAACTAAGTACAAGGCTCAGAGGTTTCAACACCTGAAAATCGATTCTCGAGCTAGGTCGGGTTAGATTCTACATTTTTTGTTTCTGTGATGTGCATCAAGTGTAATTTTACTAGGATATGCTCAAACAATCTGATTCATGCAAGATCAATAATTGGTTTGGAAGTTCATATGCTGATATCTAGGTCGTGTCCTATATCTAATCATGGACTCTGAACGTATGTCGTCTTTCGCAGCGCATGTTTATTTCTTGCTCGACGCAAGTTGTGCACTACTTTAGCATACTAGAAGAGTCCATATCCGGAGTGGAGACAAGCCCATCGATGAGGGGGAGGGGGGCTTACCTAACGACGCTCCGGCCCGCTAACTAAAATTACGCAGCCTATTATCTACGTCAGCTTCCACGTTGCATCTTCTGGTGCCAATTGGCTGGCGCGTCATCCGCAATTGACCCTCAGGATTTACTATTTATCCTGCACGACTCTCGAAAATCTGTTCACATGTCGCGCGTTTAAGCTGTTTTCTTTCCTCTGCTGCTCAATGTCAGCGGCTTTTCGGTAACGCGCGATCCTTTTGACAGGCTCTCTTCTAGGGCGGCGCGTGCCCCCGCTACCAACCATGTCAAAAGAGAACCGCGCTTTTGATACGAATACATTCGGTGCTGGATATGGCTTTGAATCGTATCCGAAGCGGCCCATAGAAATGCCGCCTACCTGGGTGCTTCTAATGGGCCTGGCTTTCTTGCTAGGTGCGCTTGGCTTTTGGGTAAGACTCCGGGGAACACGCGTGGTGTGCATGTCAATTACAGACAACTGACTTGGTTTGCGAATTCGAATAGGTCTACGTGGCGCTGAACCTGCTGGCGCCAACTCCACGCCCACCACGGCGATCAGAGAAGCAATATGTCACGATACTGCCCGATGGGAGGCGAAGCGACCCCAAAGAGCTGCCGTGTTGGCTGGATAAATGGGCGGCAGAGAAAGAGGCCGCGAAGGCGCAGGCTGCAAAAGAGCCGGGCCACAAGGCGGTTATACCTCCACAAATGCCTATTGAAGAAGCAGAGCTATTCATGAGCGTTGTGGTACCCGCATACAACGAAGAAGACCGTCTAGAAGGCATGCTAGAGGAAGCAGTCCAGTTCCTAGAGAGCCAATACGGGGACGCGCATGCTGGACAAAAGGGCGGAAAGGACCAAAAAGGGTGGGAGATTCTGATTGTCAGTGACGGAAGCAAGGACAAGACGGTAGACAAGGCACTGGAGTTTGCAAAGGAGCATCAACTCAGTCAGCACCCCAAGGCTAAGCCGGGACCGTGGTCCAAGGACAACAGCGCAGCGGCATCGCATTCGACACATATCCCCCACGGCAGCATACGCGTCATCAGCCTCGAGGAAAACAGAGGGAAAGGCGGGGCCGTGACGCACGGCATGCGACATGTGCGAGGCCGCTATATTGTCTTCGCCGACGCCGACGGCGCAAGCCGTTTCTCTGACCTGGCCGCACTGGTCGAAGGCTGCCAGACCATCGAAGACAAGCAAGGCCGTGGCGTCGCCATTGGCTCGCGTGCCCACCTCGTCGGCAGTGAGGCCGTCGTCAAACGCTCCAAGCTTCGCAACTTTCTCATGCACGCCTTCCACATCCTACTCCGCATCATGACACCGCCCGCAACAGCGCGCATCCGCGATACCCAGTGTGGCTTTAAGCTCTTCTCGCGCCCCACACTCCCCTACATCATCCCGTACATGCACTCCGAGGGCTGGATCTTCGACGTGGAAATGCTCATGTTGGCCGAGAGTGCTAATATCCCCATGATTGAAGTCGCGATCGGCTGGAAAGAGGTTATGGGCAGTAAGTTGAATGTTATCTGGGATAGTCTGGGCATGGCTTGGGGTCTTGCTCTGTTGAGGGCTTGCTGGATAGCGGGGATATACCGGAGAGATTAGCATGTTGAACTTTATGTTTTGTCGTTATTGTTGTTCAAAATAGACATTGTTCATCAGCTTGTGGAAGATAGTTTTGTTGTGTTATTGTGCTGCTATTTGCTGCTGGTTTCTCATTGCTACATGTCGCTCTAGGGATCGGCTTGAGATGATATCTGAAGATTTTTAAGCGCGAAAGCTCATCTTGAGGCTGGAGATAGATATCGATGAAACGGCAGCATCCCAAAAAGTGTATTTAAAAACAAGTCGTTACGGCACTCTCGCCTTCAGCCACATCCTTCCTCACTCAAACTTTGCTATCCACCCATCACCGACCCTCTCCCCCTTTGCATCTACACCACCCCAAAAGACAACACTACTCCCCGCCTCCATTACATCGGCTCCGAAGAAAGCTCTCGGACCAGGATGAAGCTTCCCATCCTCCTCTTCCAATTGCTTGTCCGACGGAAGCTGCACTACTGCCTCTGCCCACGAGAGGTGTCCAGTGTCAGCACCCAATGCAGAACGAATATTATCTTTGAGCTTCGCAGGGTTAATTGCATTTTTGAGTGTTGTAGCCGGTTTCGGTTCCATGTCGCTCGAGGGAATCTGAAGAGCCCATGTGTCGCTGAACTGCGTTACTTCACTCGAGTGTTTGGGGTCTTCTGGATCTGTACTATGAATATCCGAGTCACGATTACCTCGGACTCCAAACAGGTAGACAAGATAGTTGCGGCCCCAACCGGTTGTAACGGGGAGTAGAGCTCCATGGTGTCTTGCTCGAGGTCCTGGTGCGAGTGGGTTTGTTGGGAATGTGAATGATTCCCACTTCTTCTCTTCATTTGAAGAACCAATACTGATGTGATGTAGCTGGCTGCTCATCGGGTCGTTTCCAGATATTAGCCACAGCTGCCCATTCGCCAACGATACGTTTGATGTTGCTGCCGGCGCGGTGGGAAGCTGTGTCCAGTAACGGGCGGCAATGTCAAACTGCCAAAGATCGGACGCATTATCCCCGGAACCGTCGACTCCGCCAAAAAGAATCACATATTGGTCATGCGGAAATAGATGCGCATTGCGTCGTGGCCCTGGGCCGATGGCGCCAGTATCGACATCGCCCTTGGATGGCTCGAGAATGTCCCAGCTCTTTCTCTCTGGGCTGAATAGCCATATAGAAGACCTCTCATCAATAAGTGTCCCATTTGAATCGCTTCCCCCATAGACTGCAATGTTTCCATGGAAGGCGCAAGCGGCATGGTTTGATCTTGCTGCAGGCGTTTGCTGGTTTCCGGATGTCGATAATGCTGGAACCATACTGTAATCCATTTCCGGCTTTCCAGAGCGCTCAAGAGTAACGACATGAACATCGTTGCTGGCGAGGGCATTGTTCGCAGTGTCACCACCAAAGATGTAAGCTTTGTTGCCAATGACTGTGACGGTGTGGTTGGAGCGGGCCAGGGAGCGTCTGACGGTCAGTCTAAATCTGTGGAACGAAACAACGGGGTACCTACCCTGATGGATCGCCTGTTGCTGTAGCTATGCGTGTGAAAGTTACTTTGAGAGGCAGTGTTGGCTTTGATACAAGATAGGCTGCGTAGCCTGCTTCTGCTGTATGCTCCACAACTTCCGCTGCTACCCACGCGCCTGCTGCAACTTCTGCCATTGTACGTAGCGTTCAGGATTTATTGTAGTTTTGAAGTCGAGGATACTAGCTCTCAGCAATAAAACATGGGATCAGGCGTCATAGATAAAGAACAGTGGCGAGGCAACGGGCATTAAGAGGCCTAATGCAGGTACGCGACAGGCATGACGTCAATGGACCCCATGGTAGGTGCGTATGCGGTGCTCGACCATCCAAGTATAGTAGAGTTGTGGGGCATAATTATGGGCAGATATATTCTTCTTAAGAAAACTGTATACCTATATAGAGACGAGATACTGAGGTCTTGAGCGCGGTTCAATAGCACTCCTTGTGTTGATGAATGTGGTCAAGCCAGACGGGAGCGTCACTGCCCAGGGGCTTAGGCATGATATCCCAATTGACTTCCAAGTCCTCAATGGTTGCCGCATGTCTCACAGCTCTCAGCGTGCCAAAGGCTGTTTCCCTAGACTCGAGGTATTTCTCGACGTCTTGTGATTTCTCAAAATCTTTACGATTAAACCCAATTTTGCCGTCGTAGCGACCCAAAGACCGCAGATACTTCATCACACCAGCCAATGACACTCTCACCTCATACGCGCCTCCTTCTGTACCACGTTTGTATAGTGCGGCCATGATACCTGTCGCCAAGAGATATCCCGAGCCGTGATCCAATGCTTGACAGGGTAGCACATGCGCAGGCTCATTGTTACCGTAACTTTGAGCCTCTGCTACGTTGATGCCAGAGCAAGTTTGTACAAGGGAGTCAAATCCGCGGTTTTGGCTCCAGGGGCCATGAGGACCATAAGCGTCTAGGCTTGCTACAACTAGGCGAGGATTTATCTTATGAAGCACTTCCGCCGAGAGACCTTTCGCGGCTAGACTTCCAGGACGATAGCTCTGAATGAAGACATCAGCTGTGGAAAGCAGCTCCAACAGTTTTGCTTTGTGTTCGCTCTTCTCAATATCGAGCTGTACTGTGCGCTTGCCCCGCGACAAATCAATGTCAAGATCTGGAAGATCAGGCAGATTTGGTGAGGTTATCCATACGACATCTGCCCCATGTGCAGCCAGTGTCTTTCCTGCAACCGGCGCGGCTATAACTCGGCTCATCTCAACCACCCGAATGCCTCTTAGACATCTGTTGTCCGGTGATTTGGTTTGGATATGAGGGGTATATGGCGCGGTACCAGCAGTCTTTTTCATCAGTATCGGAAAGTCTGCAACGGCTCGGGCTTGTGGTAGTGCGTCCCATTCGTCGAAAGATCTCAGTGCGGAAATGACGGCTCCTCGTTGAAAAGCTTCGGTCTCTAACTGAACGGCCTTCCATTTGGTCACTTCTCTTGCAACGTCATTTTTCGATGCGTTAGGACCCAATCCCAGGATTTTCAGTGCGTTTTGCCGTGTATTCGGAAATGAGTCATGTATTCTTACGTACCCATCCGAGACTTTGTGCAGCCCACCAATAGTGCCCCAGGGCGGAGAGGCTGCCTGCCCATTGAGGGTGTAGAGACGCTCAGATTTGAACTCTACGCATGCGTGTTCTGCTAGAACTCTCACTTTCGGAATAGTGTTTGGGTGTCGAATAGACCGGTAGAGAGCTGCTGCAAGTGCCGATACAGCAATAGATGAGTGTGCAAGGACATCAACCTTGAAAGAAGAAGGAAGGCATTCGGAGTCGACGGGAAGTTCAAGTGAGTTCAAAGCATTCTTTGGGAGCCCCAGTACGTTCCAAATGTACGCAGCCGAATCATTTGCAGAGAATGTAGACCGATCCACAGGCACTGGTGAAGGGCTGAACATTTGGAAAAAGCAATGATGGAAGAGTGGCCTAGAAATCAAAGTAGTAAGCAGATGTATCCCTATATTTGCTCACGATGACATTAAAATGTTATGACTCGGAAAAGGACATGACATTGAGTCACCCAGTTCACGTGACACGGATATGGTACTGGATTAGCAAGTGCTATTATGTAAGCATCCAGCTGGTATGGTTGCCTAATTTGCACCTCTATTTCATCACTTCTAGTATTTCGCAGTATTTGAATGTGGGTGTCTCTTTTTGTTTGAATTGGATAGTGTTGTGAAGCTGCGACACCAGTGATCTCGATGTCCACCAGGCCCCCATATTCTGGGATCGCATGACATCATTCTCAGCCTGGTGAGCGAGACACCGAGTTCCCGAGGGTGGGTAGCCGGTTCAACGAGGCGTTGTCAAAACTCACATACATAAATTGAAATGTGCTCAATCCTCATGACAGCTGCCAAAGTTCACAATGGGTCACATCCTGTATACTCTCGCTTTTGGCGTACTTGGTCCTGCCTTACTAGTACGTTAACGTTGCTCCACAAATGACACAGAGAGACACATCTTTACTTATCATGTCTAGATTCTGCTCAAAATTCTCTATAATGTTTTCCTGCATCCTCTTCGAAACTATCCCGGACCAAAATGGTGGGCAGCGAGTCGCCTCCCATGGTCACACTCCTTGCAATCAGGCCTATACCATCTCAAGCTTCGCGAATTTCACAGTCAATACGGTCCGGTAGTCCGTGTTGCACCTGATGAACTATCTTACATCAGTGCCGAAGCTTGGAGAGACATATATAGCAACCGCAACATTCCAAAGAACAGTGTATGGACTGGTCAAAAAGAAGAGAAGCACCCGGTTAGCATTGTCAGTACAGATGAAGCGACACATCTGCGAAATCGCCGAGCACTTGCTGGAGCATTCACCGAACATGCAATCAACGAGCATGCGCCGCTACTAGAAGGCCTCGTAGAGACCATGTTGCAGAAGCTAAGCGAAGCAGTTGCACAAAGCGAGGGATGTGCTGTTGTCAATTTCACAGATTGGTTTAATTGGCTGACTTTCGACATCTCGGGCGCTCTCTCCTTTGGCGAGTCTTTTGGGAGCGTAGCAAGCGGCCGCGCACATCCCTGGGTTGAAATCAGTTGCAGTTTTGGCAAAGGCATTGCACTAATGGCTTCTATAAATTTCTTTCGCCCTTTGAACAAACTGCTGCAGCTAGCTATGCCGAGGAGCGTCATGGAAAAGATGAAGTACCACAAAGAGCTTGCTCATGAGAAACTTATGCAACGATTCGCAATGGAGAACAAAGCAAAGACTCAAGACTATGTCGGCTCGATCTTGGCATACAATCAAGAGAAGGGCGAGGTGAAGATTCCGGACGAAGAAATCGAAGCGAACATGACTCTGCTCATCTTTGCGGGTAGCGAGACAACGAGTACTGCCATGACGGCTATACTTACTCAGCTTCTGCAGAACCAGGAGGCTCTTGCGAAAGTCGTGACAGAGGTCCGCACAAATTTCGAAAGTGATAAAGATATTAACATTGCTAGTGTAGCGAAGTTGGAGTATCTTACTGCCGTAATCCAGGAAGGGATCCGAATGGGCCCACCAGCAGCTATCACTTTACCTCGCATTACCCCTAGAAGAGGCGAGCGTATCTGCGGTCAGCATGTACCAGGCAACGTAAGTCTCTCCTGAAAACACTATACGAAGTGCGCCCGTTGATATCTTGTAGACCTTTGTATCTGTGAACCAGTATCCAACCTTTCGTTCGCCGATGAACTTTACCGACCCCGATCTGTTTGTGCCAGAACGCTTTCTACCAAACTCTCCATATCCTTCTGATCGACTGGATGCTTTCGAACCGTTTTTGCTTGGGCGTCACAAGTGTGTGGGACAGAAGCTTGCCTGGGCTATTATGCGGCTGACGCTGGCACGGCTCTTCTTTGCATTTGATCTGCATGCTGTCGATCATGTTGATGATTTTGGCATGCAAAAAACTTTTATTTTTTGGGAGAAGAAGGCGTTGAAGGTGCAGCTTCGTCAAAGGGATCAAGCCTAACTGGTTGGTTGGTGGGGCTGAGTATCACATTCTTTAGTAAAGAGTTTCTTGAGGCTTGGTGTTTCTTTCCAAATGCAAAGCTGTAAATCAGATCATTTTGTTTCAAACCCAGACTGCTTACTTGTTGGTACACTTTCATATCTTTCCGGTGCATGTTTTCTTAACCTAATGTCTGCTTATCACATTAAATATAGGAAAGCTATGTAAGCGGATTGGCTACATACTGTTAATCTGCAAGAGTCTGTCTGCAACCAATCGATTCTCGAGCAAGCAAAACATGATTACAGGGACCAATTATAGCTACAGCTTAATCAAACAAGAAAGAAATCTTGGGTCTTAGCTACATACGTTCTGTGCTCACAGAAAGCAGGAAAGAGGCTGGCTTGGTAGCACAGCTCATTGGCTTATGAACGGTAGGCTGAATCCGATCCTTGTACTGGGTATCTATGATGGCGCTTGGCACCGCCTGGCCATTTAATTTGCTATGTTTCTCCTGCAAGGCCATGAAGCGAACACGGAAGAAGAGGTGAAAAGAGGTGCCTAGGCTCTGGGTGCCTCGGGACCTCGGCCGACCCAAAAATGGCGCCGCATCATCATCACTCGGTGCATGAGGGCCGTCTTCAGCGGGCACCCTTGACAAAGCCAGTCAAGAGACGCTCTGATGCACTCTGATGCGCTCTGTGCATCCGCTCAACATTAATTGGAGGAGGCAAGAAGCAACGTTGGCAGCTTACGTGCAGGCTGGAGGAGATCGACATGAGTAGGTGTGCACCTTGCCCTATCAGGGCTGGGCAGTCGGGTCTAAGCCTGGTGGGGTAATATGCTAGCTTTATTGAGCGATAAAAACTGACCAATAGTCAGTAGTAAAAGAACGCCTCAAATTTATGCCTGAAAATGCATACGGTACGAATACGCGTGCTGGATCATGGAAGGAGAGTATAAGGAGCCTGCTGAACCCCTTCGGCGGGCTTGAAGTTTTCAGTAGATTCATGTGAAACTTTAGACTCAAGTCCATCAAGACCGTCTTTGCCACAAGTCTTTGCTCTTTGATAACGATTTCAAGACCCGAATTCGGTGTATCATGAGCAGCCCAAGCACTAGCACGAAGCCCACGGAGTCTTCGGACAGTTTTGTGCCAAAAAGGCCACCCATAAAGTAAGCATCTCCGAGTACATGGTGACCAGTAATCTCACATGTCATCAATAGAAACCCAAGCCAAGTCACCCATCTCACTGAAGCGGCATTGAAGGAGCATGACGCTAATTCATCCTTGAACAATCATTGCTGGGGAATAGAAGAACGTGAGAGGATAGAGAGGCTACAACTGGCGGCGAAAGAACTTGGATTTGAACTTCCTGAGGAGTGTTTCCATCGATGACGATTGATACGGCTCAACGTAGCAATAGAGTATTTAACGAATTCTTTCTTTGATAGCTTCAACAACACTCTTCAAGCCGCTTAGCCTCGCCTCCTTGGTCTCGCCCAAGTAGAGACTAGCAACAGGCCATGCGTGTATTCCGCCCTTCTCTTCCCAAACATCCACCTCTTTCCCTGTCTTCTCCAGCAGCGCCACTAGATGCCTTGTTTCTGGTCCGAGTACTTCCTCGCTACCATACAAAAAGTACCAGCCCTTTTCCGGCGATGCTTCTGTCCATCTCTTGATGTCTTTACAATTTCCGGGCGAGACTAGGGGATCGTCAGGAGACACTTTGTTCCCAACGTATTGTCGACCATAGAGTTCCAACGAAGAGCTGTTGAGGTAATCTGATGCAGTGTTTCTATTGTTAGGTGATACGATTGTAACCCACGGGCTGATCATGATCGCAAGACCAGGCTTTTGGTGCCGTAGTTCTGTGTGTTCCGACAAGTAAAGCAGGAAACTCAGCATGAGAGTTGCACCAGCGGAGTCCCCGCCAACGACAACTCGAGCCGATGACTGGGCCAGTGAAAGCACGTATTCATATCCGGCCAATGTTTCTTGGAGTTGCGTAGGATAGGTAGCGTCTGGCACAAGGGTGTATTCCAGGGCAAAGAGCGCTGGGTTGCGGTATCCTGCGGCTTTAAGTAGCGCGATCCAAGCAAGCAGGAACTCCATATAGAAGTAACTGCTGCCCATGGAGAAGCCGCCACCGTGACAATAGTAAACAATCAAATCGGGCTGCTCTTGTTGATTGTGCATAATCCACACACCCTTGAAGTTTGGCCGTTTGATTTCGTTCCAGCGGATGGGGCTGGTAACGACCCCGTGTCGCAACATGCGGAACCTCAGGAAAGGAAGGGACACTTGTTTTGAGAAAAAGACCCTACCCAGGAAGGCAGGCATGTTGGCAAATGCATAACGGACAAAGCGAATAACCAGGTCCTGGAAGGGGGTTGCCTTCCTGACCCAAGGCGCACGGTGCTCATACGGGACGAAGAATCGCTCATGAATGAACTGGTATGGTATGATGATGGCTTTGAGAGCTATGAGAATGAGTACGTCGAGGGTACAAGTGACATGTGCACTCACCAAGGGATGGTAACTGGGGGAGAAGCCATGTCAACAGGGGGATAATCCCGATCTGAATTAGCAGTTGCGGTGCAAGAAAGACCAAAAACACGACGCAGTCCAGATAGGAGATTTGACCCAGTATCATTTTGGTACACAGCGCAAAGGGATGGGGTCCGTCAGCTTCTTTTCTTTGTCTGCGCCATGTCGAGTGACAAGGACGATGACGCCGTCAAGGGTCCAGCTAAGCCACAAGCGTTTTAGCGTCCCAGCCACAGCCACCCTCGAACTCCATGCTCGCACTCTGACCGGAGCACGCGCCATGGCCGGCGGAGTGTTTTCCAGGCCCAAGGGCAAGGCAGAGGTGAAGACAGAATGCTGCGCACTGGCTCCACAGGGACAAACGGCCTCACCACGTGACGAGCGTTAGTGCCCGCGCGCACGGACCAATCGGTTGGTCGCGACTCCCGGAAAACTTGCGCGCTGCACTCACTCAGTTGTCACTTCGCAAACACGACCGACTGCGCCTGCAATCCACCCCGCTTGCTTGCCCGCTCCTCCGCCGAGGAAGTACCCAGCTTGCAGTTCCTTCTTGCTTTTCTTACTTATATCTTTTTAATGGAATAAAGCCTACGACAGACGTCGGTCACCGTTGTTCGCGCGATAGCCTAAACCCAAGGTCGCGAACTCGCAGAACCTCACAATGGCCAACCCACCAGCAGATCCCAAGGCGGCGCCGCTCGCCGATGAGCTCAAGGAGCTTGCTCTGTAAGTGCTTCTCTGCCCAAGCTGCATGGGCATTGTTGACTTGAATAGATCACTGCCAACAACTGTCTTTCCCAAGAACTTCTTCTGCGCTCTTTGCAACCAACTAGCTTTCGACTCCTACAAGCTGATCTGCTGTGCAAAATCTATTTGCTCATCATGTACGCCCACATCACTGCTTCCCCTCTGCAGAGGTCAACCCCCCACTCTAACATGTGTTTAGGCCAGGCAAACCTTCAGTTTCCTACAACGTGTCCGTCGTGCGACCATTCGCCTCTCGAAGCCGATTCGTGTACCATTAATAAATCTCTCCGCAACACCATGCGTGTATGGCTGCAAAAGCAGAAGAAGAAGGAAGAGGCCAAAGCTGCGGCACAGGCATCTACCCCACCTGTGGAGGCAACACCAGCCGCGCCAGAAGTGCAGCCAGTGGGCGACAGCGTAGAGAAGCCTGTAGAAAGCGTTGAGGAGCCACCCAAGGC
The DNA here is from genome assembly GCA_020744315.1 of Curvularia eragrostidis. Lineage (NCBI taxonomy): Eukaryota > Fungi > Ascomycota > Dothideomycetes > Pleosporales > Pleosporaceae > Curvularia > Curvularia eragrostidis. The sequence continues at coordinate 201,810 of JAIRCK010000043.1, read as the reverse complement.
AGAGAGCGGCATCGCTGAGGAAGCCGCTGGCTCTGCGGGGAACGCGGAAGAGACTGTACAGCGCGCCGGCTCTGCCTCGGCTCAACCCAACGAGGTAGGTTTGCAATGTCTTGTTCTTTGTTCTCGTGTAGGCATGTTGGAATCGTACAGTAAAGAAAGAGGAAAAGAAAAGAAAACGCTGAAGAGAAGCCATTTCTTGAAGAATGCAAGAACCGTTGCCACACGTGCCAATGACCATAAAATGTCTCTAGCCTATCTTCTGCGATAACTAACCTATACCAGGATAACACGTCTGCTGAGGTTACATCTGAGCGACGCGGCAGCACGGCCTCCCAGAATGTCTCGAAAAGCACGGAGCCTGCAGCTGCAGAGGGCTCGACAGAAGAACAAAGCAACACTCCAGGTGCCAACGGCATGCCGGGCAATAACTCTATGATGAATAGTATGCAAGGCCAAATGGGTTTCGGATTTCCAGCTTCAGGTGGCTTTAACAACGGCATGGGCTGGAACGGCATGTCCAATATGATGGCCAACGGTAACTGGAACGGTATGAATCCTATGGGTATGTCGCACCTTTGGAGATTACAGCAAGTGAGCAATTGCTAACGTCTTTCGAGATTTCAACGGAATGAACGGCATGTCCAATGGCATGTACGGCAACTTTGGGGGAAACATGGGCATGGGCATGAACGACATGTCTGCCATGAACATGATGCAGTATGGAGGCGGCTTTGGCAATGGTTGGAATGGCATGGGCGGTGGCTATGGAAACTTCAGCGGGCCCAATCAGATGGGTGGCTATAATCAATCTGGAGCATATCCCGAGATGATGAACCAGTTCCCCAAGAATAATTTCCCAAACCAGAACCAGAATCGTTTCCATGCCAATCAAGGGGGAGCAAATCCCCAGCGAAACAACAGAAATGGCAGCCAGGGAGGCTTTGGTCCTGGTTTTCAGGGCGCGAATACCCGTCCAACCAGCCACGGCGGCCCTTCGCAAAACGTACGTTCTATCCAACAACACTCTCAGCCATACCCACATAATCGGGACGGCAAATCATGGAATACTCCGACTGACACCAATCCTCCCACACAGCGTGACGGCCAGTCGCCTGACGGAAACGCAAACACTGCTCCTGAGGCCAAGGTCGAAGGTGAGCAGGAGAAGGCGCCCGCAGAGTCAACTGAAGAAGGTAAGGAAAATGGCGATTCTACTGCAGCCTCCACCGAGACCCAGAACCAAGATACCGGCCTTGGTCCCGATGCAAGCCAGGCCGCTGCCGACGATACTAATCAGACAGGAGACGGCGCCCAAGAGTCAGCGCAAGATGATGGGCCCAAACCTATCCAAACTGTTGACACTGGCAGTTCTGATGTGCAGGATTACGGTCAGTCAATGATGGGTAATGGCATGCACGCCGGCATGCCGTATGCACCGGTGATGATGAATCAGTTCCCGGCTCAGCATATGAACGTGCCATTCGATCCTAGCATGAACATGAACATGAACATGGGCATGGGCATGGGGTACAACAGCAATTTCGGTCCTCGTGGCGGCTTCCACAACGGTGCTTATGGCGCTGCAACGGTCTTGACAGGCCAACCCGCAGAGCCCATTGGTGTCGGTGTCAAAGGCGCACCCACCGGGCCACGTGCGATGCGAGAAGGTCGGCCCAATACTGGTTTCTCAAGCCGCATGAACAATGCTCGATATGCGCCACCCCAGCCACCATCACGGCCTAAGAGTGTTGCGTCTACTCAAGAAGCTGCAGTCGGTAGCCCGCAACGCAGGGTTCGATCGTAAGTATTCGCTTCAGGAACCATGGTGTTCTATGGCTGACCGTTGTCCAGGAAATCTCCTCTGCGAGATGAGAGTATGCGCGTGAAGGAACGGTCGCCTACACGCTCAAGGTCAAGGTCAAGGTCACGTGCCAAAGACGAAGACAGAGAAGAGCACCGTGAACGATCCCGTTCTGCAGACCGCCATTCCAGACGTGATGATCGTCCTCGATCACCTACGCCGGCAGAGGATGACTACGACAGCCGTAAAGAACGCAAACACCATCGATCATCGCGTTATGACGACCGTGAGCAGGAGTACGATGACCGGTACCGCGATGAGAAGAGCAGTCGTGGTGATCGGACACGTTCCGCTTCGGCAGACTCGAGGTATCGTAGTAGCCGTCGTGATAAAGACAAGCATAGGTCATCACGGTCGCATCGTGACCGCAGTAGAGAGCATCGACGTCGCCACCGCTCTCGATCGCCTCGCAACGAGGACAAGTATGATGACGATGATACATACGTCAACGGCGAAAAAGACTCCGATGGAAGTTCTCGACGCAGACATAGAAGTCGTGATAAAGACAGGCATCGCGACCGGTCCCGGGACCGATCGCGTGATAAAGAACGCGAACGAGACCGCAAGGACAGAAAAGAGCGAGAGCGCGATTATGACTACGATCGTGAGAAGGACCGTTCAAGAGACAAAGATAAAGAACGTAGGCGCCGCCGTGACCGTGACGCCGAAGATGAAGAGCGTGACTATGATGACGACAAGTACCGCTCCTCTCGTCGTAGCCGTAAAGACCGGGATCGTGAGCGACGCGACTACGACGACCGCGATCGAAAAGAGAAACCGCCTGTTACCGAAAAAGAAGAAGATGTTGTTGGCCAAATGATGAAGAAGCGTGCCGTTTCGCCACCTCTAAATGCACCGACTGGTCCATCCGCAAACGGCTTCAGCATTAAGGGTCGCTCGAAGAATGCCATGGCACCACCCACGCAACCTCCTACAGGCCCTCGAGCGTTCCAGCCTCCCAAAGGCCCGGCTGCTGACCGGAATAAGGACCGCAGCAGCGATAGTCGAGACCATCGCCGAAAGACCAGTGTAAGCTCGATCCCTACACCCCCAACCGGACCAGCCGCAAAGGAAAAGGAGACGACACAAGACCACTACGCCGCAGAGCGAGAGCGCAACGCCCGAGAGCGCGATAGCCGTGACCGCATCGAAAAGCCTTCCAGCAAGTCTCTACACTCGCGCATGTCTTCATCATCTTCCCGCCCTACTCTCTCGACTAAGCGCTCTCGCGATGACCTAGATGACGAACCGTCTGTTCCCAAAGGACCGAAGGCCGACGTCAAGCCCCCTACTGGACCCGCGTCACACCGTGATAAGCGACGCAAGAGTGGCACTGCAGGCGATGACAACATTGCCAATCTATTCACGGCGGGGTTGAGGAAGAATGCAAAAGCTAGACGTGGGGGTGTGAGGACCGAGGGCGATGTAGAGCGGGAAATGATGGAGCGAGAAAGAGAAAGGAGGTAGGACCATATTTTGACCTTGAACGTGAGGTAAAAATAGAGTGGGATCTGGATGTGCAGTGAGTCGTTGGAAGGGGGAGATTTGGGATGGTTACTCTGCTTCTTTTCGTATTATACCCTTCATTACTTCAGTGGCACGAGGATGAGAGTATGCATGCTGTAATGAGCTTGGGGCATACATATGTACAAATAAGAACACATTTCCCCGAGAAAAAGTTTAATTTTTAATTTTTTTGAACATTCATGGTATCATTTACTCTTATGTTTTTTTTTTAAAGTTTCTGCAACCGTTGCCCTCTGCAATTACAGATTTACCGCCTGTGGTTTACAAACTCCTTTTGCTCACCACCCAGCCTCGACGCAACAACAGTAGCCTCCCTGATAGCCTTTGCAATGGAGCCTCTGACACCGTCCTCTTCGAGCGACATCAAACCACCAATGGTGCAGCCTCCAGGAGTCGAGACCTTGTCCTTGAGCACAGCAGGATGCTCACCATTGAGCACCAAGCCAGTCGTACCCCTCATAGTCTGCGCAGCCATCATCTGAGCCTCCGCCCTGGGCAAGCCCATAGCCACAGCGCCATCCGCCGCCGCCTCGAGCACCAACGCAAAGAAGGCGGGACCAGAGCCGCACAGCGCTGTTGCAACATCCATATTGGCAGGTGGGAGCGTAGTAACGCGACCAATGGAGCTGAAAACAAACTCGACGAGCTTTTGCTGCGCCTCGCTCAGCGGTGGGTCTGAAGTCTGAATCACAGACATGGACTCGCCGACAAACGAAGCCGTGTTGGGCATGACGCGCACAACCCTGCACGCATTCTCCGTCTTTTCGGGCCCGTCTGGGTATAGGAAAGCCTCGATTTGCTCGCGTGTTACGCCAGCCAGGATACTGACGAGCACCTTGCCCTTGAGCGCCTCCCGCATGCCTTCTTCGCCTAGAATGGTCTTGAAGCCGTGGGGCTTGCAGCTCAGAAGGACAATGTCGGCTTGCTGGACGCCCTTGAGGTTCTGGTTCGTGAGCGTCTGCAGCGGGAAGTTGTAGTGGCCGAGGGCCTTGCGGACGTTTTCTTCGGCGGGGGCCCATTGGTCGCAGGCGACGAAGTTGGAGAGGTTAGGCACGTCTTTGGGCGCCGACGAGGGGTCCAGAGTGGCTTTTGTGCGGGCAGAGGCTAGAGACGACATTACGCCGCCCATGATGGCGATGCCCATTGTGCCTGAGTCATAGGTTAGGAGTTGTACGATGAAAGGGCTTTTGTGGAAAGGACAAGAAAGAGTTGTTCATGGAAACATGAGCGGTACAAGAGGATGCTGTTGTTCATTGTAACTTTTGAACATAGGCACATGGGTGCTCACACGTCCTCTTGTCTTATGCGGGGGTGTTGGAAGGCATATTCAGGAAATTCACAACATACCAGAACCGAGAACGGTCAATGTAAGAGGCTTAGATTCCTGAGTGCTCGCCATGTTGAATACTGTTGTCTGGAAATCTTTCCAAGCGGTGTTGGTTAAATACGGAGGAAGTGCTGACTGGATATCACTTGAACGCGAGATCGGCGGCTTTCCCCCACGTTAAATGCACCCTAAGCTATGACCACCAGGCCGACGATATGCGCGCGCAGCTGTCGAAGCTCTCCACTTCAACGCACGCCAAACTACTATAGCCTACCGGACTATTCTCGGCCTCCTCTCAGCTCCTGTTACCGTACCGAAGCCCAGGCGCAATCCTAAGTCGAATACTTGTAAATCGAACAACACCCAAAAAATGGCCGACCCTTTCGAAGTCCGCCAACGCTTCACAACGCTCCTTTCGCACCTCAGCGCATCGCACACGTCGCTCCAAAAAGCCGCCCTGTACGCGCTGAAAAACCGCGAAATGGACGAGGACCTGCATTCCTGTATCCTCGAGCAACTCGAGCGCAACAATATGAATACCCGCGCCAACATCATGTTCTTCATCGAGTGTCTTTGTGAATACGCGGTCAAAGAGAACAATGCGGGAGACAGCAGCGCAATGGGCTACGTACGTATGCTGCAGCGCGATATTCTGGCTGTGGTAGAATGCGTGGTAGGCGAGGAAGGCGCCAATGTCCGTGTTGTGCGAAAAGTGCTCAAGACGCTGGAAAACCTGAATATCCTTCTCCGAGAAACAGTGCAGGAGCTCGAGGCTGTGCTGAAATCAAGAGAGGTTGCGCATCCGTTCATGGCGACGGATAGTGTGGGTGATGGTAAAAATAGTCCAGCGGCGGCGGGGAAGAATGGCGGACAGCGCATGGACAAGCGCCAGATTGAGCAGAGGATTGAAGAGGATAGGGAACGGCATAAGAGGCTGAGAGAGAGTATCTGGGCGGTGCCTGGGGATGGATATGAGGAGCTGGAGAAGTTGTGGGAGGAGGCAAGCGATGTTAATGAGGATGATTATGTTACGGCGAGAGAGGATGCGGAAGAGAGGAGAAAAGTTATTGCGTATGGATAGGATCAGACGGAGGCGGCGACACTGCAGAGGGCGTAGCATATGGCTGGTGCTGAGCAGTGGAGTAAGTTTGCGATACTGGGCTAAGTTGATAAACAGACGCATTTTGAAGGCGTTCACGGATAAGGCACTAGGTCAGGCGTTACGGTGGAGAGGTACCACAGGCTGTCTCATGATACCCTATTGTTATTGGAGTTTTGAGATATACTGAATACATCTACAATCATTCCATACATATCCTGTACATGCCCGTTAGGCAATGCTATGGTACAATGTCCGTCTCTTATTTCAACGATTGTTTTTCTGACATAATCCCTACTCCATGACAACAGTGGCACCGAGAGCCTTGAGTGTCTCGACAATCTTCTCTGCCTCCTCCTTGGGGACACCCTCCTTCATCACCTTTGGCGCGCTCTCAACGAACTTCTTGCTGTCCACCAAACTCAGTCCAAGCATGGCCTTGACCTCCTTGATCACCTTGGGTTTCGCGGCCGGGTCGAACTTCTCGAGCTTGAGGTTGAAAAGAGTCTTCTCCTGGGCAGCGGGAGCGGCTTCCTCTTCTTCGACGGGGGCAGCAGCAGCAGCGGGGCCAGCACTTCCTGGGCCAGCAACGAAGCCGCCCATTGGCATGTCAGGGATATTCAGACGGGTCTATAGGTAATGTTAGCTTAATTACATAGCTGTAATGCTACTACACATGAACCAGCTGAACAATGTAACGAGCTATTCTTGGGTCGCGTGCTACTCTTCTTTCCTTCAAAAAGGTTGTACTGGTTTGAAGGACGAGTATATCTCGCCGTAGGCGCTCAATACTGTTGCCCACCCTTATTCGCCAATTTTCCGTACCTTGAGTGTTGACACCAGGTCTGCAGTCTCCAACAGAGTCAATTGACTAATCTGGTCGACGATGGTCGCAATCTTGGGGTTTGTGGGAGCGGCCGCATCCGATTGCCATCTCCGCTGTATCCTCTGCTGTGTGGCGCCAATTGTCGGTCGTACGTATGCGGTCTGCTTAGCGGTGCAGATACAGCGCCTGAGCGCGCGGGATGCGGGTGCTGCCATTGTGCTGCCGAAGGACGTAAGGCTCGATGGATGGGCGTCGTAGTCGTCTTGCCATCATGAGATTTTGCGGAGCGGATTACGACGAATCTGGTTAGTGTCTTGGCGACTATTGAGACCCGCAAAAAAGTTAGAGAACTTCGAGGCGCGCAGGCTTCGCTCACCACCACACCACCTTGCTGGCATATTGAAGCGTCGAAACTATGGGAAGGCGCCCCAAAAGCGAACCCCAGAACAGTCCTTGCAGAAATGGAAGGAACCAATACCCACAATACCGGTAAAACGGTAAACATCCACCCGCTCGTCATAGAAGCGCTGAAGCCCGAATCTACAGACCATGTATTTGTTCAACATGGGCGACTTCTACCTGAGCTGTTTGCGCGCTGCATCCAATCTGGCGCCGAAACCGAGGCCAAGATCGCAGCTTTTGGACGCATCCTACCACTTGCGCCTCACCTTGGCGAGCATGTGGAACGATTTCTGGAGTATAATTCAAATTCGTCAATAATTGGACCTCACACTGTGGCGAATCCAAAGGAACTCACGCTTACTTTGCGCGACTCGGAATTAATAGAAGTGCTCCTCGGAACATTCCGACTCATCAGCTACGACTGCAAGACCTTTTCTCGCTATGTACGACCTCGCATTGTAGAGAGTTTATTCCAGCATCAGAATCGAGTCGTGCGATATCTGGCTGTCCGAGTATTCTGCATGTATGTCCATGCAGCGGATTATGCGACGCAAGAGAAGCTCAAAAGAGTAACGGGAGATGGAGACATTGAAGGACCATGGGAAGGACACCAAATCGATTACCGGTTCTTGTCACTATGGGAAGAAAAGAGGTGGAAAGATCTGCAGGCAAATTTGCATCAGCAAAACGCGAACGACACATCAGATTGCGTATCTGCAGACCAAGAACTGTCGCCCTACACAGTCAATGTCAGTGGCGTGCTTTTGCCCCGGCTAGATGGAGAACCTTCACAGGAAATGCCTTCTGAGCTAGTCTCCACAACTACTACAGAAGCCAACCTTAAAAACATTGCTCAAGGCCTTCTTCAATCCAACCCAATTCTGCTCACTGGTCTTGCTGGATCTGGGAAAACCCTCCTGACTCGCCACTTTGCCTGGCAGCTGAACAAGCTCGAGAAGATGGTTACTCTCCACTTGAATGAGCAGAGCGATGCGAAACTCTTGATTGGTATGTACACCACCGGGACGAAACCAGGGACGTTTAGTTGGCGAGCGGGCGTTTTGACCACAGCTGTCCGGGAGGGAAGATGGATCTTCATCGAAGATTTGGATCGAGCACCGAACGAGGTCATCAGCACACTTCTGCCACTGATAGAGCGGGGTGAGCTGCTCATACCCAGTCGAGGAGAGACCATACGAGCGGCGCGTGGATTCCGTATCATTGCAACAATGCGAAGCACCCTCAATCCACGAGGACAGGAAATCGTACCTCGTCAAAACATGATAGGGCACCGATTCTGGAACCACATTACAGTACAGATGCCTCAACTTGATGAGTTTAGGCAAATAATTCACGAGAAATACCCAGTATTGCAGAAGCACCTAGCTGGTGTCATGCAAGTCTATGCAAGACTTCTAGAGCTCTACGCAGACGCAAAATTCTCGTCCGAAAATGGCACATCACTCAGGGCTTTGACTCCTAGAGACTTACTGAAGTGGTGCGATCGGATATCTGTACTCCTTGCACATGCTGCGTCCTTCAGCACAGCACAGAAAGACGATATTTTTATGGAAGCCTTTGATTGCTTTGCAGGAAGTCTACGCAGTGAAATAGCGCGTCAGCTTGTAATGAACTGTGTGGCCGAGGAGCTACATATTGATCCCCAGCGACGCGATCATCTCCTAAAGAACCGGGAGGTAAAACTGCATTTGCCTTCGAACACAGCAGCTTCGGGTATCATTCAAATAGGCCGTGCCAGGTTATCCAAGCATAAGTCATCAAGAAAGATGGGCACAGGACGGCCGTTTTCTACCAACGACTATACCTTACGTTTACTGGAAAAGGTTGCTGTGGCAGTTGATCGCCAAGAACCACTTCTTCTCGTTGGTGAGACAGGTACCGGAAAGACGACGACTATCCAATATCTGGCAGAGCAGCTCGGTCGTAAGCTGGTAGCATTCAACTTGTCCCAACAAAGTGAAAGCGGCGACCTACTTGGTGGCTTCAAACCAGTGAATGTCCGCAGTCTTGTTATCCCACTCAAAGATGAATTTGACGAACTCTTTGAGACCACTTTCTCGCGGAAAAAGAACTTGCGTTTCCTGGAGATGCTTGGCAAACGCGTAGCAAAAGGAGAGTGGAAGCGTGTTTGTGCACTATGGCGCGAGGCATTGAAGATGGTGGATGCTGCCCGAAAACAGCACGAGTCGCAAACTTCGTCTCCGGATCCCGAAGGTGGCCAGCCCAAGAAGAAGCGAAAAACTGACTCTCTGCCAGCTAACTTCGCTCCTGCGCGGTGGGAGAAGTTTGCGGCTGATCTACAAAACCTAGAAGCTCAGCTCGCCAGTGGTTCGGAAGCATTTGCTTTCTCATTCCTCGAGGGCAACATCGTAAAGGCAGTCAGAAACGGCGACTGGATTCTTCTTGACGAGATCAATTTGGCATCTTCAGATACATTGGAGGCGCTTACCGATCTCTTAGGTGGTGGCCCAGATGGCAATCCATCTATTCTCTTGACTGAAACGGGCAACGTGGAGCGAGTAGTCGCCCACCCAAATTTCAGAGTGTTTGCTGCTATGAACCCTGCAACCGATGTAGGCAAGAAGGATTTACCTCCAGGCATCCGGTCAAGATTCACAGAACTATACGTTGAGAGTCCAGATGGAGATGAGAAGAGCTTGCGTAACATCGTGGAGAAGTACCTCGGCGGCGACGGCACAGATCCAGCCATTGTCCGAGTAGCGCGCGATGTTACCAGTCTATATCTCGAAATCCAGAGGCTTGCCAAAGCGAATATGCTTGTGGATGGTGCGGATCAGAAAGCTCATTTCAGTCTGCGAACCTTAACACGAACCTTATCGTATGCTCGTGACATTTCGCCACTATGTACTGTCCGGCGAGCGCTATACGAGGGCTTTCATATGAGTTTCTTGACCTTTTTGGGCAAAGCCTCAGAAGATCTGGTCGCTCCTCTCATTACCAAGCATCTGTTTCCACAAAAGGCATCCATGAAGGCCGAGCTTGGCAAGCCACTCCAACAACCATCGGATGGTCGAGGCTACGTAAAAGAGGGTCATTACTGGCTTCGACAAGGTGCACATGAAGTTCAGGAACAATCTCACTACATCATCACACCGTTCGTGCAACGAAACATGAACAATCTCATCCGAGCGGCCTCAACACGGAAGTACCCCGTACTGATTCAAGGTCCCACATCCTCCGGTAAGACGAGTATGATCGAATATCTGGCCAAACGATCTGGTAACAAGTTTGTCCGTATCAACAACCACGAACATACGGACCTACAGGAGTATCTCGGTTCTTACATCTCTGGCGCCGATGGGAAGCTTATCTTCCAGGAAGGCATTCTCGTAAGGGCTCTGCGGGAAGGCCATTGGATTGTGCTGGACGAGCTGAACCTGGCACCGACGGATGTTCTCGAGGCACTCAACCGCCTTCTCGATGACAACCGCGAGCTTCTGATACCGGAGACGCAAGAAGTTGTTCGACCCCACGAGGACTTTATGCTGTTCGCCACGCAAAACCCTGCAGGTCTCTACGGTGGCCGTAAGGTGTTATCGCGCGCTTTCCGCAATCGTTTCTTAGAGTTGCATTTCGATGACATACCTGTGGAAGAGCTCACAGAGATTTTGCATCGCCGTACCATGATCCCGGAGACATGGTGCAAACGAATTGTCAAAGTTTACAGAGAATTGTCTACCCTCCGACAAGAGAATCGCATTTTCGAACAAAAAAGTTTCGCAACGCTTCGTGACTTGTTCCGATGGGCGCAACGGAAAGCAGACACAATTCAGGATCTTGCGAACAACGGATACATGCTACTTGCTGAGCGTGTACGTAAAGAAGAAGAGCGGGTTGCGGTCAAGAAGATCCTAGAGACTGTAATGAGCGAGAGAGGCCCCAGGGTCACGATTGACGAAGACCAGCTATTCAGCGTAGAGAGCTTGTCAAACATCGAGGGTCTCAGCCAGGGGGTATCGATCGACAATACCAACGTCGTGTGGACTCGTGCGATGCGCAGGCTGTCTGTCCTTGTCGCTTATGCACTTCGCAATAAGGAGCCCGTTCTACTCATCGGAGAAACAGGATGTGGAAAGACAACCGTCTGCCAGCTCCTTGCAGATCAGTTCCATAATCAGCTCCATGTTCTCAATGCTCACCAGAATACTGAGACTGGTGATTTGATCGGTGCACAGCGACCTATTCGTAATCGGGCCGCCATCGAGGAATTGGTCAAAGAGCAAGTGCTTGACGCCCTTGCCAACGTTCCAAGCGACAGCCTCCAGCATGACCCAAGCACATTGGGATATGAGGACTTGTTATCTCTCTATGATGGTGTTGTCAAAAATGCTCCTGATTCGATACCAGAGGAGGTCCGGAACACCATACAACTTAACCGAACTAAGGCTGGCGCATTGTTTGAATGGGCGGATGGTAGCCTGGTACATGCGATGAAGCACGGCCATTATTTCCTTCTCGACGAAATCTCTTTGGCGGATGATTCCGTACTTGAACGCTTGAATAGTGTCCTTGAGCCATCGCGTACTATCTTGCTTGCTGAGAAGGGGCCAATAGACTCTCTGGTGACAGCAAAGGATGGCTTCCAATTCCTCGCAACCATGAACCCAGGCGGCGATTACGGAAAGAAAGAGCTCTCACCGGCTCTTCGCAATCGATTCACGGAAATATGGGTTCCTGCAATGTCTGATCTCGATGACATCCTGGAAATTGTACGGTCGAAGCTGAAACCCGAGCTTGTGCGCTATGCTGGTGTCATTGTAGCATTCTCGCAATGGTTTAACGATAAGTACAACACCTCGGTCGCATCCTCCATATCCATTCGTGATACCTTGGCATGGGTTTCATTTGTGAACAACTTGTTGCATCACGATCCAATCTTCAGTATCGTACATGGCGCAGCAATGGTCTTTATTGACACCCTTGGGGCCAACCCCGCTGGACTTCTCGCAATTTCTGCTTCAACGATTGATACAGAGAAGAAAGCATGCCTGAACCATCTCAGCGACCTACTCGGAACAGATGTCGCCCCCATGTACTATGGTACAATCGATATCTCGGACACAGCCGAAAAATTCCAACTAGGTGCTTTTTCTATCCCGAAGTTCTCGACTGGGTCCTCACAGTCTAGCTTTGCGCTTGAAGCCCCAACTACACGATCCAATGTCATGCGAGTAGTACGCGCATTACAGCTGCTGAAACCAATCTTGCTGGAAGGAAACCCTGGTGTCGGCAAAACCACGCTCGTCACCGCTCTTGCTAAAGCTATTGGAAAGCCACTAACACGTCTCAATCTATCTGAGCAGACGGATCTGATGGATTTGTTTGGTTCCGACGTGCCAGTGGAAGGCGGAGCAGCAGGTACATTTGCCTGGCGCGATGCGCCTTTCCTGAAGGCAATGAAGAGTGGTGATTGGGTCTTACTTGATGAGATGAACCTGGCGTCGCAGTCAGTACTTGAAGGTCTCAACGCTGTGCTGGATCATCGTGGTGAGGTCTACATCTCTGAGTTAGACCAGACGTTTCACAAACACCCAGAATTCAGAGTATTCGCAGCACAGAACCCACATCACCAAGGTGGCGGTCGTAAAGGCCTCCCTGCGTCTTTCGTTAACCGGTTCACAGTGGTGTATGCAGATGTCTTCCGGCCAGAAGATTTGACACTCATCTGCGAGAAGATCTTCCCAAGCATTGGAAAGCAAGAAGTTACCAAGCTCATTAGCTTTGTGGCTGAACTGGATGAGCAGGTTGTGAATCGTCGCGCTTTTGGTAACCTTGGTGCCCCATGGGAATTCAATCTGAGAGACACTTTGCGTTGGCTGCAGCTTCTCGCCGGAACGGACTTTCCTGGCTCAGCGCGGGACTTCCTTGATGTCATCTTCGTGCAACGCTTCCGTGCCGAAAATGATCGCAATCGGTTGCTCAAGCTATTCGAGGACCAGTACGGTAATCACGACCCTCGCATGAACCTCTTCCATACCTTGAGCCCTAGTATGATTCAAGTAGGCCTCGGCTTGCTCCCTCGAGACATCGCTGTCACACGCCCCGAGGCCGTATCGCCACTCAGAGTCCCCCAGCTGGGCCCTATGGAAGCACTCGTAGTTAGTGTCAAGCAGAATTGGCCAGCTATCATTGTTGGTCCGCCAGGATCTGGTAAAACCGCTATCATCAACCAGCTGGCAAGCTACGTTGGTGCCGACCTGGTCACGTTCTCTATGAATGCAGACGTTGATGCGATGGACCTGGTTGGCGGGTACGAGCAGGTTGACCCCATGCGAGAGGTGCATCACTGTGTCCAGAAGGCTGAAGCAATTGTACGGAGATACATCGCAGCTTCTCAACAGCTGGAGCCTACGCATGTCGAACTTCTTGAATCTCTTCAAGCAGGCTTCTTTGGACATACTACCCAAAATCTGCAACTGCTTCTCGATCTACTTGCAAGCCTGAATGCTGAAGGAGCTGAACTAGCTCGCAGTCTGCATAGCTCACTTCGGTCCTCAAGTGAACAAATCGATGGTGCACGTTTCCAATGGGTCGATGGTATTCTCATTCGTGCTCTTGAACAAGGCAAATGGCTGGTTCTCGATAATGCCAACCTGTGCTCAAGTGCTGTTCTAGATCGTCTAAACTCCCTTCTCGAACCGAATGGCTATCTTTCTATCAACGAGCACTCCACTTCGGACGGAGAGGCACGCATCGTGCGGCCACACCCGAACTTTCGTATCTTCATGACTGTAGATCCGAAGTATGGTGAACTCTCCAGGGCCATGCGTAACAGAGCCGTTGAGATATGTCTACTCGAGCCGGATCAAAGCAGCACACAGGTACACATACCAGCCGTACAATATGCTCTTGACTCTGCCATCTATCGTTTCCGCGGCTTCCAAGATCACCAGAAGCATCTTCAAACAACGTTACAACAACATTTCGAGGGTCTTTGTGTGCAAGACAGTGGTCTGTTGGAGAGCTTCACCAAACAGGTTAAACAAGGCCTCGTATCTGATCTATCGACACAGACGAATAATGTCAACAGCAACGGCAGCATGAAGTTGGAGCTTGTTACATCGACGGCGCGATTGGAAGATGAAGTTTCCCACTATACTCATTTCCTTACAAGTACATGGGCGTCGCGTGCTCAGTCAGTATCGAATCAGCTTGCGACTGATGCATTAGCATACTGCCTCACCTTACATCCATTGATGAATGAACTCTTCGTCAATCGTACGGAGACTTCCAAAGCTTTCAGCTTACTCAGCGCTTCCCTGTATGAAGTCATGCTTGACCTATACAACATGCAGAGAGCCATCCAAAGCTTGCCGTCTGCACGATTTGAAAGACGCAAAGAGAAACAGAAGCTGCCGGCCTTTCTGCATACGTACTGGCAAGGACTTGTAAAGCTCGCTGATGGGTTTTGGCAAGGACTCCAACAGGGCCAGCAATTCGACCTTGCTTTCCTTAAGCCACTGCGAAAGATGTTCTGGGCGTTCCATACGCTCACCACTGCCACGACTTTTGATCGCGCAACATTCCAGACATATCTCAAAATGTTGGCTTCTGTAATTCCCGGTGCTGAAAAATCTTCTCCTATAGTACAGAGCTTCTCCACCACTCTTTCCAAGCAAGTTGGTGCTTTCGGATCCGATGTTAACCTGACAACCGGGCTGAGCATGGAACGCATTTGGCGAGTGTTCAAACCATTGACACCTAAGAATCAACAACAGCTAGCAGCTATCCTAGAGCTCGAAGCGCTGGCTGATAGGTTTGACGCCATCATGTGGCAGTCGACTTTACGGGTGGATGAAATGGTTCAGATACGTGAACGTATAGCCAGTTCCTTGAACCTAGTCCGAAGAGATCAAGCTGATGCCAGAGAGCTCATCACCGCGCTTAGTGCGGCAATTCAAGAACTCGAGCAAGGCATTGGAGAAGACAGTGTCATCATTACGCCCTATTTCGAAGATGAGTTCGAGGGTCTATGTCAATTCTTGGACGTCGCATATCAAGACGACTCGGCCACAGAGAATGAGCTACCCACATCGAATATCGTAGCCGCTAGAGCTAAATCATCCCTCTTCGCCCGTAGGCCGACGAAACTTTCTAACGTCTTGGTCGGGAACCCTCAGAATCCATCAGAGCAATTTGCAAAATGTTACCGCCATCTGGGCCTCACACGGCAGTCAGCCAACGCGATGATACTTCAGAGTCGATTTCATACATCAATGCTTGCAAAGCTGTCTAACGCCGACGATGTACAGCTCGCGCAGCTCGACCGTTTTGAGACCGAGTTGCAAGTGCTGTCGCAGCAGATCTCACTGGATGCGGGTCGAATAACTGACGGCCAGACCAATGCTTTGCGAAATCTCTACATCAACATCTACAGTCAACTCATCGCATCCCATTCTGGTGAGGTCTTTCGAAGTGTAGACAACGGCCGCATCGACTTCTTGCCCGACGCAAACATTCCTGGCACATATCGATCGCTCCTGGAGAACGGCATAGCGTCTTGCTGTAAAGCCGTAGAGTCTGCTGTTGACTCCGCAGCTTGGATACAACTGGGTCTATTCGGTCTCCAGTTGTATGTCCCCAACTACCCACATGACCCAGCTCTCCGACCAATGATCGAACGAAATATGTTCAGTGTTGAAAAGAATACTCTTCTCAGCGCTTTGAATGCTTTGAGACAATTTCAAGTTGATATGACTGGCCAGATTACCAGCCTCCGCATCCGACTGATTGAGGAAACTATTGACAGTATGGGCCAAGAGCCGCCTGTACCGGCCATAGTTCGCCCTGGCGATTCTGAGCTCGATAGTCTACAGGGCGAATTCACCAACCTGCTCGGTACTATACAGCCTCTACTCAACCATTCAATGTCAATGCAAGAAGCAACTCACGATCAAACACTACAACAAAACCTCGTTCGCATCATACAACGACTGACTGAAGGATACCGAGCATACGACGACATCACAGACACTGTTGTGGGCTTCCTTGTATGCCTCCAAATTGGTTTGATAGTTGGCCAAGTGGAAGAGGATCAAACATCGCACAGTGCTGTTGCAAACAGCTTAGCATATGTATCTCAAAGAACACCTTTCTTTGGACGATCTCAGCCTCTGGAAAATCCAGAGTTGCTATTACGAACGATGGAGCAGGGCTTGGGTCAGCAAAACCATGTTATTGATTTGAGATGGCACACACTGCACTCAATGCTCTTTATGAAGAGCACTGACCCTGATACTCTGGATATCCCCACAGCTAGGAACCTACTGCACGATCTCTTCTCTAGTCTGTACGGCGATTGGAAGACCAAGCTACTCCAAGACCAAGAGAAGGAAGCCAAGAACTCGAGCTTGTATACATACCGAGGTTTGGACGATGACGTGGAAGAGGAGGATCCAAGCCTCTTTCCTGACTATGAAGCGGACGAAGAACGACAGGACAAGGTTCCCGTGTTGCCATCAGACTCTCGAGACTATGCTATTCGACTGGCCGATATTCATGCAGAACTTTTCGTAGATGGCAGAAACGCTCCGGACTCGATCAAAACTTTGTTAGAATGGTGTGCTTCTGAAATGAACCGTGTTTCGGATGGCAGAAGCCACGGTAGTAAGCACGAGGATACTCTGCCGGCTATCTATCTCGCGCTAGAGAAGAAGGCTAATGCTTTGTCCTCAAGTCACGCTGGAAGATATTACAATTTCTACTTCGATTCCAACCTTTACGAGGCCAAGCGATTCATTGCGCTTATACACCGAATTCAAACTCGGTATCGCCAGATTCGGAGTGTGTGGCCCGAGCATGCTACGCTGTCAGACGTTCTGCGCACATGCGACGAAGCTCTTGAGTTCCGGCATGTCGATCCTGTAGCCAAGTTTATTACCAAAGCTGAGAAGCTCCATGCTTACATGCATGAATGGCAGACAGTTGCCAGCAAAGAGTACAGCGCTGCCAACCTGTACGACGATCTTACCAAGCTCCTGGTTAGTTGGCGAGAGCTTGAGCTCACTACCTGGGCGCGACTGTTTGACATGGAAGAAGTCAAGTATCACAATGACGCCAAGAGTTGGTTTTTCGTGGCGTATGAAACTATCATTGCTGCGTCGGAAAGCACCAAGGATGATGAGAGCCTTCAATTACATTCAAAAGAGCTACTCAAATCACTGGAGGGCTTCTTTGAGAAAACCACGCTCGGACAATTCGAGCAGCGAATCAAGCTCCTCAAACAACTTCGTCAACATGCGCACATGCGTATGCACGACATTGATTCCTTCCAAACCGTTTATACATCGCTCGACAACTTCCTCGCCTACTACTCGCGCCTCGAGAAGCCAGTTCATGAAACAATCGCCACAGGCAGGCAAAGCCTTGAAAAGCAGGTCACGGACGTGATAAAACTAGCGAGCTGGAAAGATACGAACATCGAGGTCTTGAAGCAGAGTGCGAAGACCAATCATCGGAAGCTCACCAAGCTAGTCCGCAAGTTCAGGGCGTTGCTGAACCAACCTGTATCCGGCATTACAAGGTCAGGGTTTCCAGACGAGAGTCATACTCTGCAAGATATCTCCTTGAGGGCAGTAAGCACAGCTGTCAGCCCTGTGGCGCTGCAACTTTGCGAAAACGGTGTACCGGGATGGGTTGACCGACCGGCTCGCTTCAAGAACTTGGATGTCACCACGTCCATGATGCGCAATCTTGCTATGCCGAAGGCGGACTCTGTCGATGGCGCTTCATACATCAGCGATTTCATTAGCGAGCTCTCGACCTCAATTGTTGAGCTTCAGAAAGCTACACCAACTACGCTTACAGAAGAGAACAAGGCATCTGTCCAACATCTCAAGACCCAGAAACGGAAGCTCTATGCCGATACCATGAAAGAGCTGCGTCAAATGGGTATCAATTCTAATCTGAGTGTAGATACGCTGGCAAAGCAAGACGAACTGTCGACTATTCTTTCAACGATGCCGACAGTCAAGAGTGACCAGGATATCGGACGGTCAGCAGAGTATCATCTACACAAGGCTCTCAATGTCATGGCACAAGTTCGTGCAGTGACCAGGGAGCACTCTGGCGACTTGACTCCAAACGATGTGGCGAGAAGCATTGGCTATCTGGAGGGCTTACTGCATGCTTCGATTCGACAACGATCGGTACTGAGCAAAGCTGCACTAAGCCTTGAGCAAGTCCGCAAGCCATTGTCAATGATTGCAGACCTCAGCAAGCCGGATCTCGGAGACATTTCCCGGGTGCCCGAGCAACACCTAGAGGCTCAGGTTTTCACGCAGACTCAGCTACGGTGGCTTTCTGCCATGTTGAAGACAGGTACTGATGTTGTGAATGCGCAGGCAAAACTTGGAAAAACCAATGAACTTGATACCTTGATTCGACAGATGCGTGAGCAAGCTACCAGGATCTCTGAGCTCGCAGACACAGATGATGCACTTCCAAAGCTACCATCTGGTCTCACTTCTGAATCGCATGGAGCTTTGAGCAAGTCCGTTGATGCTCACTTGTCCGATCTCCGAGTCACCTTCCAGCAATGGGTTTCACAAAACGCTATCGCAAGGCCTGTTCTTCGGCATATCGAACCGTTCCTATTCACTCGTCCTTCTATCAATGCGGCCCCGCTCTCAGAAGACTTGCGCATCACACTTGATGCCCACGCGAAGGATGTGTTCTCTTCTCTAGATCTTGTCCTGGGTTCAATGCAAGATGTAGAAGCTGCGATACAGACCATTCCTGCTTCAACAGACGATGCATCATGGCTTGTCAAGGAGGAACAAGCACTGTCCTCCGCACTTGCTGCTTTACACGCCCCACAAATTAGCAGAAGTTTGACTTCGATACTAGAGAAGATGCAGTACCTGTACAAGGATGCTAATCTGAAATCCATGGCCGCATTGCTCTCCTCTATCAAGCCAATTTTGGAACAATACGCGGCGTCGCACAAGTTTATTCTCACTCGTTTTGACGCATTACATGCATCTACAGCAAACCTACTTCACCGTTTATCAAAGTCTTTCATCCAGATCGGAACGCAAGGATTCTGTCAGCCTCCAGAGAAATCCAATGACAACCAAAAGGGCAAAGATGACAAACTTGAATCTGGAACTGGTCTTGGTGAGGGCGAAGGCGCTGAAGATATCTCTAAAGACATTGAAGACGATGAAGATCTGGACGAGTTGGCGCAAGAACAAAAAGGCGAAAGAGAGGGAAGCATTGAAGAACAAGAAGACGCCGTCGACATGGGAGACAAAGAAATGGAAGGCGAAAGTGAGCAAGTTGAAGAGAAGCAAGAGCAGGGGGATGAGTCTGGTGAAGAGGGGGATGATGACGCGCAGAGTGAAGTCGGCAGCGTCGACGATCTTGGTCCCAGCGCTGTCGATGAGAAGATGTGGGACGACGGTGGTAAAGAGGACGATGCAAAGGACAAGGAGGGCAAAGATGATGTCGGTACTGAGGACCAGAATGAGCAAGTTGCTTCTGAGCAGAAGGAAAAGGAAAAGGCTGGCGAAGAAGGCAAGGAAGAGGAGAAAGAAGACAAGAAGGACGGTCAAGATGATGAGGATATGGAAATGGAAGGTGAAGACCAGGAAGAGAACGTTGGCGCTGGTGAGACCGAACAGATGGATCCTCACGCGAAGGAAGAGGAAACACTGGACTTACCTGAAGATCTTAACATGGATGGCCAAGATGACCAAGGCAAGGACGACGAAGACTTTGGTGACATGGATATGGGTGATGATCTTCCTGAGGATCAACCAGATCCCGAGATTGAGCAGGATCAGCCTGATACTATGGATGAGGAAATTGGCCCCGAACAGGAGGGCGAAGAAGAGAAAGAGACAACCGGTCACATTGAAGACGAAGACCAACCTGAGCCTGGGCAAGAAGAGGAAGCTGATGAGCCAATGGATGATGAAGCTGTTCCTCTGCCGGATGAAAACATCCCAGAAGATGAACCACGCGACATGAAGGACACTGACCAGGCTGATATGAACGCGGAAGCCGGGGCTGGCATCGACGCAAACGAAGAAGCACACAAGAACAAGAACGAACAAGCTTCGGCTAGTGCTGCGAATCAAGATGAAGGTCAGGAAGGAGACTCTGCGCAACAGCAACAGGCACCTACGACTGAGGAAGGGCAACTCGGAGAGACGACAGCTCCTGAAGCTGGAGGCCATGGTGAGCAGCCTGAAGAATCTCGTGAGAAGCAGTCGTTCAAGAAGCTGGGTGACATGCTGGAAAAATGGTACAATCAGCAAAAGCAAATACAGGATGCTAAAGAGAAGGACGAAACCCAGATACAGCAGATCGACAAAGAGATTGATATGGCTGATGCCGACTTTGAGCATCTTGGGGATGAGGAACAACAGGCTGATACTCAAGCTCTGGGTACCGCCAACGAGGATCAGGCTAAGGCTTTGGACCATGACATGGCAATGCCGATGAATGAGGATGAAGAAAAGATGCCCACCCGGCCTGAGGATAACGATGACGAGTTGACAGAGGCCAATAAGGATGTCGACATGGAAGACGCAGAGGACCAAAACGATCAAGAGGACGACCGAACCACTCCACCTACACAATCCAATGCAATGGAAGGTCAACCCCAAGCTTTTGTCGGAGAACAACGCCCGCTGCCTGAGCAGGAAGACGAGGATATGGCCGATGCTGTCCCCCTCGACGATGATGTTGTATCAACTACATCCTCTGCGGATAACATTGAGACTCAGTTGTCTCTAACTCACCTTGACCAATCTTCCATGGACCCTACCTCTGCACGCGCCCTTTGGCTTACACACGAGGCATCTACACACTCGCTCTCACAGCAACTTACCGAGCATCTTCGCCTCATTCTCGCGCCGACTCTCGCTACCAAACTCCGCGGTGATTTCAGAACCGGAAAACGCCTTAATCTCAAACGTATCATCCCATACATTGCATCTGGCTACAAGCGCGACAAGATTTGGCTCCGACGCAGTATGCCAAGCAAGAGAAGTTATCAGGTCATGATTGCGCTTGACAACAGTGGCAGTATGGCAGATAGCGGGGCCAGCAGCCTTGCTCTCAAAACACTCACACTCGTGACCCGCTCTCTTTCTATGCTGGAAGTCGGTGAAGTCAGTGTTGTTGGTTTTGGCGATCAAGTAAATGTTGCGCACGACTTCGACAAGCCCTTCACTTCCGAGGCAGGTGTACGCGTCTTCGAGCAATTTGGCTTCGATGCGAAGAAGACGAACGTAAGGGGCTTGGTAAACAAGAGTCTGGAATTGTTTAAGGATGCCAGACAAAAGGGCAGCAGCTCAGCGGGTGAAGATCTCTGGCAACTAATGCTTATCGTCAGTGATGGTATTTGTGATGAACACGCAGAGATCCAGCGCCTCATCCGCAAAGCCCAAGAGGAGCGCGTCATGATTGTCTTTATCATCATCGATAGCTCAGCCGCAGCTCCTTTGGTACCAACGCCGAAGCCGTCGGATGATCCTGCGGCGCAGTCACCAGCGCCGATCAAGGAACAGGCCAAGTCGTCTATTCTGGATCTAGAATCGGTGGTCTTCACGCCTGAAGGCAAGATCGTGAGGCACAAGTATATGGAACAGTTTCCGTTCAGGTATTACTTGGTAGTGAGAGATGTCAGGGAACTGCCAGGTGTGCTTGCTGGAGCCCTGAGACAGTGGTTTGGAGAGGTTGCAG
This sequence comes from Curvularia eragrostidis, assembly GCA_020744315.1. Classification (NCBI taxonomy): domain Eukaryota; kingdom Fungi; phylum Ascomycota; class Dothideomycetes; order Pleosporales; family Pleosporaceae; genus Curvularia; species Curvularia eragrostidis. Next base: position 180,032 of record JAIRCK010000043.1, on the reverse strand, counting down.
GAAGCGTTTAAATGGGGCTTTATCAAGAAGTAGAGGAACGGAGTTCGAGGTAGAATGGATTGCATTTCCTGGCGCAAGGGTGTTAAGGAATGTTCTTGGGGTAACAGTGTTGCGCAATTTCTGTTTAGGTAATAGTTTGTGCATTGCGGGCGTACGTATCTAAGATGATAAAACTATCCTCTTTCTTGAATTTCAGAGTTGACGAATTTGTGATGAGATTTGGCACATAGTTGGAACATCTCCTTGAAAGTGTAGCCTATTGGCTCCAATTCATATCCTTGCATGTTGTATGCAACGTCAAGATCAACCCCGCTCAGTGGCGCAGCAATTCGTACGCAGGCATGTGCACCTGGTAGAGCGTCAAAAGCCTTACAAAATACGTATATTACATTCTCCTCCAATCAAGAAATATGGAACGCAAAAGCTATTTCGGCATTTTTACTTGCACACTCCTGTCCTCGGATTTCAGTGGTATATTGTTGACAAAACAGTGTTAACCACTATGCACTCACCGCATTTCACGCGAGAAGCAGCAACCTGCAAGGCTGTCACAATTCAGCCTTGGCACTAGCAACGCCTTTGATACGTGTCATGGGTCAGCCTGATGAGTATCAATTGCATTAGTGCGCCTCGTGTCGGCCTTGGTCCCGTATCTCTCATAGCCTTGATCCTTTTGCTTCTATACTACTTGACTCCTCTTCCAACAACCCTAGGAAGGCTCTTGTGTTATCCAAGATTTTTCCTTTTCTCAAGAATCTTCCGAAGTGCGACTATGGCTGAGCTAGGAGCTGTCGCCAGTGTGGTTCAGCTAGCCGATGTAGCCTTGCGCATAAGCGGCGAAGTCTGCAAGTTTCTCGATGCCTACAGAAACACGGATCGCAATGTAAAGTTGCTATGGGATGGTGAGTCTTTGTAATTATCTATACGGAAGGTTCGCTGATGATAATAGCACTTCGGGATGTTGAGGCAAATGTTCGCAACCTACGCGGATATGTCATACGATTTCAAAAATCCAAGGCCGCCGTTGACGAGTATGAGAACCTCTCTGAGACGATAATAGGGGCACTGAGAGGATATGACAATGATATCCTTGCTATAAAGCGGATACTACCCCCAAAGCCGCTGGAGAATGTCAAGGAGAAGGCTCGATGGGCATTGAAGAAAGAAGAAACACAAGAGCTCATGAAGCGTATAACTCAACGAAACTCAAGTCTCATCACAGCCTTGGGGATTTTGGAAAGGTAAATTTCAAAATCCTCTATAGCCACGCACTAATAGTATGCAGTCAACAAAGCTTACGGCTACGCAATGATGCTCAAGCAATTCTGGAGAAACAAACCACCTCCGATATCGTCGCCTCAAAGAATTTCGCGGAGATAAACTCGAAAATGCAGAAACAGGAAGAAGATCATGTTAAGTTGCTCTCCCACTCCAGGGATATTGTTAGCAGCATCCATTCAATGAAAGCTTCTTCAAGACGCCAGCAAAAAACACTCACCTCCGTAGCTAATCAACACGCTATACTTACAAATGATAGGCTGAATCGTATAGACAAATTGGGCTCACGACTAGCCCAAAACGCTAAGCAAGCCAACACCAGACTCGACAAACTTAGTTCGCAAGTGCAAGAGTCATCAAAACAGACTCAGCAAAATATCGATGCCATAGTCGCTGGAATGACGGGGATTCATGCAAAAACGACTTTCTCAGCTTCGAGCATCGATATAATTACCAGAGTGGTTCGAGAGGAGATTAGTACGACTCTTACACCTCTCGTTGAAGAAGCCTTTAATAAGAAGGAAACACTCAGGGAAGAGGCGCTGCGGCGCATTGAAGATCTTAATGATACAATCACACACAGCATTGGCTCTGATATTTCCTCCCACCAAACAGTTGAGGCGAGCAACTTCAACGCGTTGCATGCTACATACCCAGATGAGTCTGTTACAAATCAAAAGAACGAGGAGCAATGCCGAGCACAATGTGAATCTGACTATGTACAACCGCTTGCTCTAGAACAAGACAGTGCAAGGCTTCATTATACCGTCTCGACTTACAATCGTAGATGGTCGCATAGTTTTATCTTCGGCACACTCGAGATCGAGATCACACACACCCATCATCGCATCGACGGATCTCCACAGTCGAGAAATTACACGTCAGTCGAGGTACATTTCTGGCCAGTGCAAAAGTATCTGAGTCTCCCACGGATTTCTGCCTTTTACAGTACAGCACCGACATCGGGAGGTTATTATCAATTAGCACCAATGTTTGCAGTATATCCGACTGTAACTGGGGATCATCCAGTATTTTCAGCAATCCGGTCTGGGGACCTTGCGACGCTTCAGAAAATGTTGGCAACTGGACGAATCCATCTGAGAAGCTGCAATATTGAAGGATGGACACTATTACATGTACGTCCATTGTATACTTTTCATGATGTTTGTCTGATCCTTAAATGAATTCTTGATCCTGTATCATAGCATATTTTCAGTTTCTTCTTATCAAAGCCATCTATACTTTGAGATATTGGAGCATCTATGTTGGTAATTGTAATTCTACTTACATTCTTCTAGACTGCGGCATATCATGGATATATCAACATATGCAAGTTCCTTAGTGATCAGGGTCTGTCATGGTATCAAGTATCACCAGACGTGTAAGTTACAAATGCCTCCCTTTCCCGATACTTAAAATAACCAAACAAACTATCTAAATTTCAGAAGTTATTCAACGCCACTCCAGCTTTTCCTTCGAAACTACTGCAGAGAATTTCCATACGAGTTATATGCACAAGAATCCTTTTCACAGAAATCCATTCAACAAAAATTCTTTCCACAAACAGCCTTTGATTTCCTTGATTCTATCAAGTATTCAGGGAGCTCCAAGTATAGTGACATAACGTCTTTCTTGTGCGCATACTATATACATATGGTAGGTAAAAAACATGTTGATCATGCTAGATTCGAACGAGATTTTCGACGAAGATGGCCAAACCACTGGGACGAGTTCATGTCCAGCCTCATTAAATATGGACTTTGGATACCATTAGTGAGACGACATGGTCGGTATTCCATGGTTCGATTGCTCAAGAATGGAATAAGTCCAAATGTAATGAGTTTTACCCGTGAGGTTGCATTGACAGATGCATTCGCACTAGCTTTGCTTGACGAATATAAAGGTAGGAAATTGCTCTCATATCTGAATTTTAAATGCAGGTCGCTGCTTTCGAGGAGCCTTCTAACACCTCAAATCTAATGGTCTCTTTCTAGGGCACGTACCGAATAAAAAAACTGGACAATTTCGTCGCCTTATATCACTTATTGTGGCAGGTGCAAATATCCACTACATAAATCCGAAATTCTTTGACCGTGTGGAACACTCGAGAAATGTACCTACATATTTTGGATTGGCGGTACACTGTAAGACCTTCCATGGCTGGAGACTAGCGTTAGAGTTGAGTGGAAGAGATCCTGACCATGACTCCTTGGAAAATGAATGGCGATGCAAGCAGGCGTTCAGACTGCGCGGTGCGACCCGATCAGGAGTAGATGAGACAATACTGGATCCACCACCCATCCACGGACTTCGCTGTCGCAAATGCCATAGAAGATATTGCAATAATCATGATCTCTCGATCTTCAAGTGGTCTTAAGAGCTTCTGATTTCACTAAAATCTCGATATGTCCTACCAAGGAGAGATTTTGTACCGCCTTCCACATCTATGGATTACCGGTCACCTGAATCACTGGTATCTTTTACGTCGATTTGGACGTCTTGTTCGATTTGATGTGACCCATAACGGTCGCAGCCTAATCATGACTCGATCAATTATGCAGGTTTCTCTGATTGGATGATTCAAATTTGGACGCTTTTCTACAAATGTTGACACAACATATGGGCACAAGGTTCTAGAAATCCCATCATCGAGAGAGAGAGAGAGAGAGATCTGAACAGGATCAATAGAGCAAAAGGCTGTTCCTTTTTGAGCAAATCGATACAAAACGTAGCGGGGTATGATATAGCATGACCACTCCGAAAACATAGAGTAGGACGCTAACACAAACGTAAGCGACAATCATGCTCAGCCATCTCTATGCATCGACCCAAGGACCAATCAGTCATATGTTTGTTCATCTATACCAAGATTGAATCCTATGCAGCAACCTTGATAACAGCTCGTCCAGCAAGCTTTCCGGCATGCATATCTGCGAGAAACCGATCGATATCCTTGAGCTCGCCATACGTCAAGATGGGACGCACAAGACCCCGAGCTGTAAAATCAAGTGCCTGGAATATATATAAGCAGCAGTAACCTGAAGAACTTTCCAACCAATATCGAACATACCTCTTCGACATCTTTCAGCGTTCCCGTTACACTACCCACAATATTCAGTTTCTTCGCGCACAACAGCAGCGGCGGCGCACCCGCCACAACGTCCGGCTCCTTGGGCAGCCCAACGCACACCATCGTTCCATTGGGCCTCAGCAGATGCGGCGCCTGCTCGTACGAAGCCTTTGCTGCCGGGAAGACTAAAACGCCGTGCGCACCGTACTTTGTAATCTTGGTCACCTCAGATACAATATCTTTGCACGTGGTGAAATCGATAAAGTGCTCCGCACCCAGTCGGAGACACAGCTCGCGCTTCGCATCCCCGCCATCAATCGCGATAACGCGCATGCCCATGTGTTTCGCATACTGCACGCCAAAATGACCGAGACCGCCGCCTGCTCCTGGAATCACGACCCACTGCCCAGGAAGGACTTTGCTTCTCTTGCACGCCACATATGCCGTCACGCCGCCGCACATGATGGGTCCTGCTTCTTCGTCTTTGACGCCATCCGGGAGCTTGGTTGCGTACCGGCCGTCTGTCAAGCAGTATTCCTGGAACGTTCCTGCAATAGTGAAGCCGCTGTTTACTTGCTTGGGACAAGAGCATTCATCTTGGCCGTTCGTGCAGAACTCGCACTTTTGGCATACGGACGCAATCCATTTGATTCCTGCGCGGTTCCCAATTTGCCAGAGATCCTGCACATTCGCACCCACAGCTACGACGGTGCCAGCACCTTCGTGGCCACAGATGCCGTTTGTGCAGTCGGTCATCCGGACGGGCCATTCATCATGTAATAGGGATTTGTCTGTGGCGCATAGTCCACTGTAATTGATCTTGACGAGAATTTGATTGGGCGAGGGACTCGGGACGGGAATTTCCTTGACCACAACGGTAGTGTTATCGCCAGAGCCTTGCTTGACGGCCGCTCTCTGAGTCTCAGGCAGTTCCATTGTGGAAATGTGGCAGCAGTCAAAGATTAGGATGTGTTGACTATGGGGGAAGGTCGAGTACGATAAGACTAATCAAGAGGCGTTAATGGTACGGACACGTTTTATCCATTGTTGGGACTAGCTTTCCCCACAAAAGGCGCATCGACTCTATAAGTAATACTGTGGATCCAAGCAATCAACATGCGGGGACAAGCGTCCGCTTATTACCCCATATCTGACATGCAATAGTCGAAGATAGCACGTTTGGTGCCTTGGATTGACGGCGCTATCGTTTCGGCAGTGTAAGAAGTGAGCAGAGCCACCGAGCTTCGGCCTTACTCGGTTTGCCGTGACCAGCATCCGAAAGACTCGTGACCACGCGGCAGTGCAATTCAGTTGGATTCGTCCGATGCAACGCGATAAGCTGAAAAATGTGGAGAGTAAGTTCAACACTTGCCGACAGAAATCGAGGGGCCCCAGATACCAAGGAAGTGGTTGAGTTGTGGGGGGGTAAGCAATGAGGGAGGGTACCCCATAGTGTTTGGTCAAGGATACAGTCGTATGCCAAGATGTGTTCTTTGTTCACACTTGGGTCCGAATTGGTTGTAGTGAAAACCTTGGGTTGCACGTTGAGATACGAGTTCGAAATATCGTCCTTTACCTTGGAAAAAAGGCTCGATTTGTATACGCCATCTTTTATATTTTCGTTGCTATCATATTGTGCAACGGTGGTATTGACGAGGGGTTGAACCTCGGCTCTTGTCTACCAAGAGCGTGCCATAATCATACAGATTTCTTTCAAGCATATGCCGAAAACTGTACGCCGACCGATGCAGCCATCTAATTATCCCAGAACGCCACGCTAAAAAAACAAAATAGTGATCTCTTACCACGCAGTGATATCATCCACCTCTGCCTCGCCAAACGTACTGGTTTTGGTAGCAACAATCTCACTATCTGCGGTGGCAGTGTCTAGCGTTGGCGTCCTGTTCATGATTTCTGGAAGTTCCACGTTAAGGAAGCCGAGTAAATGCTTGTTCACCTGTTCAAATTCCAACAAAAATGCGTCATGGCCGTCTGGTGAGTCAATAGTCTTCAGTGTGGCGTTAGGAATGTAAGCTGCCAATTCCTTTTGTTCGGCAAAGGTAAAAAGACCGTCAGATTGAATGCCCAGTACCAGCGTAGGCTGCTCAATCAAGGATAGCGCATGGTGAAGGGCCGATACTGGATCCAAAGATTCGGGCGTTTCTCCCTCGGGATAGCGATGGCGGGAAACGTCGTGCGTATCGAGCTTCCTAGTAATGGCAATATAACAATTGGCGTCAAATCGCTTGATAAACTTTTCACCCTGGTAGCGCAAGTACGACTGCGCAGAAAAGTAGTGTGGTGCAGGAAGTTTAGAGGAGCGCGTCAATTGATGGTTGCTGCTCGTGGAATCTGTTCTCTGAAGTGGCTGGGCAGCAGCATTCGATGCGTCATGAAACTCAAGATCCGCATGCGATTTTGCAGAGCTGGGTATGGCAGTACTGCTGTTTGTTCTCGATAGGGGTCTCGGCGAGCCAGCGTTTTTGTGGCCATCATTGTGTATCGCCCAGTGCTCGTGCGACGGGTTTGATGGGGAGGTCGGACGCGGTACGGTATTGATACTTTGCTTCTTGGACAGATCAGGGGTATTGCGCCCAAACCGCGACTCAAACGAGTCACGACTTCGATAGGTCAGCAGCGCAGACATGCGCGCCGCTCCGAGACCAGTGGATGGAGGATCGTCGTAAGAGTAGTAGCCATCGTCGTACTTGGGATCGCTGTAGATGCTCTGCCGTTGCGCCTCACCCCAGCTGATACCCCATGCGCTGTAACGGGCGGATGTAGCAATCGCCACAATGGTTTTGACATAGTCCTTTCCGAAGTATGCAAACTCGAGAACAAGCATGCCGCCCATGGAGCCTCCAATGACCGCAGCGATCTGCTTCACGCCAAGATCGTCTAATATGAGCTTGAAGATGCTGTTCTCGTTAGTGATTGTTCAAAATAGCCATACTGGTTTGCTCAACTGACTTGACGTCATCTCGTACTGTTGTCAACGGGAACTCGGGGCCGTAGGGACCAAGCGAAACATCACCGTCTTTCGCCGTGACCGGACTGGCGCTACCATATGGACTTCCCAGACTGTTCATACATACGATGAAGAATCGTGAAGTATCGAATGCTTTTCCAGGACCTCCAAGCAAAGGTCCCCACCAGTCTCCTACATCAGCGCTACCTGTCAACGCATGACATATGACCATGGCATTGTCTCCGCCCGGTGCTAGCGTGCCGTAAGTTTTGTATGCGACGCTGACATTGCGTAACACGACGCCGGACTCGAGGGTAAACTCTGGTATGATAGCGATAGTCTGATCGGGAATAAGTTTGGAGTAGGGGTTTTCGGGCTGCGACGATACTGTCTCTGTTGAATCGTCAGTTTTCTTGGTGTTAGGAGTTGCAGGTAACGGGTCGTGGTGAATCCAGCGAAGTTCACTCGCACGAACGGAACACGGGATATTTCGTTCTATTCTCCATGTGCAACATAACGTATTCGATACTCGCAACTCCATCTCAATCTTGAAACCTTCGCAATAAGGAAATACGTTCACAGGCAACTTACTGTATTTGCAAGACCCATTGGCCGTTCCGTTGTCCACTTCCGAGTTACTCATGTTTACGATATTATCGAGTCGTGAAATAAGGAGTGTAGAGCCTGCAAGGCAAGTGGGGGCGTTTGAATCACATTGCGGGGAGTCATTCTTTTGGAGTTGATGCTCCCCATCCGCCGCTAGACGAGGGTTTTGACGTCTTGGCGATGACGTGATTCAATTCGCTAATGGTCCAATCCAGGGACCTGGTTTGAAGGTTTCCAAACTTTCCCAATTCGAATTGCTTCTGTATAGATAGTGTAATAAGAAGCCTGAGGTTCTCCACTGTGCTTGGATATGAGTTATGTTCTAGCAAGATATTTACTCAAACACGACTGATGGTATCTTTACGCCTCGCAATCATCTGCGAGATCTGTAAGCGCACGGCGAGTCGTGAATAGTCGCACTGTGACGCCATTACTGTTGCCTCTGGTAGTAATCAAAGTATAGTGAAACCGTCGTTTATGAAGTATGGTCGAACAGGGGATAGAATGAACCACATTGGGAGTTTGATGGCCTCAGGCATGGGTATGTGAATGGCCAAGCTTTTTACTCAGCTCCAAGATTTTAGCTTCGATTGGGTAATTAGTTTAATCCCAAACTACTTTATGTATTGCAGGTATACGCGAGGTCCATGTGTAGGGAGAGCTCGAATGACATTGTTGGGATTATGGTTCTCATACGAAGTCATAGTTTGGCGCCGGAATTAACCAAAACGATCCAGTGAGAAAACCGATCCCACTGTCGTGCAATGATGCACTTGCACACATTTTGAACCGCGATGGCTGAGATTGATGATCAAAAATGATGGGAATGAACGAGCATGCGCCACAGACTAAGCCACATATGGCTTGTGTTAGCACTAGCTCTTTCTGTTTCCACTGAATCCCTACCTTGGTACCATCAATCACCATCACTGAAATGCAATGCGACGGGTGGTAGTGACAGGTTTAGGGCTTGTGACACCCTTGGGGCTAGGTAAATTACTTGAGTTCATCGTCTAAGTCTTATTTGTTAATTGTCCAGGTGTCCGCCAAACGTGGAAAAGCCTGATCAACGGACACTGCGGCATCGTTTCGATTAAAGATAGAAGCCCTGATTTTGCATTGCTTCCAAGTCAGGTAGCTGGCTTGGTGCCTGAAGGCACAAAAGACGCTGGAAAATGGAATTCGAAAGAGCATCTAAGTCCTACTGTACGTGCGGCGCAGTCCACGCAAAACCATTGGACAGTCGCTGAAAACATGACAGGACGAACGTCGCATGGCACGCTTCGCTCAGTATGCGATGGTCGCATCAGACGAAGCACTGAAAGATGCTGGATGGCATCCAAAGGAAGAGGAGGATCTTGAGGCTACGGTACCAGAGTTCAAAATGCCTTTCGCGTGTGTTCCGCTGACATAGTCTTAGGGTGTCTACATGGGCTCTGGCATCGGTAGCTTAGATGATGTGTATGACACCACGGTGGCATATGAGAAGGGTGTAAGCGATGACCATCTCTCATGTGGTACAGATCTGACCATTTAGGGCTATCGAAAAGTATCGCCACTATTTGTCCCACGGCTCTTGATCAACCTGGCTGCGGGCCATGTATCCATGCGTTATGGCTTTAAAGTGAGAAGTTCGCACCAATTTGGAAAATACGATACTAATAAACTACCGAAGGGACCAAACCACGCGGCCACAACAGCATGTACGACTGGTGCCCACAGCATTGGAGATGCCTCTCGTTTGATCCAATTTGGCGATGCGGATGTCATGATTGCCGGCGGCTCTGAATCATGTATTCATCCGCTTGCGATCTCAGGCTTTGCTAGGGCTAGAAGTCTTGCGACCAAATTCAACGACCGGCCCACCGAGTCGAGTCGTCCATTCGACAGACAGCGCGACGGCTTTGTCATCGGAGAGGGAGCTGGTGTCATGGTTATGGAGGTGAGTACATTCTTACTGCTTCATGTGCGAACCTAATGCATGTAGGAACTTGAGCACGCGAAAAGAAGGAATGCGCGTATTTATGCAGAGATTGCTGGCTATGGACTGTCCAGCGATGCATATCACATGACGGCACCTCGCGAAGATGGTCAAGGTCCTCACAATGCCATGAAGAATGCCCTACGGCATGCTGGCATCAAGCCCCGTGATGTCGACTATATCAACGCTCACGCGACAAGTACTCCTCTAGGCGACGCCGCTGAAAACAGAGCGATCAAAGCGCTCTTATTGGGTGGAGAGGGAAAAGACGCAGCCTCTGAAATCAACATCAGCAGTACAAAAGGTGCAATTGGGCATCTTCTCGGTGCTGCTGGGAGCGTTGAAGCAATTTTTGCTGTGCTGGGAATACATCATGTGCGTCAAACTTAGGGTTCGGGTGGCACAACAGCTAACCATCTGTAGAACATCCTCCCACCAACTCTCAACCTAAGTGAGCCGGGCGACCCAGCTGCCGAATTCGACTGCAATTATGTCGCAAACGCTGCTCAGCAACATAAGATTGACGTTGCCCTTTCGAACAGTTTCGGTTTTGGCGGCACCAATGCTTCCCTTTGCTTTCGCAAAATGTAGGTGTAATATAGCCTAATGGTATGCATATGCAATAATTTGTTTTCCAGTCAAGTTGAGTAAATTTGCGTGGATTAGTAAGATATGTTGATAAAAGGCTCACTACCCCGCGATAAGAACAATCAACCCCACTTGGTGGCACTGCATCTCACAAGGAGTTGAAGATGAATTCTTTTGCTACCTTCCTTGGCTATCTTCCCAGTTCCTTGTTTCCAGACTGACGCTGAGGGTGATGGCGACTTCGCATAGCTTGCCGGCTGCGGGCGGCGACAGCAGCGATCTGGAAAGCCAACCGTCTTTCTTGCGGAATGCGTCCAAAAAAGCAACTGAGTACCACGCACAGATTCCATACCTCAAAAACCTCCCCTTTCCTGCGATTGCCATAATTGTTACGCTCATCGTCGTCAACCTGTTAGTATGGGCGGCAGTGGGAATAGTCCTGGTTAGTAGTAGATGCAGAAAGAAAATCGAGCAATGCTGACATCTGAAAGCACTGGCACACGCCCCTCATTTCGACTGCAATTCTCTCATATACCTTAGGATTGCGCCATGCTTTGGATGCAGATCATATCTCGGCTATCGATCTCATGACTCGGCGCCTCATCGCTGCGGGGCAGCGACCAGTCACGGTCGGCATGTTCTTCAGTCTGGGGCATTCGACTGTCGTTATAGCCACTTCTCTCGTGGTTGCAGGTACTGCCGCCGCTGTGTCAGACAAGTTTGACAATTTCAAGCGCGTCGGCGGCATCATTGGAACATCCGTGTCCGCAGCCTTCTTACTACTCCTCGGCATCATGAATATCTACATCCTGTACAAGCTCATCGTGCAAATGCGAAAGATGATTGCCAGCGAACCAGGAAGTGAACATGAGGAGTTCAGAATCCAAGGCGGTGGATGCCTCTTCCCGGTCTTGCAGAAGCTGTTCAAACTGATCGACCGACCCTGGAAGATGTATCCTCTCGGAGTACTCTTTGGTTTGGGCTTCGATACGTCGTCTGAGATTGCCATTTTGGGGATTAGCTCGATTCAAGCGACGAAAGGAACGTCGATATGGCTCATTCTGATCTTCCCGCTGTTATTCACGGCAGGCATGTGTCTTCTGGATACAACGGACGGCGCACTGATGATGAGCTTGTACACGAGTACCCAGCTTGCGCGCGACCCGATTGCGATTTGCTACTACAGCATTGTACTCACCGTTATCACGGTGATTGTTGCGACCATCATTGGCACTGTGCAGTTCCTTAACCTTATTCTCAATGTCGCTGAGCCCGAAGGCAAGTTCTGGGACGGCGTGGAGAAACTAGGCGACGCATGGGATATAGTTGGTATAATTTGGATCACTATGATGATTAGCCATTGACACTGACAGTGCACAGGTGGAGCGATATGCGGTACCTTCATCGTTTTTGGTGGTCTCAGTGTTCTGTTGTACAAGCCGTGGAGAAGACGCATCGACAATAAGAGAGTCAGCAATGCGCAATTTGAGCCCCTTTCGCAAGACCAGGACAGCATACCTTCGGGTGGAGAGTTATCTCATGATGCGCGAGATCCGCCTACTGTATTTACCAAAGGCGCGGATGTACATGTGGAACCTGTCGAGGCCACTGACGCTGCTGGTCCCGCACATCGATGAAATCTAGAAAGAGAGCACTACCAACCACACAAGCGGCTATGGGAAATTAAGCTAGAACAATATACCAGCAGAATAGTTACTTCTCGAATGCTACAACGCTGATTTCGCTAGCTTACCCAATCCGATTCCATTGCGCCACCCAACACTCAAGATATCCAACGACCAGAAACCATAGTATAACACTCATCGCTCCCGCGATCCTTCGCCGGAGCGCCTTTTGCTAGACCCAAATTATTTATCCATCATATCGTCACACTCGTCGTCGGCGATGTCCCGATTCAGTCGAACTGGCTTCCCATGCCCATCAGATCGACATTCTGGGCGGCAGGGTCCTGCTGGGGTGCAACAGTGGCTCGAGGGGTGTAGGATGCCGTGGTGCATACGTGTACCAGGGTGCCGCTTGCATCCCGAGCACAAGAGCACGTTGCTGCCGTACTAGAATAAGGAGTCGGAATGTTAGAAGCGGCTCTGGGGATGTACGATGTTGATAGATGGCTTACGACATGGCATGTCCTGCTGCACGGACAGCAGTAGGAGACGTCTGGGAGTTGAGTTGTGCCTGCAGCGGTGAAGCTTGGGCCGCGGAGTGCTGATGTTTGTCGTGAATGAAGGGCATGGTGTATATGATTAGTCGGTTGTCTAATCTGGGTGAATAGTTTCTTGTGTTGGATGGTCGGTAGGATGATAGAAAGAAAGACTTACGGAAACGAGGCGCCAGGCCCTCTTATAAGTGAAGAGAGATGAATCGAAGGACTGTTTTGCGGGTTAACATTCCTAGGTGTAATTTCCCAATTAGGAAGCATGGTGGTGACCGGTGCGAGAAAAAGACTGTCGGCCAATCGCCGGCCACGGTTGACGTGTTAAGCTACTGTACACTGTCCCGCCACGCTAGCTTTGCCTACAAATCTGACTGGCGTCTTAATACTCCCATTCAATCGGCTCACTGCGAAACAAAGATAAACAACGCGCCTCCAGCCGGTGCAAGTGTGCAGGTCGGCAGCGACACTAAATCTCGGTACCCAGCTTGAATGCTGGTTTGGGTGCAGAACTGACTAGGGAGAAGGATGTTGTAGTGACTAGCAAGATACCTCTAAGTAAATTATGTACATGTGTGAGCGATCTAGCAGTTGAGTGATTCAGAATGGGCCCTTGGGGTGCAAAATTTCAGTAATGAAACTGTAATTATGGAATTCGCTGACTGTCTCTTTACACATCATCCATTGGCGCACGCATCTTGAGGCACATTAGTTAGCATGCAAGGATAAGGTATCATGGATCGGCGCCCGCACGCTGAGGCACACTAGTTAACATGCATGCACAACCTTGTGCAGGGCGCCAACCTCAGCAGGACTGGGCTCGAGCAGGCCGGAGGAGACGACAAGGCGAAGGCGCGGAGTCGGCCAACGAGCGGACCGTGACCGTACAGCAGGCCAGGACAGGAGCAACGGTTGCTCGGGTGCACTAATCAGGCATTGATCTTCCTGGTGCGAGGCACCGTTCGCATTTGCTCGACGGTATGACTGGCATAGCCGTGTTAAGTCTCCAGACAAAAGGTCGACTTTAGTTTAACCACTCACCGAATTTTAACGTAGGCAAATGAGGCTCCGATACGACTCCACGGACCTGGAAGAACAGCCTCGGGTGGGAGCTGCCATAGTACTACTCAAGACATGTATTATACGATGTTGCGCATAGGGGGCAGTTTGACGTCCACGTTAACAGCGCTCAAAAGCAACTTACTTGCCGACACGACAAACACTACACTTGACAAGCCATATTTGCCGTAGCTGCCCGCTGCTTGGGACTCGGGACGACGCAGGGGCAGCGCGGAAGCAGAGCCGTCAGTCATAGCTCCGGAACGTTGGCCGATCCCACGCCAGCGGCGGAGAAAGTCAAACGCGCGCGGACCAGCAAGGGCGAGGTCGGTAAATTGGAGCATTCGGCTTGCCCTGTCATGAGCGGGGTAGAGGGGTCTCGTACCTGATGACGTTACCAGGGCTGCAGATCAGAAAGATGGTCGAGATTGCTCAAAGCCTACATGTTCTCGACTCGCCTCTGTCTCACAACAGAAGTGGTCCTGAGTCACGGCATCCATGTACAAAAAAAAGGGCTTGGACACCGAGTCTACCTCCGCGACAGCTTTCGTGCCTGGCGCATGTGTACCACGTCGACCACCGACAACCACCGACAACCCAATCGCAAATTCGAGGGGCCTGACATACATCGCATAGCAGCCGCGTCATGTATCAAGGGGCACATGGCGTCGCCGCTCTAGTGGCTCTAAACACCAAGGACAAACATGTGTTGGGTGGCGTCGCGTGTCATGAGAGAGCCACCTTGGCACCGACGTAGACGCACCAAGGCATACAAGGCGAGGCGAGGCGAGGCGAGGCAACCAAGTCGGCCAAATCGACGTACTCCGAGTCATTGGCGAGGTCTAATCTCGAAAGAAGAGGACGCGTAAGGGCGGTTGAAGGCTATCATTGTGCGGTTCGTGTTCCTATCAGGGGTCAGTGCGGTGGAGGAGAATGTGGCATGCACCCCGTCCCTGTCTACAACCGGTGAGGCCGCAAGATGGTGGCTGGCTAACGGAGATGCAATTAAAAAAAAGAAAATCTTAAAATCACATGCTGGCTTGTGGTTTTGATTTTCCGGTTGGGGAGAGAAAAACTGGGTTGTCCGCTCGCCTGCTAGGTGGCAGCTCCAAGTGCTACATGCTTCATCCGCCAACACCTCCACGGAGCGATGGCACGACCCTGCCAGCGAACTGGGGCCCTATCGCTTGGCCTGTGTCCTGTTGTTGAACTCCGCCCTGTAGGCAGCACGCAGCACAGCACAATACAGGCCGTTTTTACAGCGCACACGTTTCATGGAAGACCCATCATTGAACGAGGCACTGTGGTTGGCTCCAGTCCAGTCTCACAATACGAGCGAGGAGAGAGGGCAAACAGCTAGTGGAAAAAAAAAGAAGATCGGGTTCTGGTGCCCACGCGATCACTGCAAGCTGTGATGTACGCGCCTTTTCACATGCCGCCGTGAGTTACTATATATATAACAGCTATTTCATCACCAGTCCCCTTTAGCCAATCAGCTCTAAAGCAACTTTTTTGCTCTGTTACTCTTTAACGTTTTCTTTTCCCGCTCACTGAGTTCCCTCAATCACTTGCCTCCTGTCTTCACATTCACGTTAGTACAGCATACCCAAGTTTGCTTTTCACGTGACGATTTCGGGTAAGACTCATTTATGACGTAACTCGCACTCACACGACCACCAGCTTAATACATCAAGTCGAGCAGTACACTAGCCAAAACAGAAACATTTGAACGCAGTATATCACCACGAATCATCCATATCTCTTCCAAGATTTAAACAGGTTTTTAGGGGCTTGCAGTATATGCACTGCAACTTTTGTATAGTGTAAAGACATACAAGGGGAGTGGCCAAGGTTGCCTTGTTTGGGGAGAAAAAATACTGGTCCTTTTGGCCCCAGCCACAGCCAAAGCCACAATAATAGCCACAGCTTCGCCAAGAACCTTATCGATACTCAAATTCCTACGCATAGACAAAATCTGCTAACTTAGCAGAACTCTTGCGCACGCTATAGAGGGCTGATTTATTTCTAATAAGCTAGAGGAGGTAGAGACTAATTTAGGAAATCTTTTGCTACCACGTTTTGGGTGTGCAGGCCACTGGAGAAGCTTAAGTACGGCGAGAGCTTGTTTCACGGGTCACGATACTGGTGTTCCAAGAGAAAAAGAAGTGCAGGCGACGGCAGGGGCAGAAATGCGGTGGATAGTTCCTTCAAACATGACATTTGAACAACAACCTACCCTACAACGGCTCTTTACAAAAGCTTTGTCCGAAGCCAATCTAGTCGCGCTGACCGAACGCTTAAAGATCATCCTAATCAGCATCCATCGTGTTAAAAAAAAGACCTCGCCGAAACACCTTTCGCTAAATACGTATCGTGTATCCATCATATTATTGAATTTATTGTCAACGACACCTAGCTTCACATGCCATTGAACTGTTCGCCTATACCCATCAAATCGACATGCTGGGTGGCAGAGTTTTGCTGAGGCGCAACAGCGGCTTGAGGTGTATAGGAAGCCGCGGTGCATATGTGCACCGGAGTGCCATTAGCGTCTTGGGTACAGGAGCAGGTTGCGGTGATACTGTGTACAAGAGAGAGAGTCGGCATGTCAGAAGGGAGCTTGGAGACAAGAATTTGATTTGCTGCTTACGACATGGCATATCCTGCCTGTGGCGGTGAAGTCTGGGCCGCAGAGGACTGAGATTCGTGGGGGGAAGGCATCGTGTATATGATTGGCCGGCTATCTGATATGTATGAACAATATTTGTTTGGGATGGATTGTCGGTAGGGTGACGGCAAAAAACAACTGGAACAAGAGGGATTCCATTCTCCCTTATAACTGCGCGACACTCGTGTGATGAGGGAGTGTTGTGTGGGTTACTATTTAGCGTTTAGTCTACATTGAGGCAACCATTGAGGCTCCTTTGCCTTGTTGCAAACAACCGTGGTAGGTAAGCACAGACCCCACGCTATGGACGCCACTTTATGCTAGTGCCCTGTTGAACGCGGCAAGGCAACTTTGCTTGAAATGTTCTGGCTTTACAAATGTCCAGCTCAGCCCCTCTTCCAATCGCAGTAGGTATTGGAAAGCAGCACTCCGCCAAGAATTATCAAGCAGGCAGTGCTTTTACCACCATAGTAGGTTAGTAGATTTCTTCGTTTGCGTAATGCGATTCAATTGTGTTGCAGGTCGAAAAAACTACCTTGGCTGACCCCTGCGGTCGTGCTAGAGTGAAAGGGAGGGCCAAAGTCGAGTCGCATGTATACGATTTGCGCATACCCGAAAACAAGGGTCATGTCGCAAAACAGGAAAAGTGGCAGCGATTCCCAGCACGCTACTACCCGAAAACAAGGGTCATGTCACAAAACAGGAAAAGTGGCAGCGATCCCCGGCACGCTACTACCCGACCTCAACCAGTTCTTCTTGCTTTCGCCTATGCTGACAGACTCGGGTACACAACGTGGCGTTTCTTTTGTCTTTTTCCTTCTTCCTTCTCGCCGCGCATCACTTGGATCTTACACCTAGTGCAAACACGCGCCCGGTGGCATCGCATGCGCCCCGAGAGAGCAACCTTGCAGGTGAAAGACCCACTGCAAAGTCAGTATACATCATGTGTCCAACATGGACGTAGGATAACATCTGATGGTAGCGAGTTGAAACCGCCATGCAGAATGTTTCAGCGCCGAAAGGATTTTCACGAATCACGATTCCGGGTTCGAAATGCGGGTCAAGAATGCGATAGCAGGAGCCCAATCTCCAGCGGCATCAAGTGTCGCACTTGAATCTTTGCTTTCCTGGAAAGCGCAGTAGGCTGCTTCTAGGTTATATCCTGGTCGGGTGTCGCGCCCCGTAACCCCACCTCACCCTCCTATTCGCTATCCACATGCTCGCTACGGCCGGTGTTCCGCCGCCAGTTGCGGTCTCACAAGGCTGAAGTCTGAAGCGGTTACGGCAATCACGAACGTCGCTTCACGAACAGCAGCATCACATGCAGGACAGCCTATGTGACCAATAGTCGCGACCACCAAGTTTTTCCGGCAATCCAGCCCTGATCCTTGAAGCCTGGAGTCTAGCTAGATGCATATGCCTGTCCTCGACTCCCCCCAACCCCCGTGGCTGCACGTCACCAAGCATGCAGATCATCGTGGGCATGTTGATATTCAGCTCGACATGGAACTGGAAACGCATGGTGTGTTGTGAAGACTCACCAATCAGCAAGCTCATGATCAAACATGAACTTTGCCAAACATCCGACAGCACGAAAAGAGCTGACGTAAAGAGGCAGACCGGAGTCGGCTTCGGCCAAACCGGACTTTTGCGTGTAATCGCGCTAAATTCCGGTAGCTATGTCAGCGGTTGCAAAGACCCATGCAGCAACACGCACTGCCGTAGTTTAGCGAACTTTGATATCCTATGCTCTTCATCCTAAAATATACGTTCCCTTTTTTGCTCTACACACATATATATATATATGCACATAAACACAACGAAAATGTGCCGCAGCCCCGTAACACAGCATGTGCACGTACGTGTGTCTAGCGCGGCAAGCGAAGCCACAATCACACCTTTTTACCCGGATAAAAAGATAAATGCAACTAGGTGTTTGGTCCTCTGTCAGGGTTGAATTGAGCGCCAGAGGGCAACACTATTATTCAGCTTTTGATAGTGAGGTTGTCTAGTCCAGTCCTAGCCCAAGGAGCGCTACGCCCCGACCAAGCCACTAGGTCCATTCGGCAAAGCGTTGCGTGTCGGCTCAAAATTTGGGCCGCCAATGCAATAGCCGCCTTGTGTCGGCACACGTATCATGAAACATACAATATAGTCCATGTTGACAATTGTGTTTTGCGCAGTCAACAATCGGTTGGTCCCCCTGAATGTAGACCATGATTGTTTGAGAGCCGGAACTCTATGGGAAGGGGGCGGCATCCAGGATATTGGATAAGCTATTCGCAAACGAGTACTAGGGCGGAAGAGGAGAGGGTTTCTAGGGTGGGATGAGGCTCTATGGGGCAATATGTCATCGTGATGGATCGCGGCAGCTAGAAGCCAGCTTGCCGGATTTGGCACGTGACCAACCCCGGACGTTCCAGAAAAACTGTGCGCTGCAGATCACGCCAAAGGAAACGTCCGCGTATGCGGGCAACGATCCGCACAAGCCGTCCAAGCGCCGATCCGTGTTCACCGACGACGCATACCACCCGCTGGCCTCGGCGTCGCCGTTGGTTCAGCCCAGCAACGTCGTCTGGCGTCGCCAGCCGTGTGGGACGCACTGGCCAGCGAGAGAGATTCTGGTCCATCTCAGCTGGCCCCCCTTCGGATCCAGACCCGCACCGCGTACTGTATCCACCCCCAAACCAGGCTAGCATGTGTCATTCCATGACCGCAAACACTTCCACAACTAAAGAGGCCGCAAGATGGTGGCCTACTACTAACGACGCAATACCCCTTCCAATCACGGCGGAATTAATGCTACCATGCACAGCTAAATATTCCGACTGGCTTAGACCCACGGCTTTATTTGAGGAAATATTCAGAGTCTTTTGGGGTCATTATGGATAATTTCGTAGGTCGGCAGTCTACACATAAGCTAGTGGAGGGTTCGTCAACCTAGCGCCTGGCCTGCGCCTGTCAGGCCTTCTCCTGTCTCCTATTGACCCAATCCGCCCCTTGTAGAGCGCAGCACAGCACAGCGCACCACCAGGCCTTTGTCGAGCAACGAGCGTTTCAGAGGCCCGACGCTGAGTGAAACACAGCAGGTGGCTTCGGCCTAGTGTAGGAATACGAGCGAAGAAGAAGCTAAAAAACCAGTATCAAGCTATCGAGCCAAAAAATAAATAAATAAAAGTGTTAGTAGAGCAGGGTAAAAATTCTCTTTCCGCGATCCTTGGCGAAATCGCCTTTTCCGGTGCGAAGCCTGGCTTTGACAATACCAAATGCCATAGCAATCTCACCGCCAGTCTGCTTCAGCCAATAAGCTCTACTATAGCGCAACGTAAGTTTGTCTTACTCTCTCTCTCTCTCTCTCTCTTCCAGTCCTGTCCCGATTTTGAAACCCTTTCGGCCAATCACTTGCTTCCTGCTCTTTTTTTGACGTCAACAAGTTTCAGGCAACACGTCATGATATCTCGAAGCAAAGTCGTTCGACAGGCAGGTTTAAAGCATCGTGAGCTTGTGCACGGGTCCACGATACCCGGTTTCCAAGGGAGAGAGAGAGAGCGCGCGCGCGGGTATGTCAGGGTAGGAGAATGCAGTAATGGACAGTGACCCTTTCAAACATGACATTTTTGAAATGGCAATTCACCTACACTGCCTCTTTTGCATGAAATTCTTTTTTTGCTTTTTTGTGATCCCGACCTTTTCGCGCCGACTAAAATCTCAAAGACAAAACATAATTAGAATCTGTAGTGTAAAGGGAAAAGAAAAAGCCAAACGCCCTCCGCTGTTATCCTCCAAAACGGCTGCCGCTAGGCCCGAACCATGTGTTTATCATATCATTACATTCATCGTCGACAAAAACGCCCAGCTTTCACTCGTCTGGGAACTGTGTTCCTATGCCTAAAAGATCGGTACTCTGGGCAGCAGGGTCGTGCGGAGGCGGAATAGCAGGTTGAGGAGTGTAAGAAGCCGCGGTGCATACGTGGGACGAAGCGTTGTTTGCATCGTGGGCACAAGAGCAATTCGAGGCCGTGCTATGAGTCGGAGCGTCAGAAGGGGATGCTCTGGAGAGCCAAGACGTTGACTCGTTGCTTACGACATGGCATCTGTTGCCGCAGCAGAAGATGTCTGGTTGTTGACTGAGCTCTGCGGTGGAGGAGGCGGTGGGGGTTGCGGCACAGAGGCCGAAGAGTTATTTTTGTTGGCTGACATGGTTGATTGATTGATTGTTCAAGGAGTGTGTGTGTGTGTGTGTGTGTGTGTGGACTGGATGAGGGTTATGGAAAAGAGACGGCGATGGGCGTCCTTTATACATCTTCGGGAGACCGAGGGACTATTCCACCGGCCAGCATCTTCTGCACAATTATCGGTGTGTTATCGGTATGAATGATATGGCCGCTAGCGTCGAGTCCAGGATTTGGCCTGATTCGGACACATGATGGGACTGCACCATCGTGCCCGTACAACATTGCTACATGGGTACCAGCACGTGTTAACATGTTTCTCGTTTGCCTATTTGATGACAGGCCTCAGTATTCACACCGTGAGTGGAGCTAAATTTTGTTTAGCAGAGAGCAGCGTTTCGATAGCAAGTATGATTGCCATACACACCAATAATACGTCGACTTGTAAAACGGATTTAACCAGTTCGGGCTAGAATACTGCTGCCGCTAGTAGAGCGACAAAGGTTTCAGTTTCCAAAGCCTGCATAGGCCAAAAGTGGAACTGCACAAACCTGACCTTGGTCACATCCTAACAACAAAGTCGGCGCCATAAGACAGCATCTTCAGAAAAAAGTGTATGTGGGTTGCGCGTATACATTACCTTGCGTGCTTGTTCCGGCCCAGTCTTCAGCCATGATCAATGGCCAAACGCATCGCCCAAAGCAGAACGATGAACAATTATCAACGTACATACATGGGCGTACCCGAGAGCGAGACTTACAGCCACTTTTGGCGCGCTGCACACACATGTAGTTCCCGTATTCTCGAATCCACTAACAAACGACGAGCGTCACTCCGGCCCCACCGACACACGTCAGAAGAGCATTCCGCTCGTCTTCTTGCTTTTTTTTCTCCCCTTGAGTGCCTTGAGCGCCACAAAACGGGAAGACATGAGCAAGTAAACCTGTTTCGTTGTTGTAATCCATTTTCTGCAGCCTATCTGAATTCCATGTCCGAATCCCGTGTGGCCTAGAATAGCAACCTTGCGTGGTCCAATGGAAGCATGTGGGCCAACCTCCCTGCCCCCTCTACCCCCCCACTCCAAAGAAAGCCAGGCGCGGGATGGAAGGGCAGGTACCACGTTACCCCTAGATCCACGGTAACCGTTACTCGGGACAAGCCATTCCTTTCTATCGGACAAGGCTTCGCCGTCGCGTAGACGTAGGATGTAAGGGCTGTCCGTCTCCCTGATCAGCCAACGAATTCCCTCCAGGCTTGCTACCAAGGGCGAAGGACACGAAGAACGAATGTGGCTGTTGTTCCGCCGACATATCCTAGCACACAACACACACTTACTCGCGCTCACCCCCTCCGACTCACTGACCACCACGCGCGCGTTGGAACTACCCCACTAAAAAGAAGGATAAGCTGCCCCGCCTCGGTTCGGCGCGCTAGTAGTGGAACCTAGCGTTCTGACAGTATGCTTCTTGTTTCATGAGCGTGGCGACGCCGTGGGATGAGGCTCCACGCGAGTGACAGGGCTGACGGGCGCGCGTGGCTGCGCGGCTGCACCATTTGCCAGCTGCGCCCTGCTCAAGACGATTCAGCAGAGACTAACAACGCGAGCCAACAAACTTTGGGACAAGTGAACGCTCTACTGTTGCCCAGCAGCACCAGCTAAGGCTCAAGTTGGCAGCCGAGTGTTTGCGCTAACTGATGCTGCTGTAGGCGAAATGGACCAAGGCCGGAAGAAGAAAAAAACAAAAAAAAACAAAAAAAAACGAGGTGCTGTTATGGCGGTTCATTATGGCGGTTCATAGTGCAAGCGGCAAGGGCCACGAGGGGCGACAAAAAGAAGAGCGTCGCAATATGGCGCACCAATAGTAAAGTAGTAAAAATACCTTGACGCACAGTAAACAAGACCACGGCGCCTCTTGACCACGCGAAGTGGCCACACAGAAGACGATCCGCCGTGAGCGGGGGAGAGATGCGGGCGACGTGGTGTCGTTGGCCGCGTCACCACGGAAGTTGGCCGGAGCCAGGCCGTCGTAGTTCTCACCGGTGGCGGTGGAGCAGACGCCGCCCTGGCAGCTTTCGCTTCGCAGATCCATTTCGGGACTCCGCAAGCCGCAGAGGCTATACGAATAAGGGGGACGCAGAAGATGCTAAGGGCAATGCGTTGGACAATCACGATTCGATGGAGAAGATGATCGGAGATCATACTACATAATAGATCCGAGATCCGATTATCAGATCCAAACAATCGACCCGATTATCAGTTTCGACTGCTTGATCTGATAAGACAAGCCATCCTAATTCGAGAAACGGACCAAGAGACCGTCTGATCCATGGGCTTGATTGCTGGACTAGGTTAGGCAAGCTATGGTAGCAATTCCCTATAGTCTAACCAGTCTTCCTCTACATCCTACATTTTGTAGTGTTATATGACATGTTTAAACTATGGTCATACATCAGAATCATCTCTCCAGCTCGCTACCGTAACATCTTCGCAGCTAGGATACCCTGACATCAAGCAAACTGCCATTGCTGATCCTTCGAACGGAGAAGGAAAAAAGAAAAAAGAAAAGAAAAAGACGGCCGTTTCTGGCCTCTTGCGCCGCATGTGACTGAGATCCCTTGGCTTGGTGGCGCATATCTTCCGAATATGACTGGCAGGTACAGCCTTATTGACGAAACTTCCTCGCCGGAAGATAAACGCCGGCATCTGCAGGGAAGGGAGCCACAATCCCACATTGCTGGATAGGGCTGAGATGGGGAAAAAAAAATTCATAGCGGCGGGAGATGGACAAAGTTCCGTTTTCGACCGCACACGGATCCTGCTGAGCAGTTGTGCGCTAAGACTAGGTAAAGAGTGTGTAGTTGCAATGACAGCATGAATAGACTGAAGAAGAAAGTAGTCTTTTCTAGATAGTCAAGTATTATCATCCGAATCATCCGAATCATCCGCCATAATATACTTTTCCTGAGTAAACCACCAGCGAGGTGTTTTCCCATCATTATCCTTCGCCTCCATGTCTGCTCCTAATTCTAGCAAAATTCGTACCATTTTCTTAGCGGTGAGCTGAGCTGCGTAGCATAATGCTGTTCTTCCCTTGTTGTCCCTAGCTTCAATGTCCACTCCTCGGTCTACTAGTAGCCTCATCACTGCCTTCTTTACACTAGAATGTGCATAATGCAGTAAGGTCAGCCCATCATTATCTCTTACGTCAACGTCTGCTCCTCTGGCTATAAGTAGACGCGTCATGTTCTCGTACCCTCCCTCGACTGCACATTGCAACACTGTCTCCACATCACCATCCTTCGCCTCGATATCCGCTCCGCTGTCTATAAGTAAACGCAATATGTCCTCGTTACCTACACTAACTGCGAGATGCAGCATCGTGCTACCCTTATTGGTCTTCGCGTTAACGTCCGCTCCGCTATCTATAAGTAGCCGTATAAGCGGCAATGTCGCATTGAACTCCCCAAGTGCGTAATGCAGCACCTTCCATCCCTGATTATCCTTGGTCTTTATATCCGCTCCCCTGTCTATGAGCAGCCGTACTACTGCTTCATTCCCTTCCAGAGCTGCCAAGTGAATCGCCGTTTCTCCAGATTTGTTCTTGGTCTCAATGCCCGCTCCTCTATGTATCAAAAACCGCACCATTACCTCGTTCCCTTCCCGAGCTGCCCAATGCAACGCTGTTTCTCCGTCTTCATTCTTCTTGTTCACGACTCGTTTGTATGTAGGCTTCGAAATTTTCTCTTCTAGTATCGCTTCTGCCCACGGTATGATCTCCAAAACGCACGCCATGTGAAGCGGCAGTTGAATCGATGGAAATCGATATGGTCTTGTCAGAAATGTATAGGACGTCCACCAGTGAGAGCGCAAAGAGGACTCGTCCGGCAAGAAAAAACCAAAAGGGTCAAAGAGCTTTGTTGCTAGCGTAGAACAGCTTCTTGCATGCTCAGGCCAGTAGTGTATTGCATATGGCAGCATCGAAGCTTCAAGATTTTTCAACTCCAACCTGTCTAAGGGCTGATACTGTAAGTCGCTATGTGCAATGCAGCTGAGACATTTCTGTGCTAACTCGAGATGTGCGCTCTCTGCTTCGAACCGAAACGCCTCTAAAACCGGATCTTCGTCGCGCTCTTTGCGCAGTAAGTAGTCTCGTGCAGACTGGTGGATAAGACTGACCTCTCCTATCTGTACCTTTAGTAGTGGTCCACATAAAGCGACAGCGTCGCGGGCTGCTTGCTCTACTGTTAGTTCAGGCGATACAACCTGAACACCCACTGCCGCCGCTAGCTCTCCCAGGCCTAGAGGACGAACAGCCAAAGTTACCCAGCGCAAGATTTCTTGACTTATCTTTCTCTTTCTAGCTGGTATCTGCCGCAGCATGCGGCTGTATATCGCTGGAAGACCACTTGGCAGGTCTGTAAGCGCCTCCCAGATCTCAGTGCATGTCTGCTTCTGTAACAGCTCATGCATAGCGAAGCCCACCCACAGGAACGTCCTTTCAGCGCGTTCAAGTAAAACCTTCTGAACGGATGCTCGGAAGTCATCGTGAAAATCATCGATTATCGACAGCTTAGCGACTCGGGCAGACACAAATAGCTCAATATCGCCAACTACCTTTTCGTCGTTGTCAGGATCCAGTCTCACTCTAGCGCAACGTCGCAAGCCAGGTATCGTTAGGTCTCGGCTGATAATTGCCAGCTTGGAATTACTCTTCGTCCACGAAAAAACATTTCCATTGAGAAGCTCCAGAATTCGTGGCAAGAGCACCCTGATCGTGGTGTTCTCGCACTCGTCAAGCCCGTCAACGACGCAAAACATAGTTCCAAGCTCTACATCAGTAATGAGCTTCTTGAATATAAGCCATAGCGTCTCCAGTGATGACAGCGTCTGTAGACTCCTTTCGGGTGTGTCAAAGTATGGCAGTACATGCTTGACTAGCTGTGATCGAGCAGAGATGATTTGATGAACCAGTCCACGTAGTACAGCTGTAGCTGTGCTACGGCTCTCGTCTTCGGCGCTGCAGAACAAGAATATCACACTTGTGCTATCCGCACGCTCGGCATGTCTCTCCAGCTCCTCTGTTAGGAAGACAGATAGCATCGTCTTTCCCTTACCAGGACCACCCGAGATCCATAGTAGGCGCGTGTTGTCATTGTCATTGGTGTTCAGCCAAGCGCAGTATTCTGCATTGCGTGTAATCCACTCGCAGGTGCCTGCAGCTCTTTTACCTTTCGTGCTGATGACTCTCTCGCGTTCGACATAGGGATCAGTGAGGAAGAGCGTGTTGCGACAGGTGGCGGCCGCTTGTTCTGATGCTGCTAAAGGCGATTATGTCAGCAGGGAAAACTAGTTTTAGGAGAGCAGTGTCTGATGTGCCCTGGGGATTTTGTGAAGCAGCGAAGTAGACATCTCTTGCAGTGCCTGCAAAAGCTTGCGAGTGGTTCTGAGTAGAGACTCCGTGGATGTAGTGATGGCGAGGTACCTCGTTCTCCGACATTCGGGCCTAGGCTATCCGCAATGTTGATGAGTGTGCCTGCGCTTTGCGTAGTCTTTGACCTGTCAATGTGATGAAATGAACATTCGAGTCGCGCTTGAAAAGGATATTGCAGGGCAAAGGGGCATTCATATCTTCGCAGTGAGGAGAAGGCTGAGCTCGCTTGCGTGGAGCCTATCAAATACTGTTCTTCGCCCCCATAGCCTTGCAGCTCGGGACCGTTCTGGGTGCGTTCTCCGGGCGCTTAAAGTGCAGCTGCGCCGCACTGCTGCAGTGTCTACTGGTTAAGAAACTGCAATGCTCATAAAACAGTACAACAAACTGAAGAGAAGAAAACATCTGCTTCGCATATATACGGTACAAAGATTGGTTCTTTTGTTGTGACATTGGCTAGGTTGACGAGTAGGCAAAGGTGGAAAAAGGTGGGATAGTATGCGATCTAAACCTAATCAATATAACCCCTCTAGCCTAAGCGAACGCTGGAGGAGTCGCGCCTTCTGCAATCAACATTGTTGTTTTGGGCATTGGTGGGATTGCTGGAAATCATTGCGGGGAAGACCAACTAGCGAGTCAAAGACGTAAGAACCGAAGACGACTCCGCTGCCACTGTCGGTCTGCTTAGAGGTGATATTGAATGTTATGATCTGTAGTATTAGAGTGGATTAATATTGCAACCTATTGTTATGGGTTAGGCTTTGCCTACCCATAGAATATCTCCCCACAAGAAGGGCACGTGACGAACGCTATAAGTAGTCCCTGCATATCGGCTAGCTCCCATAGCTCAAGCAATACAATAACTTTTGGCACCCTACAGCTTCCTGATAGGGCCCAGCCCATAACACCTATGAAGAATACATGCTTGCAGTCCTCGACAGATGTTGCTTCATCCTCAGCGATATTCTGTAAGCGAGAAAGAAAGATCCGACAATGTGGCTTTTCGATACTTTTGGCATATAACAAGCAGGTAGCACGTACGGCTAAGATATGCTGCAATATAAACCAGGCTCAGGCTATGTATGGCGCAGCAGGCTCCCCGGTAAGACAAATAAGTTGGGTTGCATATAGTGGTAATTATACCAGAAGCCGAATGTGCAAACAAGAGAGCGTATCACTTATTCCCCTCACTTATCATGGCAGTCTCTACTTGACTGTGGTTCAACAACCTCATACAAAGCACGCCCTGCCAATGCCCGAATGTCTTTGATTTCGTATACTCTTATTCCAGTAGACTTGATTTTCTTTGAAGATTTTTTTCCTTCGAATAATACAAAATCCGAACATCTAGTCAACGTAGCAGCTTAGGCCACCAAACCCACCCACTCTCAACGTACAATCAGATTGACACGACTGCATCTTCACACATCCCAGCCAGCGATTCTCCACACCGCTTCTTCCGTGCCAAAGACGCGCAGCGTGTTTCCAAACTCCGACCAAAACTTGGAGTCGAAACGTGGGAAAAGCTCCATTGGACGTCGCTCCATCTGCTCGAGGGGCGTCCAGCCCGTGGTATCTTGCACAGGAACAGCATTATCCCACGACCCAGGAGCGTCATGCGTTTGCTCTCCCCATGTGCTGTATGCGGCATTCTCTTTGTTTTGCATTGGACTTTCCTCTTCCTCATCCGCTGACGAGGAACCTTCTGGGTTCAGTGACATTTCGCTCAGCGCGTCGAAGACATTCTTTGTTTGAAAACGCTGCGGTTCTGCCTTCTTGCTAGCCTGTTTGCTCTTTTTCCGCTGCGTCTTCGACATCTTGGGTTGTGGGGTTTCCACAGGTGGCAACGGGACTGGTTTCTGCACCTTTTCACGGCCATCTTTGACAAAGTCTTGCACATCTTCACTTGGTGCTGTGTTGTTGCGACTGCTCAGAAGGTTGGGTGAGACGTTCGAAAGTGGCGGAAGTATTTTCTCTCCTCTCTCAACACCAAGTCTGGCAGCGAGCTTGATCATGATGGTAGCTGTTAGTAAGCTGTCGTACCCAGCTTCGTGGAAAGCTTCAATATCTTGGTATTTTGAATGATCGGGGTGAGTGACGATTTCAGGTAAGGGTTGGTTGCTAAGACCTTGTGCTATGTCTTGTAGTGTAGGTGAGGCGTTGAGGTCACCTTCGGCAAACGTAGCGAGGTACTTTGTGTCGATTATCTTGGGAAACAAGTCATGAATAGCGTCTTGGAAGCCTTCCAGCGTATCCTGGTCAATTCTGTCAGCCTAGCACAGCAACACAGCTAGGGCCTTCTGCAACGTACAGGTAACTTGCCAACGAACGTGCGATAAAGATACACAATGTCGGTGAACATGTTGTGGCCGACAAGAACTGGCTTTTTGGTTTTGAGGCTCTCTAGGGCTTTATCAAACTGATTGCGTGTATCGTCTGAGTCCGCCGTCGAGCCCATACCGGTGGTTCGAGCAAGGGAAAGTAGGTCAAGCCTATTAAAGTTGCCGTCTTTTGCTAGAGCTTCGAACACCCAGCGAAACGCAGTCTGACGCATTATAGACTCATCAATACGACTCTTCATTCTCCGCATATTCTCTGCTTCGCGCACAGGATCCAACTCGATTATACGAACACACTCTGAGCGGCCCATGGTGACTAGTTGTGGAAACTCAGCACGCACGAGTTGGTGCACAAGGCGCTTCTCAAAGCGCGTTATTACTGGGATTTTGGGCGGGTTAGGGAGCCCAGTGTGGGTTGTGACATCCAGAGCCGGCGAAGAAGTGCCTGGCTTCCACTTTTTGATGGCTTCCCTCACACGGCGCATGAAATCAAGAGACTCGACGTCTTCCTCCTTGAGCTGAAGGTCAGGGACGGGATTTTTCTTCTCAAGACGATCCCAAGCCATCTGCTTAGCCCGCTCAGCCTCCTCTCGCGACAGATACTGGACGCCATTGGCAAAGGGCAAACCCAAATCGAAGCCATTGTTGAGCAAAAACGTACAAGCGCCACTCTGAAATCTGATTTCACGCTCAAAATCGATACGCTCGTCCAGGAGCGGGCTGATGAAGATATTATAAGGCCGCAAGACGTATTTATTGGCGTTGTAGTCGAACCTAGCGCACGTGATTCCTACCTGCAAGATCTGATAACGATCAGCGCCCATTTTGGTTTCGGCGTAGCGCTCCTCCATGGTAAAACGTCCGGGGCCTCGCGGGGGCTTATCCTGGATGCGGGAGGGGATTCCGGAGAGTTCCAAATCGAACGAGACAAAATCAGCCTCGGCGATGTTGGTGAAGAGGCCCAAAAGTTGGTGTGGGAAAGTGGCGGCGTCGACGTCCATGTTTGTGGCGGTGATGATAACTCTGGCCAAGTAACATGAGCAGCTAGCAATGTGAGATGAAGTTTGCAGACGATGCTATTATGCCGTGTTTTTCCCTAGGGTGAAGGTGATGAGGCAGCTGTCAAAAGTAAGTAGGGCAGTGCAGTTTTGAAACTGATGAGGTCAGTAGCGATCAATCGACAATGTCTAAGACTTTGAGTCACAGCGAGTGGCAAGCAAGCAAGCAGATGAGCAAGCAGGATGACAAACACCCATCGAGTGTGTGGATTGTGCATTGCATTCATCTCAACGTGCAGATGGGAGCATGCATGCCACAGCAATCACGTGCCGACGTTTAATGAGGCGGTTGTTAGGAGGATGGCTCGGAACCACCTGACGCGCCAAGACAAGCCGACGACCAGGAAAGCCGAGGTTTAATGTTGTGACGACGCGGAGTGTCGAATGCACAACACCGAGCCGTTCCCCCCGTCTTTCACCGCTATGAGCCCGTAAAGCCGCCCCGAACACATTGCCAGCTACTATATCGCGTACGGCAGAGATCATGGCGACTCTGTATGACGATGTCAGCGGGTCCCGCTACCTGTCCACGTCCATCTCGTCGCTATCAGCATCGCGCCAACAAGCCTCGCAGATCGCCAAAGCCTACCGCCAGGCCGCGCAGCTGTTCCTGACGCGCCGCCTACCCGAGGCTCTCTCCACAATCGAACCCATCATCACCCCGCCGCCGCTCGACGACACCAATGGCTCCAATGGCGAGCTCGTCGGCCATGCGCCTGTTGCGACCGCGTCTCGAGGCACCAGGATCAAGGTCTGGAGCTTCTACCTCACCTTCCTCAATGCCGTCATTGAACTTGGCGCCGAAGAGGGCAAGCATGCGTTTGGGAGCACCAGGTGGAAGCAGCTCGTCTCCAAGTGTCGTGACGGCAGCGTTTGGGACGACGTGGTGCGGGACGGTTATGCCGGTGTTGAGGGAGACGTGGATGCTGACGTTGTAGTGAACCTGTACGTAGACAGTACACCCCCAGAGTGATTGTTGTACTGTACTGACCCCTGACCCAGGGCAACACTGCTACTTACCCATGCTCCATCCCAGAGGTTAAACCAGCAGAAACTTGAGACATATCTCTCCGCCACTGCTACACCGACTCTCGATGTTGCCTCCCACATGGCCTCCCCATCATATCTCGAGAAGCGGCCCGGCCACCAAAGGCAACATACCGGCACAGACACCCCACGCGATCTGGAGAAACGCATCAAACTCCTCGAACTATACACCCTGCATGTCCTGCCCAGGAACGATGAGTGGGACTATGCCCGCGAGTTCATCAGCATGTCAGAGGTCCTGGATGACGAGCGTAAAGAGGCCTTTTTGCTCGCCCTGCATTCACTCAAGGAAGAAAAGGAGGATACAGAGGCACGGGAAGAGAAGCTACGCCAGCAACAGCAAGAGCAGATGGAGCAGCGCCGCAGGGAAACCGAGGCCAAGCGTCTAGAGCAGTCCCGCGCAGAAGATGAACGCCGGAAACGCGAAGAAGAAAATCGCCGCCAGCCTCGAGGCTCAGATGAGCGTTTCCGCAAGCCTCATTCTACTCCTCAACCCGCCCCCTCGCAATCTTCTCGAACCTCACGCACCCCTGCCAAAAAACCTATGTCGCCTCCACCAGGTTTCTATGACCGCGCCTCAACCATGTTTGCCAATATTCAAAACATGATATCTAATACCGCTCACTCCATGACTGCAAATCCCATGGCCTTATTCCGGACACTCCTATTCCTGCTGGCCTTTGGACTTGCATTTGGTAGGAGGGACCTTAGAGAAAGGATATTGAGAATCATACGTAATGCATGGGACAAGGTTCGGCGCACCGTTGGCATGGGCGTCAAGGTCTCTTATATTTAATATCAACGACATATTTCTTCATGGGATCGGGTTGTGTCGGCGGGGAAAGGAGATGCTTCTTTCCTATGTATTGTTGGTATATATATAACTATTGTATGTATCTCTTATGTATTGCTCGTGTGTACAAAAATCCGTGGTAATGAATCCACGCTCAATGCGAACATCTGCTGCCTGCTTCAATGCCCTGTGATGCTTGGCGGCGTTAAACTACGCTGACTAGTTGTTTGTATTAAAACTTGAAGTATAAATCCCAATGCTTTTGAGATGTCATGACGTAATTGTGAAAAGCAATATCTAGACTCTACTATGGGATCCAGATAAACATCCAGGACATATCGATAAGCGTGACCGCAGATCCTGTCCCTTGCACAGCCCAGATAAGATATCATCCACTCTTCTGCACAGGCTTCAGCGTCTTCCGCCTCTGCTTCATCATATACGTATACATCGTATAAGAGCCTATACCACAGTCAGCATGAAGCGCCTCTCTAAAACTGATCAACACAACAGCACGACTTACCTGGAATATACAGCGCCAGGAAGAAATAGAAAATCGGGGGAATCACGCCGCTAATCTGTCCCGCAGGTTCAATACTCCTGTACAACAACCACCACTCCGCTCCAATGCCAACTGGATACAGCGGATAAAACATGGTATACCTGCTCTGTCATCAGCTAATCTCTGCAACACAACGCAGACAAAAAGAAGAGTGATTTTTGAACATACCTCAGCCAAACCAGCGCCCTCGGCGCCTTCCCATGCATATTCAGCGCCAAATAAAAATACCGAATTGAATCCGCCACGGACCAAGCCAGCAGCAGCGCCAGATACGCCCGCGACGGCGCTGTGCTACTAGGGAAGCAAAACCACACCATCCATACCTGTATCACGCGCGTGACGACCTGGAGCGCAGTGGTGCCAACAGGCGACTTGATGATGCCAAAAGCAGCGTGCAAGACTTCGATCAGCGACGCGGTTTGGATCCAGCGTGCTTGCGGCTCCGTGGCACGGAAGAGGTCGAGTTTACTGTCTTTGGCATGGGAAATGGCGTTGACGAAGACGGAGGCCCAGAGAGAGGCGAAGACGATATTGTACGCTGTTAGGTACAAGAGTCGCACTTGCGATGGTGGTGGTGCTTGTCGTTGAGTTGCCATGTTTTATCTTTCCCCTTTTGTCTTTGCTCTTTTTCTCTGCCTATATCTTGGACGTACTGGTTTCTATGCGAGAGAGAAAAACACATGCACTTTTTTTGCGCGCAAAAGCTAGATAAGAAACTTGGCTACTTCTTGGGTTTCTAAGTCTAATGCGGACGATGTGCGGCTTGTGCCGAGGCAATTTTTCATTGCTCGTGGGAAGAAAAGGACAGAGATCCACTTCTGACAGACTGTCTTGGGCCGAGGGGACAGATTCTCCTTTTGGACTGGGATATCATGAGGCTGCTGTATTCCTGTCGTTCCTATTTTGGGTAGACATATCGTTTTATATCGATGATTACGAAGGGTTCGGTTCTTTGCTCTCATGATAGGACAACGCTAGTGGGGCTGCGCGTATAAGGTTTGCCAGGTACGGTCGTCAACCAATGGAAAACGTCGAGCAATATGCTCTGGCAGAAATTAAATCACGTTTGCAACTACGTTGCCTTTATACCCCATCCTTGGTAAGTATAATAACTTGTCAAGGGAACAAATGGAATGCTGATGACCACCGCCTGGGACTGAAATTGAGATGACGGATGGGGTAAGTTCCGCCGCGGTGTCCTGACTTGTTACCCACCTTCCACAGTGTAGTTGACACAGCCACGTGCTGCTATCTCACGCTAACCACGCCCTACCATCAACATCTGAATCGTTCATCAAACAAGATAAAGCCAAATAGCATAGGCCATAGGGACTCATCAATCACGATGTCCTTACTAAGCTCCGTCCTTGTCTTGCCGCGCCCAGGTGCAGACGTAACACCATCAACCGCACCAATCTCTGGTCCTTCTGAGGCTTCCTTCACATCTACTTTCGGCAGCCTGCTCCCGCCAGCTCAATATCTTACCACCAACAATGGAAAAGCAGCATACTATTCGATGCCTCCGTCTTCCTCTCCAGAGCCAAACACCAAGTCGCCAGAACGTGTCCTTTTCATTCATGGCGTGCAGACTCCTGCCTTGGGCATGCTGCCATTAGCTAGCAAGCTGAAAGCCTCATTCCCCTCAGCCCACTTCGTACTGATCGATCTATGGGGGCACGGGCTGAGCGATACACCAGTCGTTGCTCATGAGGCAAGATTGTTTCATGGACTGATCGATGCGCTACTAGACCTTCTGCAATGGCCTTCTGCACACCTTATTGGTTTCTCCTTTGGCGCATCGTTGACGGCTGGTTACACTGCATCACGGGCTACACGTGTCCAGAGCTATACCTTGGTTGCGCCCGCGGGACTTATCAAATCCGCGTCTTTCCCAGAGGCCGACCAAGCGCATTTGCGCCATGATTGCGACGAGGATGCTGCGCAGAAATGGGTTGTGAGATTTCTTGAAGGCGGAGAGTTGATTGTTCCAATGGACTGGAAAGAAAGGGTCGCACGCGGAGAGGTTGTCGCTGAAGCAGTAAGGGAGTGGCAGATGCTCAACCATCCTGCACATACGTCATCTGTAGTTGCAATTGTCCGGGATGGCGGCGTGATGGATAATCAGGAGGCCTTTAAGAAAGCCGTGGCGACGGGTGTGCCTTCGCTCGTGGTGTTGGGTGAGAAGGATGACTTGTCCACGGAGCAAGAGCTAAGACATCTTGGGTTTGAGAATGTGTTTGTCGTTGCCGAGGCTGGACACGGCGTGGTGAGAGATAATCCGGCGGAAGTTGCAGGATTCATTGGGGATTTCTGGAGGCGATAAACGATGACGGCTCTGCATCACCACCTACGTAAGCGCGTCTGCACTACGTCGATCATATTCGCTGTACGCCAACATTGCCCACCTCTAGACCGGGTTCTATAGATCCTTGAACAATACATTCTGTCAAAGCCGTATGTTGGATCAACTCGCAACGCACGGATCCGTTCTGTCCTTCAACTATTCAGGAGGCAAGTCAACCAGACATAAGCGTATGTCTACAAACTGCATCAAATCAACGGAAAAGGCGACATTCCCCCAGCCGCGCTGACGTTGGAGAGAACCCAACAACACATGGTACACCAAGGATGAACAACTCGTCAGGAAAAGGCGTAATCATGGTGGCGAAGCCCAATCAGGTCCAGTTGGGCAAAAACAGGAACCTTATTCAACTAGTACACGGGGCTTAGTCAGTTGGCTCCGAAGTGCGGAGGGCAATGCTGATGACGCCTTTGCTAGACATTGGCAGAGATCTGCGGGGTAGCCATGCTCGGGTGGAGAGGGCTTTATGCATATGTGCTTGTGTAAGAACAATCACCATGGTGTGAGTGGGGCGACAACAGGGTACACACGTTATCTGCATGTCGGTAGTAGGAGCATGCCAGCAACCCACCCGCCATGCACATTGCACGTCGCACGTTGTACAGCAAGAACCCCTCATAGCTGTAAATACTTTGCTTTTGTCGAGGACAGTTCAACTCTGGGCTCGACGAAGAACAAATCTCCATGCGCCACGGCGGCGCGTGGGCTCATGCACTAATGCTTGCCCCAAATTCAACCATCGTCTATCACGGCCCGGCATTCACCTGCCGCTTTGGGCTAGAAGCGATCGATGTAGTAACTAGTCTATCAAGCATAAGCATACTCCATGTCTGTCCGCGTGGTTATAACAATGCTATAGGCTGCTGGTCTGCGTCGCCGTTCTCTCGCATCTTGATCCTTTTGCGCCGCGGAGTGAGGAAGCAGCTGCGAGCAACATGCATCTTACAACGTTGGCTGGCTGCATCGGCAGCGCAGCTACAGCAGCTACAGCAGCAGCAGGTGTGCGACTCAGCAGTGCCTATGCCGACATCGACGTCCAAGGAATTGCACGCAACGACATCGAAATCTTCCTCGGCATCCCTTACGCACAAGACACCAGTGGCAAGAACAGGTTCAAGCCCCCGATTCCCTACGTCTACGACCCAAGCAAACCGATCGATGCTACCAAACCAGGCCCGGCTTGCCCCCAGCCGCTGGGAGTGCTCTTCCCACCGCTCGGGCTGGGAAATATCACCGAAACCTCTGAGGACTGCCTGAATCTGAACGTGGCGAGACCCAAAGCCGAGGACAGAGAGGGCAAAGGACCACTGCCCGTACTTGTGTGGATCCACGGTGGATCGTTCTGGTGGGCAAGCAACAATGAACCGACGACGGCTCCAGACGGTATGATCAAGCAATCAGTGGAGAACGGAGAGCCCATTATGCACGTAGCCATGAACTATCGATTGGGATTCTTTGGCTTCGCCAACTCCGGCTCGCTTAAAGAGGAAGGGAGCATGAACGCTGGTCTCCGCGATCAGCGGGCCGCTATCGAGTGGGTGCGTGACAACATTGCTGCTTTTGGCGGGGACCCGGAGAGAATTACCATCGCTGGCCAATCGTCGGGCGGCCTGGCCATTGGTATGCATATCCTGGCTTATGGCGGGGAAAAGCCTCTCCCTTTTCAACGGGGTATTGCGCAGTCGCAGTCGCTCGAGCCGGGTATTACGGGTACTTTTGCCAGGGATGCCATGGCGGCTGTGGTAGACTATGTTGGATGCAACACAACCGATTTTGATGCCCCGGAAACGATTGAGTGCTTGCGAGGCTTGGATACAGAGACACTGTTCAATGCTTCGGCGACAACCTATCAGAGCGACATTTCTCATAATATTGGCGATATCTGGTTGCCGCAGGTAGATGGTGATTTCTTGCCTGCTGCGCCCAGCGAGCTCATCGCGGAAGGCCGGTTTGGAAATGCAACCTTCATGTCTGGCTGGATGGAAGGCGATCTGAACGTCTATACGAACACGTCCATTGCCACTGCCCAAGACACGTACGACTTTGTCCGCGGCTATCTCCCAGGCATGTCTGAGGATATGCTGACCGAGCTACTGGACATGTACCCCGTAGAAGAGTTCGGAACTAGCGTGAACTTAACCCAAGAGTTCTACCGCTCAGCCCGTATCTTCCGCGACATCCTAATGGTGTGTCCGTCGCTGTATCTCGGGACTGCGATCAATGACCTATACGATCCCCCGGTTTACTTTTATGATTTCAACCAGACCATTCTCGATCCCATACTCGAGTTTACTGAGCATATTGCTGGGTTCGGAGTGGTTCATACATCCGAATTTGCATATATCTTCGAAAGCATGCAGGTTTACAAGGATGCAGGGTACCCTGTCAATCCGACTGCATACGACTATGAGATTGCTATGCGAGCGAGTCGGTCTTGGAGCACGTTTGTGAGCCGGGGCGTACCAACCACGAGTGGATCCCAGTCCACGACGCTGCTGAACTGGGATGAGGCTTTTAGTCGGCCTGGCGGACCGTACGTAAGGACGATAGGGGGCGCACATCCGAGCAACAATGCTCTAGGCCAGGCGAACGCAACGAAGGAGATGGCAGTCGAGAGGCTGCAGGAACGATGCGCATTCTTCAACAGTCCCGATGTGATTCGCGCCTTGCAGTATTAATAGTAGCGTAATTGGACGCTAGGAAGCGTAAAGTGTTGTACATGTACGCGGAGTGCGAAGGAGACTCCGCGCGTGAGAATGCAGGCGAAAAAAGCAGCCCAACATACATTCCCAGCTCCCTTCTCGTAATGCAAGGGGGATTTTTTTTTTAGCAATCCCACTACTCTTCCTTATCCTCTTCTTTCTCTTTAGCCTTCCCACTCTCAGCTAGCCCAAGGATAAACTCCCACTCCTCCTTCCTCACCCTGCATACACTCAGCCTCGAGTGGGTAACAAGCTGCATGTCCTTCAGCGGCCCACCATCCTTTGCATATTCTTTAATCTCATGCAAATCTACCACGCGATCAAACTCCCTGACAAACTCGACGCCCACACAGTACCACTTAGGCTTGTCCCGGTCTGACTTGCTGTCGTAGTAAGGGTCCTTGGGGTCAAACGCCGTCTCGTCGACTTTTGCCTCATCGACGACGCGCAGTATGCCTACAACGCCCGAGGGCTTAGCGTTGGAGTGGTAGAAGAAGCCCAGGTCGCCCTTGCGCATGACCTGCATGTTGTTGCGCGCTTGTGGGTTGCGCACGCCGGACCAGGGCTCGGGTTCGGTGCAGGCGCGCAGGTCGGAAATGGAGAAGGCGACGTTGACGCCATTTTCGTAACGTGGAAGCGGCTCGGCTTTGAAGAGCCAGAAGACTTCTTGGTTCCCGTTTGCATCGCGATTGGAGGCCGAGGAGGGTTCGGGTGGGGGAGCGGTCTTTGATTTGGTTGCTGGGGGTTCGGAGGCTTTAGCTGAGGCTTTGGCTTTGGATGTGCCTGCTTTTGATCCTTTGGAATTGACGGTAGCGATTTTCTTAGGCGGCGGTGAATTGCTTTCTGCTACTTTATCGTCTTCATCATCTTCATTCTCGCGGACACGCTTGCGACGCGTCGACTTGGTCGCATTTCGCTTTGGTTTCGTCTCCTCGGCCGATGATGGTTGGTTTTCGGTACACTTTGGCGCTGCGGAGGCCTTTTGGCGCGTAGAGCTTCGTGTTCCGGCCATGATACGATTGTAGTTGTGGTGTAATGTTCAAGCCCGCTGACGTTGTGCCGCATTGGCGCGCATCGACCACAGCGGGATGTCTCCAACATTCATTAGACCCTGTTCCACCCCACACACCAAACGCACACCTTACCATTCTGACCCGCGGAGCTACAGTATGCCAACCTGGCTACAAGCTCCTGAACATGCTTGGCCCACCGATAATAAGACTGCCGGTGAGCCTGACATTGCAGTCGGCTTGTCGAATGATAATTGCGGTGCTAAAAGTTGCAGAACACTGACAGTAAAGTATCTCTAACAAAGGACGGTTGTATTACGATTAGTAGACGACCGAATGGATCAAGACCAACCTGGCAGCGGCCAGGTCAGTTTATCATTCGTCTCCAGGAGGTGATACTATGTTGCGCGGCACCCTCACCATGCAAGGTCAAATACAAAAACCTCGTCAATGTCATGATTATGCTTAAGCGATACTGCTTCCAGGGCCAATCGGAAAACAACAGAGTACATTATCTTTTACAGTTGTGGTCGGGCGTACTCTCAACTGCATTTGCTAAAGTGTCACCATCTGCGGGAATCTGCACTATCACGGCGGGGTATTTGTATGCTAGCAAAACTTGCCTTTCCGACTCTATCAGCCCACGAACGAGTCTAGCCTCGGCTTGCATCTTGCGGCGTTACATATAAGCTCCGTTTGTGGTAGTACCAAACGAGGGATATCATGTTGGGTGCGCGCTCTACTTCCTGCTTTCGTCAACCGAACAGATGAGTGGATACATTATGCAATAAGCTACTGCATCATGTCGTACTCAAAAGCCTCGGCTCTGCGCCGTATGTGTTATTTCTTGCGAAGAGATGAGGCCGATTCTAGAAAAAAAGCCGCAAAAAGACTAGGCAAAGGCGCTGTACTGACCACTGTGCCAAACCTCAGGACCTAGTGCTTTTGTTCGTACGAAGGGCCCCTGTATAGCCGTTATCCTCGCGGCCACTCCGACGCTTTGAGATGAGCCCAGAGTTATACTAGATCTGATTAGCCACTTGGGTCCTCCGAAGCATTAGCCCCGCTAATGTGGCACTTAGTGGTCTAGTCTCCGTCTCCACAGCTTGTTAGACCGGGCGGTCTAACATCCTCAATCGTCCAGACGTATGTGCTAGCAAAACCATCTTGGCGCATAGGGTATAAATATACCTCACTATCCTACCAACTCACCTTTAAGGCATCCATTCACCTGTGACGCTAAAAAAATCACTTGTACACGATAAGCTACACCATGGACGGCTTCGACAAGAAAACCCTCAAGACCTCTCGGGGCCTCACCTACACCTACTACACATCTGCTGGCGACTCTTCGCTGCCAACTCTCCTCTTCCAACATGGCTTTCCCGACCACGCCGCCATGTGGCAGCAAGTCGCAAGCAGACTAAAGTCAACCAATCACCCCATCATCATTCCAGACATGCTAGGCTACGATGGAACCGACAAGCCCACCGACCCATCAGCATACAACTTCGAGCTCATGACCAAAGACATGGTCGACATCCTCGATGCCGAAGGCGCACAAAAATGCATTTCCATCGGCCACGACTGGGGTTCGGCCGCAGCCTCACGCCTATACCAGTACCACCCAGAGCGAGTCGCAGGCCTCGTCAACGTCAACGTGCCATACACGCCAGCGGCACGCCAGCCCTTTAACCTCGACGGCATCAACGCCTTGACAGAAAAGTTCTTCGGCTACCCAGCCTACATGTACTGGTACCTCTTCACTGCGCCCGACGGCGCCGCCCTGCTCGAGAGCGACATCGAGCTCGTGCACGACATGTTGCACAGCGACGGCACCGCCATGAAGGACTTTTTCTGCGTCAAAGACGGCATGCGCAACGCCCTCGAGAAAACGCCCAAGCCTGAAATCACCCTTCGCTCGTATGCGCGCGATCCCGCCTTCAAAAAGGCATTTGTCGACCGCATGCGCCGCGATGGCTTCGAGGCGCCGGTGTGCTGGTACAAATCCATGGTCAACAACGTCCATGCCGAGAGCGAAATGAAGCTGCCCGATGAGAGGCAGATTGTTAACGTCCCTTCACTGTACTTTGGTGGCACGGGCGATTTCGTGTGCAGGCCCGAGATGATGTACGAGACGATTCAAAAGGGGCTGCTGCCGCATCTAGAGCAGGCGGGTATGATTGAGGCGGGCCATTGGACGCCGCTTGAGGCGCCGGATGAGGTAGTGGCCAAGATGGAGCCGTGGTTGAAGAAGAATTATGCAAAGTGAGAAGGGGAGGAGAAAGAGAAAAGTAAAGATATGGCAGAATAGGGCTAGGAATGGGTGCTGTTTGCTCTGATTGAAATGAATGAAATCAAAAATACCAACAAAGTTAGCATTTAAGGATATCAAAAATTACTCGAATCTATATTCCCGCTACAACATCTCTTCTTCTCATCATTCATAAAATTCATCTCTCAACTGTACATACCCACACATAGACTTCTACTATGACCACTCCGCCCTCCTACACAGGCGTA
This sequence comes from Curvularia eragrostidis, assembly GCA_020744315.1. Taxonomy (NCBI): domain Eukaryota; kingdom Fungi; phylum Ascomycota; class Dothideomycetes; order Pleosporales; family Pleosporaceae; genus Curvularia; species Curvularia eragrostidis. The sequence goes on along the minus strand of JAIRCK010000043.1, from coordinate 139,644 downwards.
ACATGATTCGCCGGAAAAAGCTTACCCACACCACAATACACGCCCCAATACCAATCGCCATTGATATCCGCCGCCTCTCTAATCTCCGCACCACGAGGAAACGCCAACTCGTCATCGACGCCCTCGTCAGGCCAGTAAGCCCAGCGGGCGACGAGGCGGAGGCCCAGGCCGCCATCGGCAGGATACCGCTGGACGCGGCCCATGTCTTCTTCCTTGAGGGCGAACCCGCCGACCAAGTCGCGCACGACGATGCGGCGCTGTGCACCGTCGCGATCTTCAAACCCGACAATGTACATGCGGTGGCCACGCAGGCACTTGCGCCAGCCGTTGACGCCGTCTTCTTTGGAGATGCGCCCACTGACGACGAGCTTGTGGTAGCAGCTCATGCACATGTCGTAGTCGCCGCCGTTGCATTTGAGACAGTGGAAGCGCGTGTTGGACGGCGCGATTGGGTACCGGCAGACGTTGCATAGGGTCGTGAAGGTCAGTGGGCGGAAAATGGAGTTGGCGATGGTGAAGTAGCCCGGGCCGCGCATCAGAGAGGCTGATTTGGGCGTCAGCGGCGCGGCGGCCGGAGTGGCTTCGTGGTTGCTGCTGTCGGGGGGCGTGAGATGCGAATCCTGGCGGGGTGTGGAGGGCGCTGAAGGAGTGGTATCGGTTATTGTCTGCATTTCTCTCGTCTTCTTTGCAACGGGAACTAGAGGATGTGTACAGTGCCGGCCTTGATTGACGCAATCGTTGCAATAGCCCCAGTCGCCTTCGTTGCAGTAGTCGCATTTCCAGTAGCATGCATTGGCATAGGCTTTGCATATTTCGCAGAAGACACCAATTTCGACTCTTTGCTTGGGATCGTCTTCACTCATGAGTACGTGTGGTGGAGTACTTGACTCTGTAAGCGGTGTCATAGGTCTCCGATAGCGATGGCCAATCAATATGTGCGGGTGCTCGTGGTTGGGAGGATAGCCTCCTTCTGGTGCTTCTCGCTCATAGCGAGACCATGCCGTCCAGCCAAAACCGAACCAATGCTTACATCCCTTGCCGAGACGATAACAGCGAGCACAAATGTTGTATTCGCCCCCATCGCAGCGCCCGCAGTTGTAGTGCAGTTCGTATTGGATATCACTCTTGTTACATCGCTGGCATGTGATGTTGGGTTCGGTGTAGAGAATAGGCGCAATTGAGGAGGAGGCCGAGGTTTGCCTAGAGCGAGGAAGTGGAACAGTCAAGTCTGTGGCGGAGCGAGAAATCGGGGGAGACGAAGTCAGTGGTGGAGTCCCGCTGGTGGAAGTCCGTGATATTGTGACACGGGCGGGATCGGTCGTACGACGAGATGTCGGAGGGTGAAAAGGCGTGGTTATGGGCGTGGAGGAAGACGTCGGCGCGGCTGAAGTTCCTACGGTAGCCAGAGAGCTTGTTGGACTACCACGGCCTGGTATGTTGAAGTCTAGCACTTGGGGTGAGCTGGGATTCGAGCTCGCGCTAGATTGCATACTGTCTCGGAATTGCTGGCGCGCATCGAGCCGGCTTCGTTGCTGATTGTCTGACTGGCGTCGTCGTGCTGGTGGCGCCGCATCCGATATCGACACGCGTTCACTGCTGCTGTTGTTTTGCGAATTTCCAATGGCTGAGCTTGGAGACGGACGTTCTGTTCTTCGAGCTGAGCGCGAACTGCCCTGGCTCGAGGATCGTTGATGCGGTGCCCTTCCACCACGGTTGGCAGCATCAATCAGTCCTGGTCTTGATATAGGTGGTCGTAATGTAGCTTGCGGTATTGATGATCCGCTTTCTGACCGGCCGTGGTGTCTCCTACGTTGCGCATCCTCCTCGCGTAGGTGAGGACTGCGCGTGGGCTGGGGAATGAGCGGGGATGATGTACTCGTGAGACCTTCTCTTGCCAGGCGGTCTCTCCTTCCCCTTCGCTCGCGTTGCCGCTCAGCGATTCTCTCTGCCTGTCGCCGCCGCACCGCTTCAGCAATTCTTTCTGTAATCTCCTCCTCTTGCGCAGTGCCAATCTGGTTCAGGTCGAAACCCTCTGATACAAGCTCCTCCAGCACCTGCCGTACGAGGTCCTCGTCCACATCGTCGGTATCGAGATCGGATGAGCTCAGCAAAGAGCGCAGACTTGACTGGTGCTCGACAGCCCTAGGCGGCCTTGCAGTCCTAGGTGGAGATGCGCCTGATTGATTCCGGCTGGCTGCCGGCCTTGTGTCCCGGCTTGCCCGTGAATCTGTGCTAGTAGCACGACTCCTTTCCCTCCTTCTGCGCTCCCTAGATGGCCGTAGGCTGCTGTTGTTTCCCGATATGCCTGCGTCTCTCAAACTAAGCTGTTGGGCCTCCTCCAACATACGCTGATCAACGTCATCGCGCTCGTCTCGTCGCCTAAGCTTGGGAAGCACATTATCACCGGGCTTGTACTTATTTCGGTCCGCCTGTTTCTCCTCCTCGGTCTTGCCTTTATCGGGGTTGGATTTTATGAATATGTCGAGAAGGGTGGTAACGGTCGCATTGGGCTGTGTGGTGCGCACCGACGCGCGGCACGAAGGACAAGTGTATGGGTGGATGGATGTGGCTGTAGAGGCCTGAAAAGCAAACCATTCTTTCAGACAGGCGCCGCAAAAGGTGTGAAGGCAATCAAGAAGCGTCAGCGGCTGGAAGAGGAGGTCGGTACAGATCTGAGCGCAGCGCAGTTAGCAGGCGCAGCCCTGTGGCTCGAGAGATGCGTGAGAGACTGGAGAGAACAGAGCAATTCCGCTATCAAACTCTTTACATGTCCGTCACATCCCCATGTTCAACGGTCTTCAGCCTCAGGCCTCGCACCATGACAGGCGTGCCGCCTCGTCGCGGGACCGCTCCCCCCACCTCCGCGCCACTGCGAAACCTGAACCTCGACTTACCGAGCACGTTAATTCCTTCTCCAGGTCGCCCTGGACTCCGCCAGCGCGCTCGCCGTCTGCCATTTTCGGTCGCAGACGGAATGTCGTGAAGCGTCGTCATCAGCAGCGACAAAGGTGCGGTCTAGCTAGCTAGCTAGCTGAGCTGTGTGCGGTCAGCGACTCGATGCCCACCAGGCACTTGGCGAGGCACCGCCTTGGGCGAGGGGACGTGTCATAGGCTGCCAGCGCATGTGCCCGTTCCAGCAATGCACCGTATCCAAGGAAATCCAACCGCTCTCGCCATTATGCAGCATCCACTTTCGGGCTGACGTCCTGCAGAGTGCGACGTCACGCGACTTGGTGTCGTGCTTGATGCCAAAGGCCGACAAGGCCCGAGCACGTCGGAAAGCCGCCTGACATGTGTGGTGATCCACGACAAAACCTACAGGCCTCTCATACTCCTACCGTCTTGGACTCGGCACTTGGCTTGGCTTCACCCTCAAGCTTTCTCCCCCTTGCTGCCTCATGCTCTGTGCTCCGTTTCGCCTATGCGACAGTGATCAGGGCACCAACTCCTGATCAAAGCATACGCGAAACACGAGTGCCTTATTGGGCCGCACCGGGTATACATCATCCGGCAAAATCAGGTATCCACGTTTTTTTTTGGGGCCTGAGGTTTCGAAACCTCAGGCAAACACCCGAATTGCTTGCATATTGCGAGGGTGTATAGCACTATGGCCGCCAAGAACAGGGTTGAATAGTTCTGTCAGAAGCTCTCTTCATTCTGGTGTTGATTGTTTCTTGAAGCGGTTATCCCAAGTCTGCAAACTCCAAAAAAAAGATCTATTGACTTTAAGAAACCCATGTAGCTAGTCGTGTTTACTAGATTTGAAAATCTGTGACTGGCCTGTGATATTCACGTTTACATTCCTCATACCAGACCAATAGCTGTCTCCGAGAAGCTCCTATGACTCTCCCGCTCGCCTCATGACAAGCAGCACTACATATCCTGCAAGTAAACATATTTCATCATCCAACCCTGCGTAATAGGGTATCCAGGCCTGTCTCTTGTTTCGTGTGACGTGAAATTCCGCTCTAAAGAAAACTCCATGAAGCGGCTCTCATATTTAACGCGGTAGTGTTTGGAACTTCCAGAGACCTCAAAATGAGCACCCTTTTTCTGTAACGACATGTTCATATGGATATTCAAACCAGACTGTCACTCTAAAATGACGTGTCAAGGGAGTAAATTCGGAATGGCTTGGTCTCCGATCTGGGACCTAACTCAGTAAATTTAATTTATCTGACGAACAGTATTTACACGCCAAGAATCTGCTCACTCGCTGTAGTTGGTTTCTCATAGAATTGAGGTTTATATGGCTGAAAGGGTCCGGGTAATGTACTAGTCGACGTACAGAAAGGTTAAGTACCGTCCCTGCGATTTCAGTATAAACCTCCACTGTGTTCTTCCTGTAATCAATCATTCCCATGAGCAATGAGGCTTCAAGTGACAATAGTGCAAATATCCGATCTCTTTGATCTGTTGCCTCGAGCAAAAGGCTTTGTCCACCCAAAGTAACTCGTCAAGTCCTCGCTACAACAATAATCAATGGCTTTGCTTGCGTAGTGACAGCGTAAGAACATGATCTGCATCTAGGTTCTTTTCTTCTGCCTACGATGGACTGGGTTCACGACAAAAAAAAGCAATAGTAAATATAACTCAATAGTTGAATGGTGAGTGGCAGCTACCCTAAGTAATAGTCCACACCAAGGCACTATGCTTAAACTAGGGCGACGCCACCATAGTCGGAATGCAGTGATTGGCGTACGTCTTCTCTGTTGAACCACTCCGCTACCCATACAGCTCACTACACCATCACTTTGCACAACAACAGAAGAATTCATCGTAAATCGGCAGGCTAATACCATTTCATTTCACATCCCCGCAACTTTTCCAGCAGAACATACACATAGCTATGAAATATAAACACATACTCCGAATGACTATTACCTCATAAAACCAGTATTTACATACTAAATGAGTGACAATGTTGTGACCAGCACTTTGCGAAGAGCCCTTCCAACGTTGATCCACATGTTCCCTTCCAACTTGTAACCGGAGCAATTAGTTGGTCTTGTCACGATTGCCTCCCTCATTACCGCTCTAGTTGCGCTGGCCTTGCTGAGCAGCCTGACCCTTCTGGGCAGCCTGTCCCTTCTGAGCAGCAGCTCCATTAGCGGCGCCAGCGTTGGCGGTGTTGGCGGCGCCAGCATTACCAGCCTTGCCAGCGCCAGCGTTACCGGCCTTAGCAGCACCAGCGTTACCGGCCTTGCCAGTGGCAGTGTTACCAGTGGCAGTGTTACCAGTGGCAGTGTTGCCGGTGTTGGCAGTGTTACCAGTGTTAGCAGTGTTGCCAGTGGCAGTGTTACCAGTGTTACCAGTGTTACCAGTGTTAGCAGTGTTGCCAGTGCCAGTGTTACCAGTGTTGCCAGTGCCAGTGTTACCAGTGTTACCAGTGTTACCGGTGTTAGCAGTGTTGCCAGTGCCAGTGTTGCCAGTGCCAGTGTTACCAGTGTTGGCAGTGTTACCAGTGCCAGTGTTGCCGGTGTTGCCAGTGTTACCGGTATTGCCAGTGTTGCCAGTGTTGCCAGTGTTGCCAGTGTTGCCAGTGTTGCCAGTGTTGCCAGTGTTGCCAGTGTTGCCAGTGTTACCCCCATTCTGAACCAATCCATTGCCAGTTCCTTGAGCGAGGGCCTTAGCGGCGGCAAAAGCAGCTGCAGGGGTACCTGGAGTCTGGCCGGGCAGGGTAGGACCATTGCCCTGGACACCACCAGCAACACCAGTTTGATCGCAGACTGTAGGGCGAACAGCGCGGCTGTTTGAGCCGGTGGAGGCCATGTAGGCATCGATGTTGGGAAGAACGTTGACGCAACGGTTCTGGTTGATCAAGTCAATGTTGGCAACGGCGGCCCTACCCTGGACGGACATTTGCTGGAGCTTGTCGACGACATCCTGGAAAGCACCGCCCGTTGCAAGGGTGCTGTTAGCAGCAATAACGTTGGGCTGTTGGCCGTTTGCTGCGTCGATGATGGCCTTGTGATTGAGTTCGTCAACCTCGGCGTTGAAGGCAACAGTAGCGGCCTGCTTGAACTGAACATTGTTCTGGATGCTGGCACCGGTGTTGAGGAAGTTGGAGACCATGGATGTGTCGGCCATCCAGTTGGAGACAGCAGTTGCAAGATCAGCCGCAGTGGGGGTTTGGCCGTTGCGGATACCAGCACCCTGACCAGTAGGAGTGTTCTGGGCTCCATTCTGGCCACCCTGTTGCTGCTGCTGGCCGCCATTTTGGCCCTTGCCACCTGCGCCGCGGTTGTTACCCTGATTTTGGGCAAAAGGAGCAGCGTAGGCTGCAGAGGTGAGGAGAGAGGCAATGAGAATGTGCTTCATAGTGACTGTGGATCGGATCAACCGGGTTTGTGTAAATAAATTATGTAGTAATAGTGGAATGAACGTGAGAAACGCGGGGAAGATGCAATGAAGGATATTAGCCTGCTAGTGATTGAGGAACCTGTCCGATGGCGGTTCAATGGGTGGTGGGTTGTGGGCTATTTGTACTCGATCTGCTGCTCCCCAGACAGGCCGTCTGCGGGGGCATGAAAGCAGGTGTCGGCAAATGCATCGCAACGGTCTGACGATGGAACAAACGCGATGCCGGGATTTGGCGACCTGCCGGAGAGTGGGCGGAATGCTTGATGCAACAGTTTCGAAGCATCCTGTTTGGTGCATTAAGCTTGCCTAAGGTCTAGAGGGAAACCAAGCGAGTGCTTGTTGTCTAGAACTGCGCACGATCCACTTCCTCCTGCGAAAGGCACTATACTGAATTCGAAAGCGGAATTAGTCACCAATGTTTGGACTGCCGGTGTCACCGTTTTGGCTGCGTTTGGGAGAAGGTTTCGTTGGCCTTGGCGCACGATCCTGGATGCCTTCGCGGGAGATCACCGGGGTCGTATATCGAACCCCCGTCCTGAACGACCCACATCCATGAGATTAACGCAGACTTGGCAGAGCTTGTCAGAAGCCTAATGGGCTTCCTCTAATGACCGCCCACACATTGCAAATAGGGCAATGAGTCCTCGGCAGGGCACAATGACATACTAGAAAATCATCCCCAGTGTATAAGCGACCTGGGCCCGATGTGTTTTGTCTCCATACTACTGTCGTACTAGCAGGAGCGGAGAGCCAGTCGCGGATTATGTCAGACGACCTTCTAGAATAGGCTACATAGCGGGAGAGTCTGCATGTATGCTATGATACGCGCTAGGGTACAACTGTATGTGTCACCACCCTACTTGACGCACTGACGATAGAACAGCAACGCTGAATGCGGGAGGCTGGGCGGATTCTCCCCTAACATACATGCGGTACCATACAACGTGGTATACAGTATAGCTGAAAACGACGAGGCGAAGTAGTGTAAGGAACTGGAATGATGAAACGTTTGGGTTTAGGTAACGAGCCATTGTCGAAAGATCAAACCGTAGCATCGGCTCAAACGCTATTGACGAGCAGGAGCGGAGTTTGGAGACGTGATGATCATGAACCAGATCTGGTCAGCGGCAGCGCTTCTACGGCCCATTGTTCTGTACAGGATCCATGCTAGTCTCAATCTTGCGAATGAAGCGGGCAGGATTACCCGCGACCACAGTAAACTCGGGGACGCTCTTTGTGACAACGCTCCCAGCTCCAACAACGCTGCCCTTGCCAATAACGACTCCCGGCAGTATGCACACATTCCCTCCAATCCAGCAGTCTTCTCCAACATGAATTTCCTTGCCAAGCTCTGGTCCCTGGGTACCATCGCGAAGGGCAGGGTCAATCGGATGGGTAGCGGAGTAGAAGCTAACATTTGGGCCGACAAGCGTACGAGAGCCAATGGTAATTGGACAGGTATCCAGGAAGACCGAATTGAAGTTGACAAAGACATTCTCGCCGAAGCGGACGTTGTAACCGTAGTCCATGGCCACTGGGGGTTCAATCCATGGGTCATTCTCAAAGAGCTTGTCGTCTTCTTCTGCTGCATATGCTTGTGGTGGCAGAGGGGTCTTGTCCTGGATGATGCTGGACAGAAAGTGTGAAAACAAAATCCCGCTGCCTCAAAGATCATACATACTCTCGAAACAACTCGGTGAGTTTCCTTCGTGAGACGTCGCCGGCCTTGTTGTATCTGGCGCAGGCGTGTTTGCATCTCGCTCGCTCTGCTACAAGCTCTGGCGCAAAGGCATAGTAGAGCTCGCCTCGCTGCTTGCGCGCCTTGTTCTCGACAGGATCCATGATAGCTTTGCGCGAGACTCTGATAGTCTGTCTGCGGTTTGAGAACGTGACACTCATTGATGCTGGAGGCCAGAAGTCGCGCTCGACAGGCTAGGCCGTGATCAGCCTAGCGCGCGCGGGCCTGATGGACCTCCGGCTGACGAGATGCGGCGTCGAGAACAATGGCCGAAAGCCTATCCATCCTGTGAGCCTTGCTATTGTCCTGCACTGCTGCGACTTGGGCAACAGTCGCGCAGGTGTGCATTCGTCTCTTTACTGGTACTGTATAAGATCATGTTCGGAACATCGTCATCTGCCATTTCTTGACAGCACTTCGAAGTCCCCGCATAACTCATCCGCTCCTCCTTGCCTACAGCAATCATGTCTTCAAACGGCTCGTCCTCGAGTGTCGATATCTCGCCAGCCACGGACCACGCGAATGGGAATGGCAACGGGCCTTGGACCCCTGGGGTCGGAGACAGGTTACCTCCGAGCGGAGCTCCCCCCATTCAGCGAAAGGGCCCGAACGTCGTCTCACCAGAGTTCTACCCTCACGGCAAACGTTCACTTTCAGGCATCGCTGTGCGTGCATTTTGCTTAGGCTGTGCTCTTGTGTCTGGCCTTGCCGGAGCTGCGCTTCTTGCATACCATGGCAGCCACCTATGGCGACCCTGCCTGTTCCTGAGCACGCTCTCTCTCTTCCACTTCCTCGAGTTTTACACGACAGCCGCGTACAACACTCCGGCCGCCAAGGTGGCATCGTTTCTCCTTACCAACGGCGACCAATACCGCATGGCCCACACCATGGCTTTTGTCGAAACATTGGTTACGTCCTACTGCTTCCCCGGCTATCAGTCATATATCCACCCGCCGTGGGTCATCGCAACGGGTATTTTAATGGTGGCCATAGGGCAGACTGTCCGTAGCACTGCCATGATACAAGCAGGCACCAACTTCAATCACATGGTTCAGTCAAGCAAGAACGAGGGTCATGAACTGGTGACGCATGGGCTGTATCATTACTTCCGACACCCCTCTTATTTCGGCTTCTTTTGGTGGGGCATTGGAACGCAACTCATGCTTGGAAATGTTATCTGCTTCCTGGGATACACTAGTGTTCTTTGGTATTTTTTCAAGAGACGCATTTTCCGTAAGTGTCGACCCTCACTGCCTGAAACCATGGAACATACGCTGATTTGAATAGACGAGGAGAGACATCTGATGGAATTCTTCGGTGAAGACTACAGAGCATACAAGGCGCGGACGCGTGTCTGGATTCCTTTTATCTGAATTCCTGTCTCAGACTAAATAGCTTACCTGATGAATGTCCGTGATGCTGTAGCATATGTTTGCATCATGCCTACTCAAGTTTGTCAAACAATTCATGAGTTTGTTGTATATTTATTGTGTCTGCAGTTACGCAAACCGCTCCCTCTCTCCTATGTTGCTATTAAAGCGTTTGCTGGCATTCACTTGCCTTTAAGGGAAAACTGGCTAAGATTTTAGATCTCAAGTGAAGGTGTCGGTTTTCCTAGCCCAGAAGCTAGCCACGTAATGCTAACCTTTCACCTTCACCACGAGCCAGACTTGGCGGCTGTCACACACTAGAAATGGCAGTCGGGGCCTAGTAGCCCTGAACCTTTTTCCTCCGCCAACCCTCGAAGCACTGCTGTCACCGGAAGGTGACAGCTTCAGTTCGCTAACCCATGGCAGGTGACGACGAACTCTTTCAGGCTTATTTAGACGATTGTATCCGTGGCATTGAGAATTTTCCAGTCGATCGATGCAGCCCTGGTATGTTTACACCATCCGTCACCTGCTCACTGCCTTGCTCACTCACCATCTGTCAGTCGCAGCATCCCCATTCAGCACCTCACAAAACACTCACAAACTTGTCGTAACTACCATTGAGAGTGATTCTTCCTTCTCTGCACAGCCTTGTTCGATATCCCATCGCTCGTCTACGTCCCAACCACTTCAAACGCTCACAGGCATGGACCGCTCCCGATATGCGCCTGCAAACCTTGCCGTGCAGCCAGTTGAAACCTCTGGTACAGTGAAGCTCAAGAAGAGTGCCGTCAAAATTGTAGGAACTGCTGGGCAGCGGCCTGCTACCCCGAATTGTCCTGCAGTCTCCACTCCTCCCCCGACATCTTCTCCTGTTCCTGGACCAGTCAAGACCGGCACCAAGCTGGCTGAATCGTAAGTGATCTCTCACTGTTGCTCAGTCTCAAATCTAGACAACGATCAACTTGACTAATTTTCCCATTGTAGACCTGTCGTCTTATCACCGGCACCTGCAGTAGATGCGGCTCAGCCTCAGAAAGAGAACGACAAGCCTAACGATGATTCCGTTTCTATCGTTGAATCCGCTTCTATGGATGAATCCGTTTCTATGGATGAATCCGTTTCTGTGGATGATTCTGTTTCTATCGATGACCTTTTTGCTCGCTTAGAAAGGAAGACCTCGTCCCTCTTCGGTCCCAGTGCTGGTGAGAGCTTTATGGCCAGACAGGACATTAATATGATCCAGCTCGAAGATCGCTCAAACGTTCCAAAGGCCAAGCTACTTGATTCGGCAGTGACCGCAGAGCCCATGCTCGGCCAGTCGGTTACCAATACACACGACCTGGTAGAATCCTCTCAGACAACAGGACAGGCCTTAGGTACTACGCTAGTCGAACTCGAAAACGAATTCATTCGTAAAGCTAGTGCGTACATTGATGCTCTTCCAGATACCAACGGAGGCACGGTTCAACTCATCAAGGTCGTCTCAAAAAAGTTACGCACCACGTATGCTCCTGCCATCGACATCGACCAAAAGAGCATCGACGCTATTAAAGGACGGGTCGCATTTGCTATCGCAAACTATCTCAATAAAGTCCTGGGTAAAGGCTCGAAGACGCGTACACCCGAGTCCATCAAGCAGACGCTCACGGATGTCGATGGTGATTTCCTCAGATTCTGTTCCGTACTTGTAGACGAGAAATACATCTCGCTCGAGACACTTGATGATGTTGCTGGGCTAGTGAAGTCTGTACTCGACATTCTTCCCAAGGCAGAACCATCTTCGAATGCAGCTGTGCAAGAGAGTAAGCAAGAATGCAACAGCCCAGTCAGCGACATGAAAGCATGGCCTTCACAGGCAAAGCGCGACAATCGTATGTCAACAGCGTTCTGTCTCACTTGCAGTATACTAACTAAAACCAGCAGCAGCCCCACGTACTTGTATACTGAAGGGAGTTGCAGACGTTACCAGTATCCACCAACTGCAGGCTTTGGTTTGGGGCGGGAAGCTTGAGTCCATCTCTATGCCAGATCCTGGTGCATCCAGCGCTCTTGTCAAGTTTCTCACAGCTGATGGTTGCAAGAAGTACTACGACGAAACCATCAATGGAATAGAGGTTGTTGGGGACAACAAGACTGTTGTAATTTTCGTCGAGCTTGCCGAAGGTCCGAACTCCGTCAACGACATGATTCAGGGATGCATTGTCGGAGGCGTTACTCGTTGCGTCAGAGCTATTGGCAAAGTAGAGTATACCGACGCTCAGCTGATGAATCTCGCTCGTGGAAGTAACCAAGGCGATAAGCGCGAGGTGGACCGCATCAAACGTGGGAAGAATTCACGCGGTGTAAGTTGTTTCTTACGCTTCCGAAGTTGATGTAATACTAACTTGGTTGATTTAGCACGAGGTCGTCGAGTTCCGCTTCGCCAACATCTTCCACGCGCTTAACTTTAAGCGTGAGATTGTAGATGATGAAGACTGGGAGCACTGCAACATCGGCTACGCAGCTGATCCGTGTGAGCTTGCGACAGGCGTTCACTACGATGACTAGGAACGGAGGAATATCCATCTTTGCTTCTGCGTGAGGGTATATTTCGATCGTCATGATCTTCTACGATGGTCAGCATTACCCTTCTGCAAAGATGTCAAAGTCTACATGCCTTCACCGTGTACAAAAAATTATGAGTTTCCCGAGCAGAGATAGGGTGGCAGAAAGCAAGGCCAGCTGTGATCGCTCTTGGTACTACAGCTGTGACGATTCATTGGCCACTGTAGCTGCTCCTCAGGTGTTCCATAGTACATCAAAGAATGAATTTTACCCTCCTCTCTCTATCATGATCTCTCTGAAGTAGTGAATAGTGTGAAATGCAGTCTGCAGGTAGTCTCACTCTTAGTGCAACATTTGGAATCCCTTCGGTTTCACGAAAGGAGTGTTTTTTCCAACAGGCAAGGTCACCGTCAAGCCATCTTAGTATCAGCCGTATGCAGAAGGCACTTTGGTTCTTCACGAAAGAAGGTAGGATAAACAGCCAAACATGAATGTATGCAATTAAACCGGAATACCAGGTATTCGCCACTCATCATAAGGTGGGGCGAACAAGCGTCTTCTTTTCGCTACTAATACAATACAAAAGTCCTCAAAAAAAGAAAGAATAAAAAAAAAAGAAAACAAGTGGATGCGCGCCTCAGGAGCAGAGGCTCACAGAACAAGGAAGAAACCAAGGAGGATAATAGCGTTATAAGCAAGTACCCCACAAAATAGAACCCTTTAAACGCCTATGCTACTACATGTCGTGTTTCCCACTACTTGTCTTCTTGGCGCGTCAAATCGTTCTACCGGTTCACGGCTGTGAAGCTCACGTCCGTCATCTCAGTGTCACCATTCTGCGGCGCAGGAGCTGATTCGGCCGTAGACGCTGGAGGTTGCTGAGCCGCGCCAGAGAGAGCGCGTCGTCGACCGCCTTCTTCGTCGTTTGTCGCGGCGGCGGAACGCTGGTCGTCGTAGGCAGGGTCGAAGTACTGGCGTTGAGGCTGGGCCTGAGGCTGGGCTGGTTGTTGGGGCTGCAGCGGCGGGAGAGAGTGTAGTGGAGGAAGCGATGGCGCAGCTACTCCATTGACACCGCTGGTAGGCGGGCTCGCGGCTGTTGCAGCCGTACTGCCTCCAGAGGTGCCAAAGTAGTTGCCCTGCGGTCGTCCAGGGTCCGGAGTGCTTTGTGCACTACTGGCGGCATTCACACTATGCGATATCTGGCTCATTGCGCCTACCCTTCCCTCCGGCACTGTTCTCTCGCTCTCGCCGCCTGCAGTACTGCTGGCGCCACCGGCGCCGCCAAGGGGTGGAGTGCCTTTTCTGTTATGGCTCCGCTTGCTGCGCAGCGGCTTGTCCGTTGGAGTGGGAGGTGGGCTGCTACTCCGGTCGCTGTCATCAACATTGTACTCCATGTGCTTGTTGAGTTGTTCGAGGAGAAAGGCGCGCTCAAGGCGCATCTTCTGGATGCCGCGATTTAAACGGGTTATCCGCAGGCGCGTGCCGTCATTGTTGTCTTCGATATCGGTTATTCGGCGACGTAGTTCAATGCATTTCCGGTAGTAGGCAGTTTCGACAGACGGCGGCAAGTCTTTCGAGGCGATTGCACGGGATGCTAACGTGGCTGTTTAGTAAATGGCGTGGTTCAATGGCTTGCGACGCGCCTTACGAGGTTGTGGCATCTTTGCGCTCTTTTGCAGTGTTTTGTGTGTTGTTCCAAAAATTCGCGGCCTAATTTCAATAGATGGTTTAGATGTCGCGCTTTGGAGTGGTTTGACGATACGGGGTTGTTGGTTTGGGATAGAGGGCTGGACGCGCTCATGATGAAGCTCGAACCTCTGTGGGGCCGACGTTGTGCCGAATAGCCTCACCTCCTTTGGTTGCATGGTCTTGGCGTCAACGCAGTTAACACGCATCCCACACATCATATTGGAGACCAGTTCCAGCCATGTTTTGCAAGCGTACTTTCATCTTTTCTGTTCTCTTGTGACACAAACCATACTATGTGTCTATCCATCTTGTCAAGGCCTTATGCACAGCGTATGCAGCAGTAGCAACACTCGTTGTCACCAAATCCGGGCATCTCATAAACCCCAGATCCTGCACTAGATTGATTTTTTTTTCTCCAGTACGGTTACAGCGGTGTGTCCTTTGAGTGTGGGCGTCAAGCCGTGCTAGTCTGGCGAGACCCCGGATAGCGTAAAGCCACTTTCTCATAATGAATATACACTATAATGAGTCTAATTGTTGAGGCTGCAACAGAGAGATGGTAATTGCAAATCGCAACATGTTTTTGTTGGAGTGTGTTTTAAGGTAGAAATGGCTATTATCTTCTGCATGAGCGATGCTTGGAGTAGGCAAGATTATAACTTGGTACGAAGCTGATCATCAACTTGGGTATAACAAATATAGAGGTCAGCGTATATTTTCATACGTCGGTGAGTGAGCTAATTATGTACTGACTTGAATTTTATACACCTGACCCAACAATGGAAGTTAAGTCTAAAGCCACACGACTATTGCCCTTCATTTTCCGATTGACGATATATGTAGGCTTTATATGCAATCGCTCCGTCATTCTTCTTCATCACCTCTCGCATCTTTACTGTTTCTCAGCTCTACAATCTCATTCTCCTCTCCCGGCCTCACTAGTCCCTTATCCCTGATAAACACACAACCTACCAAACACAGTACCATGAACGGAACATTCATAATAAAAATTGTACGGTTCGCCGTTGCATATGCACGCAAAATGAGCAGGATCTGCTCACGATTCAACGACTCAAAAGGAGGCGTCTCGTACGAGCTGAGCGCCAGTTCATGAAACTCGACTGGCATAGCGCTGCGCATCGAATTCTGCAAGGCCGCTGCTGAGATTGCTAGACCTACCGCGCCGCCCAAACTTCTGATGAAATTGCGATTCGAAATCACAATCGCGCGGTTCTCTTTTGCGCAGTGTGCTTGTAGCGCGACGAGGACGGGTTGAAATACGCATCCGGTACCTATGCCTTGAGTGGCGAGGATGATGGCAATAGTCCACAGTGGGGTGTCGAGAGAAAAAGTGCATGTTAAACCAACGCCTAGCGTCCAGAGGGAAAAACCGGCCCATAATACTTCGCCGTAGCGCTCGAATCGCGAGATATACTGGCCAGAGGCAATGGATGATAGGGTTTGTGCGCCATAAATAGCAAGCATAAGGCATGCGGTTGTCAGTGGAGATAGGCGCCGTGCGTTTTCCATGAAAAGGGGAAGGTAATAGGCTTGTGAGTAGGCTACTATGCCGAAGAGGAAGTTTTGGAGGAGCATGACGGATACGGGACCTGATCTGAAGAGGGACACTGGGTTGAAGCGTGATCAGTAGCTGTAATGTAGAACAGGGTGAGGACTTACGAGGCATCATAGGTAGCAATGCAACGCTATGCTCAATGTAAATGAAAACAAGCAAGCTGCACCCTCCGAGAACCAGCATCGAAATGACCATCGGAGAGTTCCAGTCAAAGTAGTCGCCACCTCCTGCAATGGGAATGAGTACGAGTATTAACGCCGCACTCCCAAAGAAGATGCCACCGTAGTCAATCCTTTTCAGTACAGTCTTGATATCCGTTCTAGGGTGTTCTTTCGGCGTCGGCAGCACAAGCATACATAATAGGCAACAAGCCGCGGCGATGGGACTCAAGACCCAAAAGAAACCTCGCCATTTACTGTTTCGGGCGAAGGCTGCGGCGATAAAAGGGCCAGACATGTTGCCGATACCAACGCAGGCTCCGATTATACCCTGCCATTTTCCGCGTTCTTTCAGCGTGACGATGTCGGATATAATCATCGCAGACAGAGAAACAACGCCCCCGTTTGCGACACCCGATAGGCCCCGGAAAACGTAGAACATGGTAGCATTACGGGAGAGGCCACAGAGGAGGTCTGAGAATGCGAGGAGGGCTAGCGCGCTCAAAAGAACGGATTTCCTACCTTGAAGCAGAGTTAGCTATACCATTTCTTCTAGCATAATGTACAACATACCAAAAAGGTCGCTCATTCTCCCGTATAGAACCTGGAAGATAGTATTTGCAATCAGCGCACTCGTACCTGCCCAACTAATCGTGTCTTCAGCGTTGAGATCTCGTCCGATTGTCGAAAGTGCCACGCCTATTCCCGTCTGATCTATAAAACACACGATATGCGAAATAGCCAAAATGGGAAAAACAATGAGCAGTTTCTTGCGTGGTAGGAGGTTTGTCTGCTGCGACACAGTACTGCCAGCGGCGGTTTGGCGTTCTTCCATAGTAGGCGAGGCGGCTATCCAAGCCATTTCGTGAGAAAATTAGATGTATGTCTTCGAACAAGGGGACATTCACGGGAACGCGTTGCCGACGTGATAATTTATTACTCTCATTGGGATGTTGCGATCTTGCATGCGCTCAAAGTGATTTGTTGTCCATCGCGGAGACAAAGTTGCTATGAGTGATTTTTCCCCATCAAAACTACAGTCGAGCAAGGTGTTCATCTATGGGTCGGAAGGGGCTAAATAAATTTACTGAAATGAACAGTACCGAATCAAAAGTTCGAAAGTATCAATCTTTTCTCTTACTTCTTGGGTATGATTGGACAGTCTCATACGGTGGCTCGAGGCTCGTCACTTGATTATCTGGAACAAACAAAGTATGAGGGTCTATGGGCAACTTGTTTTTGTGGGTGTGGAAATGGATAAAACTAAACCAGAGTATTTGTTCCTAGGCTTCACTAGTGGGCTTCTTCCGGTTTCTTCAAGATTCAAATCTCGCAGATATGTCGGGGCGGGACGCGGTGGGAGCTTTTTCGGTACCAACCTACCAAAAAACACCACATATGGTCTGCAGAAAAGTGGTGCCTAGTTGCGTTAAGACTTAAGTACTCTTTCGGTCCCTTCGATGCCTGATTTTACCGCCGAATGCACGTATTTGATACCTTGAATTAAAGACAAGAGATGTATGCTAGCCTGGTTTAGCAGTGATCTAGCGTTACCACAATCCAAACTCTTAACAGCGTCTCAGGCAGCTACGCTTAGTATTAATAAATCGCTTTGTATTTACCTAGGACCGGATATACCCCTTGTGGTCGCCCTACGATATCGGATGAATCTATAAAACGCTGTAGTCATTCTCCTAGAGCCAAGTTCTATAGAATCGAAAGCGTTTCTTCTTGCTAAATAGATCAAAGGGATCTCTCTTTCAGTTCATACTCTCCTCCATCTCATAGCTCTCTCCAATTACATGACCTCTCCCACGCATATGCCGCTTCCAACACCTGCATCTCTCCCCACCACCTCCCCACAATCTGCATACTAACCGGTAATTTGACTCCCTCACCCACACCTGGTCCCTCTTGCACGTCCAACATCCCAATTGGCAGCGCAAGCACAGGGTGCCCGCTTTGGTTAAAAGGTGCCGTATTCGCCGTCAGCCCGATCTGCTTTGCTATCTGCTCCAACGGCGTCGCATCAGCAGGGGGATGACTAGTCGCGACGTACGGCAGTGTAGGTGTAAGCAACAGATCAAACTCTTCCAACACCGCGTCGTACGAATCACGCAGCTGTCTAGACAAATTCGTCGCTTTTGATAGTAGATTGGGAAACTGTTGTGTGGCATAGAGGCCATTTAGGTAAATATTTTTTGTAGAAACATACGCTTCGTTCCAGTTCTGCGGGGTCATAGCTTCGTGGAAGAGGGTGTTGAGAGGAAGCATTTGGTGGTTGCGGCAGCCAAAGGGGCCGCTGGTTTTGGAGAGGAAGCCTCCGACTTTGGATATGCCGGTCCATATCGCAGCACCTTTGGAGTGAAGGGGAATGGATACTTTGCTCACGGTTGCGCCGAGGGAGGTATATCTTGATGCCGCTGTGAGGAAGGTTTGAAGTATGCGAGGATCCATGGCGGGAGTAGAGAGCGACTCGGTTAAGATTGCAATTTTCCTGCCTTGGAGCGGCTTTTCCAGAGGAAGTTTGGATATGGAGCTGTACATTGGAATCTTAGAGGGGTGCGGTGCAGCAAAGGAGCGATCGTCAATATTATCGTTCCCTGCAATCGCTTCGAGTAGGACAGCATTCTCGAGTACAGTACGTGTCATGGGCCCGACATGATCATTGGTAGGCTCATTGCTGCCACAGCCGGTGTATGGAACCAGCCCAAATGTGGGTTTAAAACCTACAATTCCGCAATTGGCGGCGGGAACGCGGATGCTTCCTCCTTGGTCTGCGCCAATGGCCCCGTCAACTTCTCCCAGTGCCACGAGTACTCCTGATCCGCTGGAACTTCCACCCGCACTGTAACCTCTTGCAAACGGGTTCTCGACTACACCCGTGCCAGAAGAGTGACTCGTCGCTGAGTGACACAGGTTCTCACAGACCGCTTTCCCCAGAATTCGACCGCCAGATTCGAGAATACGGGTAGCGACTGTTGCATCTACATCTGGGATATAGTTTTTGACGAAATTGGTACCCAGAAGCATAGGTACGCCTTTGATGGCTATGTTGTCTTTTAGGGCGAAGGTTCTTCCATGCAGCTTGCCTTTACCATTGGCTTGCTTGTCAGCTATATTGCATTTCCAAGCCCACGCTCCATGTACGTTCTCTTTTATGTCCGGAAAATGTATGTTTTCCCTGGGAAATCGGGTTCCATCGACCGGTGGCACGTAGTCTGCTATCATTCAGTCCCTATCTGGCGAAATGTTGAGGCTGTTTGCTACCGTCCATAGCCATTATCTGTTCACTCGCATCATGAAAGACAGCAAGCAGACGTCGATAGTCTTCCTTTTCTTTCTCTTCTATGGTCATACCAAGCTGAGAGCAAAGCTTCTCCACGGTTTCATTTGTGACAGGGTTGCCATGACTGGCATTCAACGAAAAGACTGACATTATTCTTCTTTACTGAGTCAAATTCAACATGACAAATTCATTCTAAACAAAAATTGAGTTGGTACAATAGTGATGTGAGATGCGTCATGAGATTCTGAAAACATGCTAACGTGTTGCTCGTGCAAAATAAAACCGACTGTGCGGTATCGAAGGCAAATACCGATAAGAGGAGATGTACAGTATCACAGCAGTAATCGGGTGCATGCAAAGTAATCTAACTGATGTCCCGGAAGGAACGATAACAGTGATGTGGGGTTGGCGGGTCGCTTTGCCCATCATCGGGATGGTTATTTCCGATGAGGCCAGCCTGCCAGTAGTAAACCGCGGGAAGAGTAGATCTTCGGTCTTGAAAAGCCGCGCTAGCCCATGTTTTAGGCAGCTGCTTATGTGTAGAGAAAGATAAGGTCGTCTCGTCTAGAGATCTCGAAACGGACCTGGGCGTCTCACAAATGAACATTCAATGAATCAAGAAGGAACAATGACTCCAAACTTGGATGCATCCAGGCTCTAGTTGAACACTTTGGCGTAGTTCTGCAAATACATTTGAATGCATATCCAAACCTGCCAATCATGGTTCATGTTGAAGAATCTTTGCAATTGCCTCGAGACTTCGAAGGTATGAACCATTGCGCTGAGTGTGAATTCAATTCTAACAATAAGTTGCAGGCTTCGGAGAAGAAGGCCATGATGCGCAATGGCCGAACGGAGCTCGAATAGCTGTGTCCTTTGTCCTCAACTATGAAGAGGGTGGAGAGAGAAATCCCATGGATGGTGACGGTACCAGTGAGCCCTATCTCTGGGAAAAAGGTCCGTCAGGCGGTGGAAGAGAGCAGCGGCATCTCAACGGTGAGCAGGACTACGAATATGGCAGTCGATGTGGCTCTTGGCGCATATTACGTTTGATGAAAGAGTTTGGCTGGAACATGACCTTGTGGGCTGTCGCTGTAGCTATGGAGAGAAATCCTTCATTTGCCAAAGCCTGCGTCAGAGATGGTCATGAGATTGGTGCTCATGGATACAGGTGGCTGGACATATGGGACTATTCTCTGGAAGAAGATAAAGCTTACATTAAGAAGACATGCACAGCACTCGAGGCAGCGACTGGTATGATCCTCTGGATATTGCGGTTCGAGTGGAGCTGACTGGATGTAGGCCAATTTCCTGTGGGAGCGTATTTTGGAAGAGGTACACCCAACACAGCAAGCTTGTTGCCCATCATGTGGAAGGAGATGGGCCATAAGATGCTATACACCTCGGAGGTGTATAATGAGGACTCCCCATACTGGATCGATCTCCCATGGGAGAGTAATTTGCCTGATGCAGAGAAGGAGGGTTTGCTAATGCTTCCATACAATTATGACTGTAGGCCAAAGTCTACTTCAATCACATGATACTATGCTAATCTTGGGATAAGGCAATGATGGAAAGTTTCATATGCTTCCAGGTTTCGTCAGTTCGGCTGGTGCCGTATACGAGCAGTATCTGAAAGACACATTTGACTGTCTGTACAGGGAAGGCGGGAAAATGATGACGATACCCCTGCACTCCAGGATCGCTGGCAAGCCGGGCAGATCAGAAAGTTTGCGAAATTTTATGAAGTACATTGCTAGTAAAGAGGGTGTTTGGGTAGCGACTCGAAAGGACATTGCCAACCATTACCGCAAGACTTTTCCTTACAAACCGGGATCGAAGACCGGGGGGCTCAACTAGCATGTACGACTATCTCCTATGTACCGATAAACAATATGAATAACTCTATGAAATTGCAGGGGTACAGTTGCTTGTGGTGCGTCTTTGACAACTATCGGCTATCAGGCCGTGAGAAGGGCAACGTCGTAACAACTCAACAACAGATTTGAGAAATGAGAAGCGGGTGAGCGCCACTTGGTGCATTTTATTGCGTCAGGGTGGTTTCGAAAACTATTGCAGTATCTCTGTGACCGCGTACTCTTTAAAGATCGGCGCCATGTTTCTGATTAAAGCGTACTAGTACACTAAAGAACTAGTTCAAATTCTGACAACCTCCGTTCCGACACCTGCATATCGGCTGGTTTTGTGCCGATTTCTTATCGCGTTGCCATCTTGCCATCTAGAAAGCCCTCTGCATATTTATGGGAATGTCTTTCATCCCACCCAAATTTCAGGTTTTATCCGACCTCCACCTAGAAAATCCCATAACAGCGCCACGATATGATTCTTTCCGTCTCCATGTAGAAGCTGGCAATCTATTTCTGCTCGGAGATATAGGCTTGGTTGTTCACGCTGAACTCTTTCAATTCCTCCGAGCTCTACTCGAACAACATGGAGGATGCCGTATATTCTACGTACTAGGAAATCACGAGCCTTATCAAACAACATATGAGAATGCATGCAATTTGATGCGCAATTTTGAGCAGGAGGCCAAGAAAGATTTTGGTGGTCGTTTCATATTTCTATGTCGCGATCGCTATGATCTGAACGGTACTATTACCATCTTAGGTTGCACATTATGGTCCTCTATCCAACGTGAGCAAGAGTTGGATATCTCTTCCCGCTCAGCCGACCTAAGTATTGAGCGTGGTATTCGAGATTGGTCACTGGAACGGCATCGCGAAGAACACCAGAGGGATCTAGCGTGGCTCAATTCTCAGATCTACATGATTGAGAGTGATGAGCCATGTCGTCAAGTCATCATTGTAACACATTACAGCCCGACAACACATCCAAGAGCCAATGATCCCAGGCATACAAGAAGTTCTGTATCAAGTAATTTTTTGACAGACTTGTCACAAGAAAAATGCTGGCTTTCTTCCATAGTTAAGCTTTGGGCTTTTGGGCATACACATTATAGCTGTGGTTTCCGCGACGAAAAGACCGAAAAGCTTGTTGTTGCGCACCAAAGAGGACATGCAGGAATTGATACAGAAAAAGATGAGATGGTAATGGGAGTCAAGCTGATAGAAGCACGGGAGGATGGCTGGAAGGTGCTTGGAAGGAAAAAAAAGTGACAACAAAGAGTAGAGCCAATCAATAGAAATACAGAGTGTGGACGACTTGGCAACATGTGAGGAGTGAGCAAGTACTCTCAAAGCTAGCTTTCTAGCATGGTACGACAAGAGCTTCTTGGAACAGGAGTGGCACAGGATTCTAGTGGTATTTGATACGACGAGAGCACTGGGCTTAGGAACTGAAATTGAAATAATGTAATGAACCCTATCCTAGACTGGTACCATCTTCCACAATCTATCGCATCGTTAAGATGAGCGATTGGCAGATTCCCCCGATATGTAACTTAGGTTATCCGCCCCTGCTTTCTCTGATGGCATCTTTACCAAATACACAACAGACGAATCACACGTGTACAAGACCGACTGGGTACACGCATACTACCTCTTTCGGATGCTCACATAATACAAGAGCACCCATCTCCGAAAACGCCTGGATAAAGCAACGCCTCAACCTCCTTTTTTCCGCACACCAATATACATACTGAGCTGACGCGGTTATGGTATCATACAACAGAGCGAAATAAAAATTGGTCCCAGAACGCCATTGTGCGTTGGACAGGAGAAGTTCTGATCATAACCGAAGACAAGAAAAGACGTAGACGGATCTTGGATTTAAGCACGAGCGCGACCACTGCGCCGGACCATGGTTGTGCTGTTAGCAACTGGGCTTGACAGAACTGGTGCTGCCGTTCCATTGGCCTTTGCCCTTGTTGCTCTGGCTTTGGTTGCGCTCTTCGCAGACTTGGGCGTTATGGCTTCTTTGACTGGCTCAGCAGCCTTGCGCTTTTGAGCAGGGGAAGCTTTGGTACCGTTTGCCTTGTCCGCAGCTTTGCCTCTCGCCGATTTCCGGACCGGCGCAGGTTCAGGCTCGGACTCAGCTTCCGAAGAGGGTTCTGGATTCGAGGGCTTAGATGCTTCAGCACTGGCTTCAGCCTCCGCCTCAGTCGTCGGCTCCATGTCAGCCATTTCCACATCATGCTCAGGAGCCGGGCTTGATCTCTCCTCAGCCTCCTCGTCTTCAGAAGCATCAGCGTCTTCTTCCTCAGCGTCTTCCGTACCAGCCTCAGCGTCTTCGTCGTCACTTGACACCTCCACGTAGCTCTTATGTACGGTACTTCGTCGATCACTCTTCCTTCGGGGTCCACTTGATGGGGCAACACCACCGTCAACGTCGCTTACATCGTCGTCATCACCACCCCTCCTCTTCTTCCTAGGCGTTTTCACAGGTCGTTCTGCCTTAGACTTCTTCTCTTTGATGGGTCGGTCGCCCTTAGGTTTTTTGCGCGGCTTCTCCGCCCCTTCGGAAGCCTTCCGTTTCTTGTTTCTGATGTACTTGCGGACTAGTGGGTCGAGCTCGTCCACCAAATCTTCTCCAATCCATGTCTTCATTGCAATTTCTTGTGCCCGTTCGTGGCTCTCGAGAGGCCGAAAGATTCCAGATGGGAGCTTCATCTTGCCTGGATATAGTTGCATAGTCCAATTGTTTTGTTCTTCCCATGAGCGTATCAGGGCTTGAGCCAAATCAGACAAGATGTAGAGATTCTCATCGGCTTGTCGTGAGGGTGAGATACCGTCAGCAACACCCTTGACGCGTTGAGCAACATGAAAGATGAGAGGCAGATTTTCCTCGGTTGCCACGCACTTCAGGTAGTACAATATGTACTCTGACATGAGCTTCAGCGTGTCGTCTTCAGTATCGAAATCGGGATGGTGGGCGAGCAAACTCAGTAGTCGTGCGAACACTGATTCTAGAACTGTTTCTTTCCGTGCAGCAAAGGCAGCGCGTCGTGCACGAATCCAAGTCATCGTGCTGTTCTTGATGTTCTTGTCCGGATCGTGAGCAAGGAAGAAAAGAATGGTGTAGAAGCGAGGAGGAAGACGGCCCTGGCCAAGATACTTCATCAGTTTGTCAGCGAAGCCTTTGCGCACTTGCATGCAAGGATCGTGCGTCACAAGGGCCAATTGGATAAAGTTCACAGGCGTTAAGAAGGGGTCGAGCCGCTTGTGGCAGGAGAGCTTGAGCAAGGAGTTTGCTGCAAGAAGCCGCTGGCGTGATTTGTGTGCGGCTGGAGTGCTGTCGGAAGAGGAACCTTCGCCGTTGTTTTGGACATATCGGTTGAGCAGGGTATACGTATCCTGTACAGCCTCTTTGGAAGTCGCTTCAGCGGGTAAAGAGCGTAGTCGGTTGACCAGGATCTTGATCGCCCAGGATCGACCTTGGATATCATTGTCAGGTATTTCCATCCATTCAGCATCAGCTTCAGCAGACGTGGCGTGTGGTTTTTGTAGGACTTCCTGAATCGCAACTTCAATTACCGCATCCATTTCATCTTCGCAGTCGGATTGAGCAAGCAAGACTAATTGGCTGAGCGCAGCCAGCTTTGTGAGCCAGTGAGCGCCGCCGTATTCGAATCCTTTGATGCTCTTTGTTAAAATCTCCTTTGCGTGCATTTCCTTTTTGTCGTCGCTGTTCATGATGATCGTGATTGCGTGCTTTGCAGCTTGTGGAGGTGCGCCGTAAAATGCAAAATTCAAGAAACTTTGCACTAACTTTCGGCTGTCTTTGCCATTCATCGGTATGTCTGTGGGAAATTTTCTCGCAAAGGCAGCACAAGCCTTGAGGTCATCCACTGCACCGGGAGGGTTCGGTTTAGTTGCCGTTGGTGCCTCACTCTCGAGTGTTTTGCACAAATCCTTTACATGTGTGGAAAAGACCTTGGGATGCTTTGTAGATATCTCCTTTAGAAGTTCATGGGCGGTGGCGCCTAGGCCCTTGTCGTCAGTGCGGGTGAACTCGATAACAGCTGGGACATGGCTCTTGTTGTAACACAACAGGCTAACACGATAAAGGAGTGGGGTCAAAGTGTCGAGCAGAGATGCACCCGGCCCGTCCTCAATCCTCTTTCTGAGCTCCTTGATCGACCTGTAAACCTTGCGGTAATCACTTGCTGGATCCATGCAAAAGCGCATAAGAGCATAGGCACGGCGATCATGAGCTTTCGCAAACTTCCAAAGATCGTCCCTCACTCTAGTCGGATCTGGGAGGGTTTTCGCGTAGTAGGTGATAAGACCTTCAAGGTTGGTTGTGACATCCTTCCCACTCTTATCTGTGACACCACCATTGTATTCCTCGCATAATTTCAGGAAATGCTCCATGTACTTCGCGCCTGGGCCTTGATTCCCTTGCTTGGCAAAGAAAACCTTTTTAGCTTTTTCTTCGAGACCATTCACGAGAACGAGTTGCCTCTCGGTCCTGATCTTGTCCAAGTCTGCCTCTGTGTAGTTTTGTTCGCTGGCTGTTTGGCTGTCCTTAACGACCTGCGAATTGCTAGTGGATACTGCCTTGGCTTTCAGAGGCGGGTATCCAAGAGGTAGCAGCGAGTCATACAGCGCCAAGTCAACTTGAACGTTGATTTCCAGATCGTTTACATAACAGGCCTCGAGGATACGTGACGGGATCGGTCCCAGGAGTGACTTGATGATCTCATCACCTTCGGCAATAGCACCTGCAGCTACTCCCCAGATCTTGCCAAGGAGCCTCATAGACTCGGAATGAATGATGCTTTTCTTGTCTTTGACACGATCTGCAAGGTTGGAAAGGATGGTGCCAGGTTCTGCCATGCCACCGTTACTGCCCAGTTTGCGAACAATGTCGTTGAACTCAAAGTGTCCGACTGCTTTGACTGCTGCTAGCCGCACCTTCTCATCGCTGTCGATCAAGCACTCAGCGAAATACTTGAGCAGCTTCTGTTCTTCTTCGAGGTCTAGGCCGATGCCTCCTGCTGATGTCATCAAGATGCGGCCAATACCCGTAGTCCAAGAAGCGCGTATGACGGCGGATTTGTCATTCTTGCGCTGAAGGAATGAATGGTATGCAACGGGGTACTGTGTAGGGAAAGAGTTGATAGAAACAGGAGTAGTGAGATAATCAAAGGGTCGTGCAGACTCGGTCCGCGACAGACTTTGTGAAGGATATGCGACGGGATCCAGGTCAGGTAAGGGAGGAGGGCCCGCTGCACCGATGCCTGAGATCATGTCACCAAAGGTCTCGGTCGCAAGCTGACGAAGCTGTACGTTCTCTGTAGCGAGCTCATCTTGCAAGTGCGGAATAATCTCCTGGAGGACGCCCGGGCAGCATTTCCACAACTCACGCAGGAGGCGATGTGCTTTGTGAGCTTCATTCAAGTCCTCTTCAGAAGGGCCTTTTGGAAGGTCATCATCACCATCATCCTTTGAATGGCTTTTGTACGTAGTTCCTGAGTTTGTGAAGTCGACTATGACTGAACTGAAGTAGTTGCCGATCAGGCGAGCCATCTTCTCTGGGAACGAGTTGCAGACATTTTTGGCCATGTTATATGCAGGCGGGGCCTCTTTGCGACGCAGTGTCGATTGTTTAGCATCCACCTGGATGCTCTTCTTGCCCTTAGTGGCGCCCAAGGTGATGGGGTCGGCCCAGAGAAACTGTGCAACTATTACGTCAACAACATCATGTGTTACCGCAGGCGCCTCATCGATTATGGTAGAGAGCACTTCGGTCATATTATGCTCTATATTCTTGCTCAAGTCCTCGCCCTTGGATGAGCCCGACAGGACGTCAAAACAGGTAGTGAAAAGGGCAGAGGTGAGCTGATCGGAGCCAGGGATCTCGTTGATGAGCAAGATACTCTTCCATTCAGCGAGCGACCGTAGTATGTACATATGCTGGCTGTTGTATGGGTGTGAGGGGTCGGCAAGGAGGGGAAGAAGCTTATGGATGATGACCGAAAAGATTTCCTGGCACATCCATCAGTATTTTGGAGCAATTTCATGGATTGTAGACCGTACCTTGAGCTTAGATGCGGGATAGGGCGCATCCGGCGCAAACAGCTTGAGCATGTCGACAATGCAACACACAGTCCATGCGCGCACGCCATTATCTTTGTGCTGCAGCAGGCTCTGATGGGCGAGCGACTCGGCAACAGGCATGAGCGAGTCGCGGTGGGCTTCTTCTTGGTCAATAGTGCGCAGTTCGTCGAGCAGCGCCTTGAGTCGCGTCAACAGGTCGCTGACACCCACTGGTTTGCCTGGGCGGCCAACGAGTGGCTGGTTGAACTTGAGCTTCTTGAGGCCATGGCTTTCTTCTTCCTGCTGTTGCTGCTCCTCCTCCTGCTGCTCTTCCTCTTGGATAGCTTCGGCCGCAGCAGCTGCGCTACGCCGACTGCGAGGTGCCATGTCGCGTGGCTGCGCGTACAATTTGGTGGGTTTGGGCGATGTTATGCAGTTTCAAGACTTAGGCCTAATTGGGCGCGTGGGAGGAAAAAAAGTTGTGCTGTGGGCGCCCGCCGTGGTGGAGCTGGTTGGCGACGCGGTGTCGGTGGTGATATAGCGTGACGTGACAAGGTCGAGGGGAACCTGGGCTGCGGCTTTCTGAGCGGTGACGCGCTAGCTGGCTGGGTAGTACGCGACGAGCCAGCCCTGCCGCTTACGTACTTGGCCTTCACCCACCTATCACCCGCCACCCTCACCCCGCACCCGCCGTGTGCAAACTGAATACACCTTGTCCAAGACTAGATTCAGCATCACAATGAAGGAGAAATATTAATCCTCTTATGTCCATGGTCGTCTAGACGCGTTTGTGTGCGACATGCACCATACTTCAAGGCTTCAATCTTCTGATTAAATACCAAAAACCAGTGGCCAATCTCTGCATCCTGCTCGCGTTTCCACACATCCAACTGCGGATGCTTGCTTTTCAGCCAAAGCACGACTATACAACATGGAGAGACAACAAGTTTTTCAGCGAGTAAGCACGATTGTCAACATATCCTACACTCGCACTAATCCCGATTCAGTTGAAGCAGACATGCATCCAACTCTTACAAGTCACTGCCAGTCTCTCGCAAACCCCCAGTGCTCGAAGAGACTTGATACAGGCTCTCTCGGACCTTCTTGTAACTCTCCAGGCTCTGACCAGCCAAACTGGTCTTCTAGATGCAAAGCTGGCCGAATACGCCTTTGTTCCCATCTCACAAGTGTTGCGGGTATCACACCAAGTTCCTGTTCGTGCACTTGAGATTTGTCTCGAGTGTATCTCAACTTTGTTATGTGTGGGTTGGGGAGGCGGTCTTGAGCCAACTTTATCCGGCCAACTGCTCATCCTCTTTACATTTCTTGCCAAACCCTCCTCTGCTGAGAATGGCATCTCAGCCACATCGGAGGAGCTTCAGTCCCTATCGCTCAAATGCATCTCAGAGTTATTGACAGAATCATCGCGCACCGCTCGTGGTCAGCAAGCCATTACGGCAACCCCAAACATCCCCGCCTTGGGAGAGGCGGTTTTAGTCACACTCCAACGTCTCACAGACAGCAAGTCTAGCAATGTGAAATTTCAGGCCGTCTGCGCAATAAAGTCGGCCATCAACGCTATTGGAGACGATGATGCTCTCGCAAGCTTTCTTCCCAGGATAGTCTCATCCTTGACTAAAGTTTTGACTCCCAGCAGCACCAATCGACCAGGCTTTCGGGTCGTGGAGCAAGGGCTGGACATACTCGCGTCGCTTCTGAGTCGCCTGCTGGGCGACGCCAAAGTCAAAAATCTACCCGATGTAACCCCGAACGAAGGACCGGAAGATAGTATGAAAGTAGTGCGTTCGACTTCCTGGCTGCAAGCAACCTCCTCGCAGATCAAGATTGCACTCGCCAATATCTTCAGACTGCGCGATCACGATAAACCAGAAGTTCGAAAAGCCCTTCTGAAGCTGTGTTTGTGCATCATACAAGACTGCCGCAC
Source organism: Curvularia eragrostidis (assembly GCA_020744315.1). NCBI lineage: Eukaryota > Fungi > Ascomycota > Dothideomycetes > Pleosporales > Pleosporaceae > Curvularia > Curvularia eragrostidis. The sequence goes on along the minus strand of JAIRCK010000043.1, from coordinate 111,008 downwards.
ATCGCTCTCTCTTTGCACAAGCATGGCTACCGAGACTATCATTAGCCTTGCCGGCCACGAAGGCTCAGGTGGCTCCATTGAAAATGACCTCAAGAGTCTATTGCTTGTAGATCAGAAGCTTTCAGGTCTTTTACGCGAAAGCCTACATGGCTGGATACTAGCACTACCCCGATTGATGCAGTCCAAGGACGATCAAAATCGTCATCGAGTCATAAATCAAATTTCGGTCTCCCTGCGGTTGTTTGACCAAGACGCGATTATTCTAGATGAACGGTTGGCCGATAGTCTGCGCGACGGTGTTTCTTCCGTCTTCTCTGATGCGAACGGATTGGGGGAGTTGAAAGAAAACACATACACTGCAATCACCGATCGTACATTAGCTATGGGCTCTATGAAGTCTTTATCTTTTCCGCCTATCAGCCTGCACTTCAAAGGCCAGGATGACATGATGGCAGAGTTCAGGCTTCTCGTCCAAGAAATCGCGAGATCAAACTCGGCCTTGTCAGTGGTCCAGGCACTCATTGGCTCCATCGACATGGGTACGACTGAAACGCGTCTGGCTAGCTTTTGGCTTTCCGTCAACTTAATAAGGGAGGTGACCGCTACCAATCCATCAATCGATGATTTCATGGATTTCGGAACACCAAATCACAGAGAAGAACTGCTGGACGATTTATATTCGCATTCGCTCTCTTTGCTCAATCAACGTGAGCCGGATATGGAGACACCGTGGCATTTGGTCGCCCTGGCGCTCGAGACGGTAGCACTGCAGGCAAAGCAATACAAAACTGAGTTCCGGCCCGAGCTAAGTGAGGTGCTTTACCCAATACTCCACTACCTAGGGAGTCCCAATACAGCTCTGCGTGAGCATGCTTTAACATGTCTGAACATTGTTGCAGATGCGTCTGGGTATGCCAATGCAGGAGAGCTCGTTATTAAGAATGTTGACTATGTTGTCAACGCGGTCGGCTTGAAACTTGCATATGGAGATGTTTCACCCCAGGCTCCTCAAGTTTTGCTGATGATGATGCGGCTATGTGGTCCGTCCCTCTTACCGTATCTAGATGATCTAGTTGATAGCATATTCGATGCCTTGGAAAGATATCACGGATATCCCAGGCTTGCTGAGCTTCTGTTTGCAGTACTGAAGGGCATGACAGAGGAAGGTATCAAAACATCTCAACTTGCACTCACATTAGATGACGAGAAAGAGGATTTCGGCAGGCAAAGAACGCAGCCCACTATGAGTGATGTTATCGACACACTCAAGAGGCTAGAATCTGACACGCGACGCCGCTATGAGGAAGAGCAACAAGCCTCGAAAGAGTCTTTTCCTCAGAAGCCTTGGAAAGAAGAGAAGAGCGCAGGGGATCCCGACGATAATCCCAACGAAGATGTCCAACAGCCACCACCACAGACTGAGGAGCCCCCACCACCGGCCCCACGCACTTTCAATATCCTTCTCAAAATCTCTGAGTTAACCCAACATTATCTGACAACGACTTCCCCGACCTTACGCAACTCCTTGCTTTCCCTCCTTCAAACTACTATCCCAGCGCTCGCCAAACACGAAAACTCTTTCCTACCACTCATCAATACCCTTTGGCCCGTACTGCTGCCTCGATTACAGGATTCTGAGGCATACATTGTATCTAATACTCTGGATACCATAGTGCTGATGTGCGAGCATGCAGGTGATTTTATGAGAACAAGGATCGAAGATGCATGGCCTCTCATACAAAAAGTGCATAAACGCACTTCGGCGCAAAGTAGCGCCAGCAAAAGCAGCAGCAAAAACACGCCAAAACTGCGTAGTAACAGGATAGAAGCAGGTATGAGAAGTTTATCAATAGCCGCGAAACCCACAGCCGAATTGTCGCGACCAGAAGCATATATCGATGCGCCTTCGCGCATGATCTGGAATAGTCTCGTCAAACTACTGTGCGCTATAGCCAAACACGTTACCACCCGCGCTGAGCGTTTCGAAGAAATACTCGATATCCTAGATCCAGTTTTGGAAATGAGCAATGTACGCGAAGCGCTCGAGTGCAGCAACGCTGATGCTGTTTGGTTACGGTTGTATAAGAAGAGCAGACAAGAAGACGCGAGTGAACAGTCAACTGTTGCTATTCCCATAAGTGGTACAGCACAAACGCAGAGAATACTGGACAAATTACCAATTGGGAAGCCACATTGGCATTTTGTACGGATTTAGAGGATGCATGCTTTGGCAGAGTTTCCAGTAAGGTAGATGCTAGCATTAGATAAGCTCTAAACTTTTCTCTCGGCTTCCTTGCCACATAAAAGGCCATGAGGATTGCAACCGATTCCATCTGGTTATAGAGAAAAGTAGCCTTCCTATGACATGGACTTGGCTGATATCGCACGTGTTACGTGTATGGCAATAGGATTCTGCCGTTATAATTTGCATCATGTTCAGTCGCAAGGCTCGTTATCCTGAGAATCACTAGTGCACAATTAGTTCGGTGAGTTTAAATGTTTGTTGATGTTTTCATCAAGAAGCTTCTATGACGAATGGGATATACGTACAAGATCACAAGTACGACCCTGGCAAGGGTTGCAGCCTTTTGACTCGCAGCACTTCATGACCGGTTGGTTGTTGCTATCACAACAATTGGGCACGCAAACCGTACTTGGTTCGTCTCGTGGTACCTGTTGGACTGCATCGGGTATTTCAGCCCGAGGCTCAACCGGTGTGGGTACTAGGCCTTCATCTCGTTCATTGAGGGCGGTGTCGGGCGTGGCGGCAGATACTGCTACACCCACGAGGACGGTGAGGATAGAGAGAAGACGCATGATGAAGTGGCGTGAGAAAATAACTCCAGACAGATTGGATGACGAATAGTTGCAATGCTATTTCTTCCTGTGCGAACATGGGAGAGGGCTGAGACATTAATATGTCTTTCGCCTACTACTAATTTTATTCATGACTCGATTAACTACGCAAACATGTGCTTCGAGTTTTAGTACACGAGCCGATCCTTATATTGCTGACGTATAGCGTCCAGTAGGCGGCCACACTTCGACATCTCTATGTCAGCCTTAAGCATAATTAGCCGCACTACTCCCGAGTGCCCCTTGCAACCCCAGGTCTATCACTGATGAGGCGATTCATAGTAACACAATCAGGAACGTGAATAAATACTATAGGATTTCATGAAGAGGGTGCTTGGTCTTCGGCATGGTTCTCAGCACGGACGAATTTGGATCTAAAATCCCGGTCGGAGTATCATATTCGAAGCTGTGAATGGTATTGATATCGTACCATCCGAAATTTTCGGCTATCGGCTTCTGTGTCGGACCTATTGGTGCAATTAGATAGTGTAATGGAGCCTGTATGGACTTTTGCAAAAGTGTATGATGTTGGTCGGCTATCCATCTTTTGCCAGGCCAGACTTTTGATCGATCAAAATAGCTATACGTCGTCAAAAATCAGGCTATCATTGTTTCCCATGACGGCCATACTTCGTATCGAAAGCCTACTTTCTGCCAAACAAGGCTAAGCCCCACCCCTTGCCATCCCCCCACATCGCGAAATATCAAGTAGTACCCCATTAAAATAGCCGGACTCACGGTCAGTTACCACAAGTAGTTCTGAGTCTTGTGTAAAAGTTCATGTGATCAATTTACATACATAAAATCTTTCATCGCCCGCAGTAGTTCCTGTATCTTATTTCTAGTAGCCAGCAATCGTGTTTTTATTCGAGTTAGGCTGTCGTGCTTGGACTAGATTTCGTTTCACTATTTACACGCACTGGGTACCGCTGTTGACTGTCTAGCATCGCTTGAGACCGCGTCGTGCTTTTCAAGACTTATCTTCTGGCTCATGTGACCTACGTTTGACCAGTCACGCTTTATTGCCTGTTCAATAGGCAGAATCATACACGATAAAGAGAAGGTCAATCAGGACTGGCGCATCGTACAACATTACTAAGACGTTAACTACCTTAAGACCTTAACTATTGTAGGCGCATCTCAAGCATTCTCGGCTGGTGGAAAATGAGTAGCATTGAATGGCTCAATCATCAAGTTACCATGAGGATAGTTACCCATCACTTGCAGCTGTTTGAAACGTAGCAACTTTTTGGCGAGCACAGGCTGTGTGGAGAGTCAGGTTACTAGAACTAGCTCAAGTTATTTAGTGCATTTGGCTAGTTTTCCACAACAATCCATATTCAGGCATTCTACCGTGAACGCCAGATAACGATCGTGAACCAATCCTGAGTCTCTACCATTGTACTGGATGAACTGGTGGTTCATGCGGAAAACGCATAAGTAGTGTTTTTTCCGCCGGGAAAACTGAATTGATCTACAACGGTTGACAATGGGCAATCAATTTGTGCCTTTTCGCTACCGATACTGATAACAAGCCAATGGCATCAACTGATCCACCTTCCCTCACCTCATGGGATCTAGTCAGAATGTCTCATGTGACAGCTACTAGTATTGAAATATAATCCTTCGCTCAACGCCGCACACGTATTTGTATTAGTCCAACCCGCAAACATAGGAACGATATCAACAGCAAGGATTCAGACCCTCTTTATTTTACAGTAAGTGGCGGTCAATCATTCAAGATCTAGTCGGTTTTAGGTACAAAGGGCGCGTTTCGTCCCTGCGTTCGTAGCCAAGGCCAAAGTTGCTCCACCGACGAACCGCCCACAACTCTTCGTAGTTTAGCGCTGGCCGTTTACCGAGTCATCCGAAAGCGCAAAAGCCAAATACCGCATTTATTTTTCTGTCGAGTATGAATCATCTAACAGTGCCGTTTGATATTATTGGAGGAGCGTTCTTATCGTTCCTTTTTGTAGTGGAAAGGTTCTTTTTGTAGGGGTGTAGGGGCGACGACTCAGAGTAGTTGTTAGTAGTGGCAAACCCGCTTGATTGTCTACTAACTGGCAGGACATCTACTCCCATCCTCCTTTTCTTGCCTCTTACTCTTATCCCCTTTACGTTCTCATTAAAGTACCAAGCAGTCGCACGTTTCAAGTATCCACCTAAAGTGCCGCTTTGTCCCGGTTGCCTGGCTCCATCGCTATTAACCGACTCTCGAACACAGGTCACTGGTTTTGATCGACAGTTGCATTTGCTTCTGATAAATGAGAAGCAAATAGGACACACCTTGGTTATAATCGCCATCATGGTCGCCCACATTAGTGATGCCAAAGGGCCTACATTTTCTCCGGAAGCCGCGGACGATTCGCAAATTGTAATTATCGAAGAGGGAAATGGACGAAGGCTAGCCCGAGAAAAAAGTGCAGTGAGTTGGAAAGACCCTGGGCCTCCTCCAGACGGCGGATTGCGCGCCTGGACCCAGGTTCTAGTAGGCCACCTAGTAGTCATGAATACATGGTCAGTTACCTTCAATGCCTCACTGTCACTGCATAAAAGTAGGTTCTCTAGAGCCGCACTAACATCACTCCAGGGGCAACATCAATTCTTTTGGTATCTATGAGACTTACTATGTCAATATCCTTCATCGCTCCCATGCGGACGTGGCATGGATTGGCAGTGTTCAGGTCTTTCTGGTATTTTTCATTGGCACATTTTCGGGCCGTCTTACTGATGCAGGATATTTTCGTGCAACATTTGGTGAGTGGTAGCTTTTTGGACCATACTTTATATTGATACAAAAATGGAACAAATACTCATCTCTTTGCAGGATTCGGAACCGCATTGGTTTTACTCGGCATATTCATGGCCTCGCTATCAACGCAGTACTGGCACTTGTTCCTTGCTCAGGGAATATGTGTCGGTGTTGGTGCTGGTTGTCTGTTCTGTCCGGCACTGGCAATAGTATCAACGTATTTTGCTAAGAGGAAGATGTTGGCTATTGGTATTTGCGCATGCGGCAGCGCGACGGGAGGATTAGTGTACCCGGCCATTTTTCAGCAACTAGTTCCAGTGGTTGGCTACGGATGGACCATGAGGACCTTGGGTTTTGCGACTATGGCCTGCTTGATCCTCTCAAATATTCTCGCCAAACCAAGACTACCGCCTTACAGCACAGGGCCAATCGTTGACCTTGCCTCCTTCAAAGAACCTTCCTACAGTTTGTTTGCGATCGGCATATTTCTGACCTTCTGGGGCGTCTATTTCGCTTTCTACTATGTTAGCTCCTTCGGCGTTGACATCATCGGCATACCTCAGAACGAGTCGTTCAACCTATTTTTGGTCCTGAACGGCGTTGGTGTCATAGGTCGCACTCTCCCTGCGTACTTGGCTGATCGATATACTGGACCCATGAACATTTTGCTCATGGTCACTGCCGCCTCCATCATTTGTGCTTGGGCCATGATTGGAGTTACATCCCGAGGTGGGCTCTATGCATGGACTGTGATTTACGGAGTTGTGGGAAACGGCCTCCAAGCAATGTTTCCAGCCACGTTGAGTAGCTTGACGACGGACCTGAAAAAATCAGGAGTTAGAATGGGCATGATTTTTGTAAGTACTCAGACGATACTACCCCACATTGAGATGCATGAGGGGCTAACATTCGCTTTAGACCATTGTAAGCTTTTCCGTTTTAACAGGTCCACCCATTGCAGGTATCTTGATCACAAAAAATGACGGTCACTACGTGTACGCGCAAGCCTTCGCGGCGGCATCCATGGTGGTCGGGTTCTTCTTCGTCTGCGGAGCCAGGCTCGCGGTGACTGGCAGAGTCTTGTTCTACAAAATCTAGCGATGCGTGGCGAACATAAAGGATGCAAAGTTCCGAAGCATCGAAGAAAAGTTTTATAGTACAGTGCTGGTCATGGCAAAGAAGGCGTAGGAATACCATACGAAATATCAGAACAACTCTACATATCAGAGTGGGGAGCAAAATGTAGCTACTGACAGCTGTAGCAAATCGTTATCTAGAGAAGCTAAGAGAAGCTAAGAGAAGCTAAAAGAAGCTGCGTAGCGTAAGCGGGCTAGTTGGATACCCAATCCACTACACTGTGTGGAGCTCATGTCTATCTTTGACAAATGCAACGTCGCTCAACTCGAAGCGGGAACAAGCAGCGCCCTACGGTCTTGGCAAAATCCAGATTGCGGCGAACGGGTGGCACTGCGCAAACTCGCTTACGTAGAGATGCGGCCAGTAGTTATCGCATGGCATGTAGCATCTGCCTAAATAGTCTTGCCAGCACCCACAACTTTGCCCTTCATCTGACTTGTTTTTTTTTTCTCAATCTTGTATTATAACCCACGATATATCTGCTGATCTATCTACGGCTTCAATCTGTCGCGAATTATATCTCGACATTTCTTGAGAGTACGATCAGGCTTCTTATGCTGTGAACATTATCTAACTATCTACCTCTGAGTTGCAGACGATGACCGAAGCAACGCAGCTCATATACCAAAGAGATGGACAGCGGTTGCTTCATGGTGCCAAGGTTCTTTCCGTCCTCTCAGTGGATGAACTCCCTACGTCGGACAAGGACCTTGTTAAAGATGCGCCAGAAGTAGAGCACGCCATTGTTACAGACTCTACCGTATTTCACGTTCAAGGGGGCGGCCAACCTTCAGATATTGGGACCATGGCTTCTTCCTCGGATGATACAGCTGCCAAAGATAAGCCAATATTCCAGGTGAAGTCGGTACGCCAGCCAACTCAAGGGAACCAAATTCTTCATTTTGGCCGCTTCGACTCATCCAACGAAACCAGTATCCCTTTTAACACGGGAGACACACTTCAGCAGCACGTAGATGCAGAGAAGCGTAACTTGCACTCGCGCCTACATAGCGCGGGTCACATCATGAGTTTGGCCATCCACGCGCTATGCAGTGAAGGCGTGCTGCCCCCACTCAAAGAATCCAAGGCTTCACATTACCCTGACTCGGCCTCAGTCAGTTTCATTGGAAGCCTCGAAGCAAAACACAAGGAAATCATTCAGTCCAAGACGGACGAGTACGTACAATCAGCACGACCCATCAAGATTCACTGGTGGCCTATGGAGGAGCTTATGGAGAAATGCTATGCTAGTGAGGGGTTCACGTTGCCTGAGGGAGAGACTGTGGGCCGAGTAGTTGAAATGGAGGGTTTGGGAAGTTACCCATGTGGTGGAACACATGTCGAAGACTGCAGCCAAGTGGGCAAGATTGAAGTGAAGAAGATATCACGTTCCAAAGGGACAACCAAGGTGTCATACCGGGTTCTGTAGTGTCATTGTAGAATAGATCTTGCTTTGTTAGATTATGGTTTCATGGACTGGATATGGCATCAAATGAACTAACACCTCCATGATTGGAATCTGATCTGTAAAAACTGGCTACTCCGTAATGGCATTTAGATCGTCACTATCTTGATGCAGGATGTTCTTAGCAAAACTCGAAGATGCGCCTTACCCGTGGCTCATTGGTTGAGATAGTGTTAGACGAAAAAAAAGCGATCTCACGGAAACATAAGCAGTTGATGTTTCGGCGGATTGCTAGTATCGTGGTGGGTTTCTGAGAAGCCCATGTGTTGATTTTTCGTTCTTCGGAATCGCCATCTTCTCGTGCACGGTCACTGGAGTATTGGTCCTCGGAATCATGGTATATGTCGTCCACTCTATTATCATGATCCGGAATCATCCAGTGGTAGTTGTGCGGCTTCCTAGAATGGTGCAATTGGGAACTATCGATACTAGCTTTTGCATAATGTAGTTTTTCATCGGTTGGTTCGTTAATCTCACGGACAAGATACGATCCAGCTCTGGCGGCGATAACAATGAATGGACATTTCGACAGATCTCAGAACTTATGACATGCGTACCTTTCATGGCGGAATTTTGGTGCATCTGCTGGAAAGAGCCTTCGGAAGCGCTGAACCGTCGGTTGATGGCACCATATGAAGTTGCTGAAACATCATTGCTGGAGAATTTGATAGAGATAGGGGTTTCGAGGAGATTTAAAAATGGTGACCATTTCCAGAGGATCTAGATAAGACAAAGAAAAGTATCCAGCCCTTGGATTTGGATATGGCGTCCACTATTTCGCTCACATGGTGTTCACTTCATGTGCCTTCGCAAACTCTCCTGTATCAACAGCTGCACTGGAGACATCTTTCAAGTCCGTTCTTGGTATATTCAGAGTTCATGGTGGGCGGTAACAATATAGGAAAGACTAGTCCTAACTGCCCAACTAACTAAATCTTGCACGTTAGAGTATCACTTGCAGTGTGGGAGTAAAGCAGAGGGGAAGACGCACGTCGCGGAGAGTGGCGGTGCGGCTGACAAGGGCAAGCTTGGACCAGGCAAACCAACGTCACTGTCGGGCCTGGCTTGCCTGCCTGCCTTGAGGGCCTGGAGCTCCACTCAACTTCAAGTCCCGAATACCTGATACCCGTACTTGCTGTCGCCTGGCTCCACTCACGCGCGGGTAGTGAGAACAAAAGAAACACTCCCCGTATACACTTGTAATTGCCGCTGTCAAGATCGGCGCCATGTGGGACGACGAGGACAACAACCCGTATGGCTCCTTTGCCCGCCACGATTCTAATGCTTCAGATATTCCCGGCCTGGCTTCGCCCACTGCCCGTAAGCCTTCTATATGCCCGATCAGATAACCGCTATCATGGCCCAGCTGACGCCAGCCAAGTTCCGTATCGTCCCGCGACTCCTCCCTCCGAGGCATCCTCCCCCGCACACGAGTCGCCTGAGTACGTTGGCCAGCGAGACCTGAGCGATGTCGACTACAACGAGGATCGCGCAGAGAACCTCAACGCCAAGGCACCGAAGAAGGGCGGGTACGACGCGCGCGTCGAGCAATGGTTATATGAACAACGCGATCAGCTTATCCTGATCACGGGTGCGGGGAAAGAAGGTGTAAATTATATACAATACACTATCAATTGCGGCGTAGGTCAATTCATTGTCGCGTACAGGATAAGACTAAGCAGCACAGGGCCTCGAGGTCAAGCGCAGATACTCTGAGTTCGCTTCCCTGCGCGCCGAACTGGTCAGGTTACACCCAACACTGGTCGTTCCACCGATACCCGAGAAACACACCATGGCCGACTATGCCGCGAAACCAACAAAAGCAAAGGAAGATGCCGGCATCATTGAGTTGCGAAAGCGCATGCTGGCTGTCTTCTTGAATAGGTGCCGGAAAATGAAGGACATTCTTGAGGACGGCGTGTTCTGGAGGTTCCTCGATCCCTACACGAGTTGGGTATGCTTGACCCATGAACACCATCTGACTGCGTGATATTGACGTACACTAGGCCGACGTTTTGAACAGCCCACCCGTATCGAACATTCCCAAACAAATCCTCAAAGCGCCTCCGCTGGATCCTGCGAACCCCACCCAAGCGCATAGCTACCTCCCCGTCCCTTCTTCATCCGCTAAGCTCAAGACTGGCGGTGCGACTTCCAGCTCGGGTACACCAGTGGCGCCTGCGAACAATGCAGCCTTGCCTTCAGCAGCTGCGCATACAATGCCAGGGCCCGCAATATTTGGTCGTTTCCCACCCGAGACACGAGACATGACAGAAGAAGAACTGGATCCATACTTTGTCAGTTTCGAGAACTCCTCAAAAGATTTGGAGAACTTGCTACAAGGGCCGATGGAGAAGGTCAATAGGCGGCTGCTTATGCATCTTGGGAACTGGGGAGAAGACATGGCCGATTTGGGTGCTCGCTTCAACGCCTTTTCGCTATCCGAACAGACACAAACACTTGCTGCGGCTATAGAAAAAGTCGGACAAGCAGTCGATTCAACATACATTGCAACTACCGAACTTTCCTCTTCTCTCAGCGCAAGCTTCTCCGAGCCGATGCGTGAAAGTGCGCAGTTTGCTGGCGTTGTACGCTCCATCCTCCGATACCGGGTACTCAAGAGGATACAAGAGGACATGACGAAAGATGAGTTGGAAAAGAAGCGCAACTTGCTCGAATCGCTGGAGCGGAGCGAGGCGGAGTCAAAACGCCTAGAACAACATCTGAGCGGTGTCGGCCACGCGCCCTCGCGGAGTCGTGCAGCGTCATACAGCTCACAGCGCAGCGGCAGCGATCCTGATCAACAAGGTCGATCAGAGGACGATAGGGCATCGATCGACTCCGACTTCCCGCCCACACACAGCGATCCACCGTCAAGCGCTCAAGGAGCTCCCGATAGTTACTCACCACCTGTTAACCAGCACAAAAAGACGGCTAGTGGAAATTTCGTGACCAACAAGCTATTTGGCTCCATCACGCACGCTTTCAGAGGCATGGCAGATGTTGATCCTGAGAAGACACGAAGGGATCAGATCGGCAAGACAAGGGACAGTTTAGTGCAGGTAAGTCCACACGGCGAAGCACGGCTGTGTTGAAAGAGATGCTAACCACGAGCAGCTCGAGCAAGCACTGGGGGTTGCCGAAAAGGACACCAAGGATGCAAGTGCAGGCGTGATGAAGGACTTGCGAAGATTCCAGAGCGAAAAGGAGGAAGATTTGCGGCGGTACATGGTAAGCAACACGAAATCCCCTCCCTCCTTCCCCCATCTGCTCGTGGCTTTGCTTGTATGGCATATGCTTTTTCCTTTTTACTAACTCATACTTTATAGATGGAGTTTGCCCAGTGTCACATTGACTGGGCAAAACGCAACAAGGCGGCGTGGGAAGAAGCAAGAGCCGAAGTGGATAACATTGCGCCTCAGCCCGTGGAAGAATACCCTAGGAGATCCAACGATTTCGAGGCACGAGAGCAGTAGTAAAGGTTAATATAGCATTGTTTGACTTGTCCATCTATTGTTTTTTTTTGTTGGGTGCAAACAAAGCGCGTGTTAAAGACGTGGTAGAGAGTTGAACCCAAGCTCCCTCTCTCTACTAATCCGTACAAGAGAATACATTTCTATTGTGCTCGCTGATGCCAACAAAATCAACGTCTACATGCATATATGCTTCCTTCAATCTTGTAGCGTACATCAACATTTTTGTCATCTAATCTTCTGTTCTGGTATTTTTGTAGGTTTCCTTTCCTTTCTCTCTGTTTCCTTGAACGCCGTTTTTTTCTTATGCTGTGAGGGCGCTGCTCAAGCCCAAGATGCCCATGCCCGCAAAGGCACTTACAAAACACAAGCGCCGACTATTCGTCATATCCAAGCTCTCGCCCAGCAACTGTAGGCTCACCATGGCCATGATACCAGCGGTTACGGCAAACATGCATCCATAAATCGTGTCCATCCCTCCGTCCTCGGCACTGCCGTCTCTTGGTTTTCCCTGCACCTTGAACCACAACGCCGCCACGCCTGCGCCTAGCGGTTGGCTTATGCCGCCGAGGATGGTGGAAATAAGCATCGCTTTCCAGCGGGAATTGATGGCTAGATATAACGGGAGAGCGAGGGCGAAGCCTTCGGTGATGTTGTGGACGAAAAGTGCAAGAAATATTGAGAAGCCGAGGGTTGGGTTTGCGTGGTTGGTAGCGTAGGTGATGAATCCCTCTGGGATCTTGTGCAGTGCGATAGCAGTACTGGTCTGCAAGCCAAGGGAGAGAAAGACGTTGGTAGGGACGTGATGGTGGTGTTGAGATTGGGATAGATCGTTATCATGGTTGTGGTCGTGGGCGTGGGAATCATGTGACGAGTGTGAGGATATCGAGGAACTGCGGCTATGTTTTTGCTTTGGAGAAACATGGTTGTCATTTGTATGAGAGTGGCCGTTTGCAGGTGGCAAGCTGGCAACGGAGCTTTCCAGAGTCGTTGGAACAGATTTCGTAGGGATTAAGGGCGTGGTCTCATCTACGTCTTCCAACGCTACTCGTCGATCGTGCGGGCCTTGCACAGTCTGGCTCCTGGCCAGAGCAGGTGATCGTGTAGTTGTTAAACTGCCAAGGGATTTCCTTGACTGCAAGCGTGTAGGTCGGATCTCGCAGAAATCGCCGTAACATTCTCCATTATGATTGCTGTTACATGCTTTCTCAGCTCTGGTTACCAACTGAGTCATTTTGGACGATATGGACTTGTGTAGTGATGGTCTTCTCGATATACGAGCATCTGAGACCTCGCTACTGGCTGCGAATGTGGGATGTTCGTGGTGTGCTTCTGTTTGCGGTAATCCAGGTTGTTGCTCCTCCATCGGTCCATGCGAGTGTCCATGATGTTCTTCATCTTTCGCATGCTCTTCGTCGCCGTGTTCATCATTGCAGTCTACGACTGAGTGTGGAATGTACCTATGCAGGATGCCTGAGACAATAGAGATGCCAAGAGCACCAATTAGGAAACATCCGATCATTGTTAGTATCGCATTTCTTGGTGCCATGCCACCGTCTATTAAGTACTTCTTCGATGAAGGAAGCATGCTGTATAAAGATGAAAATATCTGGACATCAAGTCAGTGAATGAGGCACAGAGACCTTGCTTCTATCGACACCCACCATAACACCAAAAGAAAGGCTAAGCCCAGTAGACAAGAACGCATTGCTTTGCTCAATTTTGAAGTTCTTCTTGCCTGGAAATTGGCGAATGATAACGTCGACGCATATTATTGAGGCTTTGTCATGTCAGCTATTGGATGTCAAGCTGCCCAGCCACAGCTTTCATGTGCAACAGATTTGACCTTACCGCCGAATGTGCATGCTACTACCGCGTTAGCCTTGGGTTGTCCTCCAAATAATAAAGCGGATCGTGATGCAGCTACTCAGGTGCGCAGAAACTTACCGATACCACTGACGGCAGTCATGATCCAACCGCGAGTGTCATTGTCGAGTGTCATGATGTCCCTGCAGGTACTGTCCGGGATGACGTCGGTATACGGAGATCTCGGTGGATCTTTTGGAAGGCGACTGATGCGGAATAGTCGGGGGGATAGTCGGGGAAAACCACGGTCTATCGGGGCGGACACGGCAAGGTGATAAGAAGACGAAGATTGTATATATAGGAAAGAGATTCCGCGTCAGATGAGCCGTGTTCTTCGCACCGTGTTGGCCTCCTAGCGCGTATCCTGCAGACGGTGGAGTTTGGGTTAGCGGCTTGGCGCAGGTGCTGAAATCACGCGTGGCGTCATTGGTTCATATTTACTTTGTCCCAAATTTTGTAATCGACAGCTACGGGCACGTCAATAGATGCTGGTTTGGGCGTTCAGCAGCAATAAAGAATTGAAAGGGGCGTGAGACGAAGGAACGGGTTCGTGTCGCTGTGGATAGGAGAGATTATCAGGAACAAAGCGTGTATCAGAACTGAGCGGGCCTGTGGTGGCGGTGTACGACATCAACACTTATGAGGCGGGGTATTCTGAGTGACATAATACTGGTGTATTGGTACAGATATTGGTATTGGTATAGGAACTCATCTAACGCTAGTCCCTTGGGTGCCGTGAGACACCTAGTAAAAAAATCTAGCATCCAATTCTTGGATGGACACGTGTAAACGGGAAAGTATAGAAGAACATGCTGAGCGCCCTCAAACGACTTGCTGTGCAATCGGAGAAATGGTTCGCTCGAAAAATACCTGTGATGAAGCCACTGGGGGCTGCAAACGCCATCGCACCGTAACGCTATGCATGATAAAGAAAAAATAAAACGCTAAGTGTCAGAACACAAGAGAGAAAGGAAAGTCGTGATGCAGAGTGATAACTGAAACAATCAACTGCCCGGTGGTCTGGGAAGAGGGATCCTGCTCCACGAGCCAGGACCATGTTCGGGCTTCTCGTTGATGACTAGAAGATTAGGCACGGAACAGTAGCCACCAGGTTCCACTTTTCGTGTGCGTTCAATGTAATGGCCCGCGAGCTGCACTTCGGTCGCATTGGGTGCAAAAGCGGCGGCTGGATTGTCGAAAACCCAAACCTTGTCCGTCACCACTTGACCCGGCTCTTCAGCGAAGCGTGCCTTGATCTCAGGGAAGCCAACAAGGTAATTGAGGATGTCGTGGATTGGGGCGTAAAGGCGCTCTGGTCGTCGAATCAACGAGAGCCAGCTCAAGGTTGTCTCGTCGTAGGCCACGCGCACAAACGGATTCAAGTAGACTCTGGACTCTGTGGGTTTGCTTTTGCCCGACATTCGATACTGGAGATCCGCGTTTATCAAGCAGCACTCGGACGCCTCCCAGTCTTCCATGTGGTCATATCGGAATCGGAGTGGGGACACGTTGCGATTAGGCGACTGGCCTTGTGGATCCGCAGCTCCTGCTGGCGGTGCTCCGGCTGGGGCCTGGAACCACTTCGCTTCAAAAGCAACCATACCGCCCCAGCAGCTTCGCACGCGCACAGCATCCCTTCCCTCGAGTACGTCGTTCCTGCTGGTTGCGGTGCCTGCGCTGGTGAACCAGGGGAAGAAAGGCAAGCCGGTTACCATGCCGTCGTAATCGCGCGTTGCGAAGCGGTCGTAGAATTTGAAGGGCATGATGTGGTCGACGGCGCATGCCGCAGCGTAGTCTGCACGTCCGGACGAGTCGATGTTGGTTGCGAAGAGCAGCTGAGCGGCTTCGATGGGGTCGAAGTTGACGTCGTTAAGATAGAGAAGTTTGTCGAAGCGCACGCCGTGCTCGTCAATTGGGGCCAGGGCTCGATTGCGCACCTCGGCAAGGAAGGCGATCCGTTTAAGGCGTGCCTCGCCGGTTGGCAGCGTAACGTGCGGGAGAGAAGCGAGATCAAGCTTTTCGGCTACGATGGTGGAGTTGCCTAACAACGGGTGCATCAGTGGGGTGCAGCGCCAAGTCGAAGGATTTACTTACATTTGACCTTGTTGCGAAATGCAATCAGTGACTGGTTGGTAGCAGGATCGGGATTGTCTTCGTAGATGCTCAAATGCACATTTTCCTGTCCGAGTAGGTCTACTAGCTGAAGCACTTCCTTGCCCCAAGCGCCGGAGGTCAAGTCGCCCTTGTGCTCGGCAAGCGATGCGGCTATGAAGACTTTTTCGTTGTAAGGATTCGCCCGGCCCGTAGTAATGGCTCGCTTCCGCAGCTCATCGTAGTGGGCTGGTCTGACTGTGTAGCTGGGAAAGAAAGCGCCGGTGATGAGGACAAGGCATATCAGTACGTAGGGGATGGAGAAGACGGTCCAGTATATCAAGCGCAGTAGGGATCGTTTGCGTCGGCGCGGGGTAACGTAGTGGACATATACGGATCGGTCGGAGAGTTTGTTGACGTTGGTGAATGGCCAGGCCAGACGGTCAAGCCACGAGGGCTTAGGATTGGCGGTGGTGCTCGCTAACGGCTCGAGGACGGAGCCCTGCTCACTGTCGTCGTCGAGCGAGTTTCGTGGGACCAGCTCATACTGATGTATGGGCTGGCGGGAGGGCTTCAGCATCGGAGGGGTGTGCTTGGGGGCGTGAAAGGGGCCTAGTAGCGAGTGTGAACCGCCATGAAGCAGAAAGTGGGACCAGCTCGGGCGGGGGGGGGGGGGAACGACGTGGGATATATAGCGCGGCAGGCAGTAGGTAGTAGGCAGTGAGACGGAATGGGTAAGTGAGCAGAGACAATTAAGCACACAGCGTCAGGCCAGCGGTGCAGCGCCCGCGAGGGCCCGAATGCGACACGCAATTCACACGTGCGTTAAGTTGGGGTCAGCATCACGCAGGGTCCGAGAGTGGAGAGGCACCAGTGGGCGGCTTTGCCAGCACGCCGTCGCCCACCAAACCTAGGGTGATACGAGCCAGCGAATCGCATCCAGGGCTGCCCGGCACAGCCGTTTCAAGCATGGGGGCGACGACTGGCTGGTCCCACCTCTGTACGGCGCGCCCAGGGGAACGCGTACGTCGTCAAGTATCGACTGCACTGCACTCCACTGCACTGCACCAGGGCGGAGCACGCTGCAGACACGCGGGCAGTGTGCGACAGCCTCCGCCTGGGCCGCTGCCATCGCAACATGCCCCCTTTTGTGGATGCAAACGGCTAGCAACTGACAGCCGCTGAGTTTGCACAAGGGTGTCTGGCCACAGGCTCGGCCGCCGGATTGAGTTAATCGGCGTTTCTCAAAGGGCCGATGGTGAAGGTAATCACAAGGACACGCGCTTCTAGACTGCGTGTTTTTGTTCTCCAATGCCGCTAGTGCAGCCACAAATGCCTCTCCCTCATGCCACCAACACCAACACCACAACCACAACCACAGCCGTCTGCGGGCAGCCCCCAAAACAAGCTTCGCCATGCACCCTCTCTCATGCGTCCTGTGACACACATGTGCATGCACGCCTGACCCAGTGCATCCCCTCAGGCGTCAACGCCTCCAGGGCCCCACGCTGCTCGACGCAAAGCGTCTAGTGCTTCATTCAGCCATGTCTCACGAAGCCGGTGCACAGCCACTCTACACTACGCGTATATTCGTCGTGCCGGGTCGTAGCCATCGTACCGGGTAGTAGTCGTACCTGGTCGTATTACTAGTCGCAAGCCTACCCGCAATTGTCCTGTACATGCACATATGTACGCTACCATCCTACTCCTCCTCCCTGCATGCGCCCAATGCCGGCTATGCAGCCAGCTTGAGTCTTGGTTAGCGTCTCAGCCACAGTCCACTTCGGCGCGGAGAAAGTCTTCAGCCGCGCACCACTACACATCGGCCGAAGACGGCAACCCTCGTACTAATACGTACGCATACGCTTGCTGCCCCTTGACGGCCCAAGGCTCGTCCATTACCGGAACCAGCATCGGCGAATAGCGTCAGAACGGACAAACGTCGATCTTCTTGTGCCCGCTCGGACACTCCATCCTCCGGTCGTGCGCCTCGGAACCCGTCCGTCCATGTACCACCTGTGCGTTTTCTTTTCCTCACTACCCATGTCCTCGTCCGGATTCCTTTTCTTCTCCTTTGCCCGTTGGTCCTCTCCATGTTCGTCTCTGTGGTCGTCTGCGCCTAAGCACCCCTCCTCCGACTCGCCACCTACGCTATCCACAGCTCGCGCTATCGGCACTTGGGTTGCTTAGTTCCTATATGACGAAAATTGTTAGCACGCTGCTCTATTATCAAACAGTAGCTGCCCTCAAGGCACGGGCCAACTGCTCAACGGCAGTACGAAATGGAAATCACTCAGCATGGACCGGCTTTTGCTTCTTGACCTGCTCAATATCATGAATGATGCGTACCTGGCTTTAGCACTCAGCCCGCCTACTCGCGCATTCTTTCCTATTTACTGTCCAGAGTACGAGCTCGAGGAATCCGTGCGCCTGTTGCCACATAACAGTGTCGTGGGAGTTGAATTGGCGAATTTGTGACGCAAGCTGATGTAGCACACCCAATACTGGTCCGTGGTATCTCCTCTGTCGTTCCGGATACATTGCTCCAGCTTGATGATGATGTCGAAGAAGAAGAAGAGGATGAAGAGGATGAAGTTGGTGACGCAAGGGCCGCTTTCTCGAGCGCTTTCAGCACAATGGGCGGATATTCATCACAGAGGTGAATGTAATCAACCTTTCTTGCTCGACTTGCTTGCTGCTCAGGCGACTTGCCTTCCACCGGGAAATTCTTTTGCTGGTCTACTCCAGAGTTTTCTGAAAAGGCAGTTTCCCCATGCGGCTGGCGACGCTGGGGCAACCCTTGAGGATGATGTTGAGCCAAATCCTGGCCAGGCTTAGACATTCTTGTTGCCGTTTGACGAGTCGGCTGCTGGGGCATCTCCGAGCGCATTACGAATGGTGATGTTTGATGTCACCCTGCGCCTGCCAATGCACCGGTATCTGCTGCTGCATTATTGGCTGCACATTCTGCACCTGGTCTCTCCGCCTCAATGGGGGGCGATATGGCTGTCCAAGTGGTTCTTGCTGTGCTTGCATGGGAGCATAGAATTGTGTCATCGGCCTCATGTCGAGGTTCCCATCCCTCATCCGCCCTTGCTCACAATCCCGGTATCCATGGTCCGTTTGTCTTTGCAATCGTTCATGTCTTCTCCCTCTCATGCTGTTCCCAGCTCTAGAGCGATGCTTCTCAACACACACAACCGATGAGGGCTGAGCTGGATGGAGTGACAAAGTATGGAGATACTGGCTGATATCGAGACAATTCCAGTGCATATAGCAATCAATACACCATAAAGCAGAGAATATGGCAGCTAAACAGAACAACCCAGCAAAGACGACTGCGATGATAAGGCTGGTATTCATCATAGTGGGCAATCTGGTGTGATGCAATAGGAATAAGACGAGTCTCAATGCGAGCGTTTGACAAGAGATGGGAAGTGATGCGCAGAGCTTACGCAAAGTGTAGTTGGCATTTAAGCAATCGACAATCACGGACAGGTTGTCAGTCTTACAGCTATAATAGAGCCGATAGACGACTACATTATACAGCAAACAATTCAACTGCCGTGCGACTTTCTCCAGCCAGCCTTCTGGCAGATTTCAAGTTAGCAGTCGGATATTCCGGTTTACTAGAATGCTTCCGCTTGATCTCATCACAGCTAATTACCCGGTACTCCCGCCTTCTCTTCTAGCAGTCATCGACAGCTGTCAGCTACTATGGCAAGGTAACACACATCTTGAGAGCAAACATGTGTAACGCTTCATAGGAGCACGTGCTTGGATGGCATGTTGCACGACCCACTCAGGACCTCACGCACATTACTTCTTACCCTCCACTCATCCTCAGTGTCATTAAGTCCCGAGAAACTTCAGCCCGAAAGCGTACCGTACACCTCTTTTCCTCTACCAATTCACTCCACTTCCTCCCCAACCACCACCACCACCTCCACTCTTCGCCACACCACTGCCTCCGCAATTCTTACTCCCTCCACCATTATTCTCTGCCTTGCTTCCTCCAGCACTACCCGCTCCCTTGCTCCCCTTCTCAGTACCACTCCTTTTACTCCCCTTCCCGCTACCTTTTCCACTCTTGCTCTTGCTCTTATTACTCTTCGCCGCACTGCTCCCTGCGCTCACGCTCGCCGCCTGCGCCTCGAGCTCCCGCTGCTGCGCCAAATCATACATTTCGGCGTCAATGACCCGCCGGCAGCTCTTCATCAGGCACCAGCCGAAGAAGCAGCAGAAGAGGGTTACCAGCACAATGGTGAGGATAATGGCGTGCGCGTAGTGCATTGTGCGTGTGAGGTGGGGGTCTGCGTATGGGTGGGGCTCTTTGTAGGGGCGTTTTTGCGTCGCGTGTGGATGTGGATTTGGAGGGGAGGTGTGCGAGGCGAGTTGACTTGGGTCGAAGAGGAAGCTTGTGGCAGTGGTAATTCAGGATTTGCTCTTCTTTGGATATGGTTCTGATCTTCTGTGAACTTTGAGGTGCCTGTGGAGCATAGTGGCTACGAATTCGCCTAGTTGTTTACGATTCTCTCGTTTGCCTACAGCTTGATTCGTCTTCACTTTCACCGTGAGTTCTCACTTGGCCTTGGTGATTGGCGTTATATTCGAAGGCAATAACCTTTGTTTATTTTTTGAAGAGTTATCGATGCTTCTTTGCCACTTGATCTCTTCCCACAGTTGCCACGCCGCATCCTACTCCTGTCTAAGGTAACAAGCGTTTCTCCTTTACTGAGTAACTGTAAGAGATATCATGCCCACAGCATGAGCACTATCAAATTACAAGTCGGCTATGGGATGCAAGAAGTGGTACTTCGTCATATTTATATTCTACATTTTAGAAATACATCTGAGATGAACCCTATTCTTACACTCCACCATACTGAGCTCAAAACTCCCTCAAAGCCTCGAGCACCTCCTTCTGCCGCTGACTCGCCATCTTCTCAAACCCATCCACACTCATCACAAATGTGCCGCGACCGCCCGTCAAAGCTCGCAGATGATTTAGATACCCCACCATTTCCTTGAGCGGCACCCTCGCCACAATCTGTCTTTGGCTGTCTGCAACACCACTACTGCCCATATCCCCCATGCCGGAGCTGAAAGGGTCAGGAGGCGCGTAGATAAGTGCGGGATCAATACGCGGCAGGTCATCATCCGTGCCTGTTGAAGCCTGTGCCGACTCAGTGCCATCGAGCGAGAGTACTTGGCCGCCACGCGACGAAGAAATGTCTTGTACAACAGCACCCAGAGAGTTTTCGTTGACAAAAATCGTTACGTTCATGACGGGCTCCAGGAGTGCCGCGGGCGCCTTGTCACATGCGCTTCGCAAACTGGCGCCTACGGCGGCGCGGACGGCCATGGAAATGGCGGTTGGTGTCGTCTCGGGAAAGAGGTGGGCTTTTGCGTCGAGCGTGATGGTGACGCGTGTGTTGGCGACGGGGAAGCCGTTGAAAGGTCCACGGGCAAGTGCTGCTGATGCTCCGGCTTGGATCGAGTGCAGGATACCTGGGAGTGAGAGATGCGGTGGAATCTGGTTTTTGTGGCTTGCAGAGTCGTGTGAAGACAGGTCCGGGTGGGAAATGTACAGGGTGTTGTTGTCGGGGAGCTGATATGTGGTCTCAAAGGGGCCATCTTGCACTTCTTGCCTATCTTGGATTGATTCGGTGCTGGTGGCGCTGTCGTCAATGGATTCTACAGAGACCGTGGTGATCGCTTTGGCTTGCTTTCCTGCGATAGGCTTGTCAAGAGTATATGTGAATGGTTCTGTAGAAGTCGTGATGGTTTCTCTGTATCCAATCTCAATCTTGCCAATTCTAGCTTTGGCCTTGAAGTCGTTCAAGAGACGGTCTCGCGCGATTTCGAGATGCAGGTCGCCCATGCCCGCCAGATGTGTTTGTCCCGACTCTTCATCGACTGAGAGGTGCAAGCTTGGATCTTCGCGCAACAAGATAGCGAGGCTTTCCTGAACATGCTTTTGCTCGCTCAGACTATGCGGCTCGATACTGGTGAAAAACACGGGTGGTGGAACGGCAATCGGTCGGAGTTGCAGGGTATCTAAACCCCCCGATGGCGTGCCCTTCATCTGCAGCCCACGGTATACAATTAGTGTATCACCTGTTCTAGCATGCTTCAGTCCAGTAATGACACCAATCTGGCCAGCACCGATGCTGTCTACTTCCACCGCGTCATTAGCATACATCTTCAAAAGACGAGGTGCACGTTCTGCAACGGCCAGATTGGTGTTGTACAGCGTCGCGCCGCGATCAATGGAGCCAGAGTACACACGCACGTAGACCAAGACGCCCCGTTTAGCATCATTGACAACCTTAAACGCGAGCGCGCAAGCTGTGAGGTTCTTGACCTCGGCTATTGCAAGTTCACCAGTCCGTTTCTCCTGCTTCTTTGCCGGCTTGCTTGACTTGGTGACTGCAGTAGATGCTGAATTAAGAAGGGCGGCAAGAGTACTAGTTTGGTTCGTGATAGCAATCTCAGGGTCCGGACGTTCGAGAGGCGACGGAAGGAGATCGACTACGCTATCAAGCAGCGGCTGGACGCCAATGTTGCGGAACGAAGCGCCAGCAAACACAGGTATGACCCCCTGTGGAGCTTGTAATACGACTCGACGAAGTGACTGCATGATTTGGATACCGGAGATGGCGAGATGATCCTCGTCATGTTCCAGAAAGTGCTCGACCATGACATCGTCGTGCTCGCTCAATGTCTCGATGAGAGCTACTCTTGCCTTCTTGATCTCTGCCGCAAAGTCCTTGTCCGTCTTTTCCAGCTCTTCAAGATCAACTGCTTTGACATTTCGCCCGTCTCCGCCCGTCTGCCAAAGCATACCACGTAGGTTGATGACGTCCCCTACACCAACAAAGTCGCCATTACCACCTTGCCACCAAGGAATTTGGCAAACGGCGGGCCACCCGCGCAGTCTGGTACCGATCTCCTTGACTGTCCTTGAGAATGCGGCACCCACACGGTCCAGCTTGTTGACGAAAATGATCCTAGGAATGTGGTAGTGACCAGCTTGCGTCCACACTTTTTCGGTCTGTGCTTCAACTCCTGCTACACCGTCAAGGATACACACTGCGCCATCCAACACACGCAGCGAGCGCAATACCTCAAATGTAAAATCAGCATGACCTGGAGTATCGATGAGATTGATATTGTGAGATATCGAAGACCTGAGGACTTTGTCGAATGATGTTGGTAGCTGTGGTGGCGAAGGTGATGCTTGACTGCTTGGCGACAACGGAGGCCAGTGGAAAGTGATGGCTGCAGATTGAATGGTGATGCCTCGTGCTCGCTCAGCAGGAAGAAAATCAGTCACTGTTGAGCCTTCGTCGACGTCTGGAGGTTGTTAGTAGTCTCAACAAGACCGGTATTGAACTTCAAGAGTGACGAGATAATCAAGAACAGGATGGGCGAAATTTGCGATATCGAAGATGTACTAAGGGGAAAAAAAAGTTGGACAAAATGGCTACAAAGTGAGATATGAGAAAGGAGATAGTAATCCGGCCAGCATAGATACGATAAAAATGGCTAGATGCAACGACAGGTTGATACAGCATTGTGTGTATGCGTGGACTTAGAAATACCGCGGTATAGAGACAATATGGATCAGTACATACTTCCTATTCTACGTGTGACACCACTATAGTAGAGCATGCGCTCAGTTGTAGTAGTCTTTCCCTAAAAACTTATTAGCACCTTCTCAATCCGCCATGGATAGCATTCGACTTACAGCATCAATGTGGGCAATGATGCCGATGTTGCGAGTTGCTTTGGAAAGCAAGTCATGCTGAGACGTCTGGGTCGACAGTAAGCGCCGAGGAGTCTTCACATTGTGCCGGACGACTCGACGGGCACACCACATCAAGCCGGTTATCATGCCAGGGACTGCGCAATGCGATGCTGAAGCAGAAGACAGTGTCGAAAAATGCACGTGATGTGCAAGATGTCATGGTTCGCGCCTTTCCTAGCTCGGCTAGGATCAGGACAGGGTGTTGGAGCGACATCATCGCATCACTCCGCAGCTAGTCGCAGCCGTCCAGAGCTTCAATTCACTCCCCACAGCCATGGATTACAGCGCCCACGATCCCGACCATCCCGGCGGCGGCGATCCCTGGGCTTCGTCTCCACAAGCCAACCGCGCGTCTTTTGGTCAGCCTCCGACCAGCGATGTTCCATCATCCCCGCTGCCTGCGCAGGCCTCCCCGTATGGCGAAAACAGCGAGCAGTACGGCTATCTGGGCGAGCAGGATGCGCACAGTCGGCCGAGTACGGCGCCTGAGAACGGCGACCAACCTCAGCAACAACAGGCGCATGGCCAAGACGCGCCTCGGTCACCTCAACCGCCACAACAGGGCCAGCACGGACAGCAGCCGCAAAGGTACCATGGGAATAGGCCGCAGCGACAGCAGCAGCAGTACAAGCTGCAGGCCAAGGTTACAGGGCTCGAGCGAAATGGAAAGAAAGATCCGATTCTGCGATTCGATGTTTACGTACGTCTATGCGAGTTCAACATGGCAGCTCTCGACCTTCGAAGCGTACAGGACATTGAGGGTTGGATCAAGGTAGACTTGGCTCGTTCAGCGCATTGCTATCGGACTGCAAATCTGCCACCATACCTGTCCACGTTGCTTGCGAATGGCGCTCATGGCGGTGGTTTCATGCTAACTTGAGCTTTCAGACGAACCTTCCCAAGTTTCGAACCACTCAGTTTCGCGATGTCCGACGTCTACACTCCGAATTTGTGAAGCTCGGCGAGCATCTTATCTCAGCATGTCCGGAAGCCATTGTACCAGCAGTCCCACCAGCGACTACCTCGGCAGGCGCCGGGACGGACGAAGACGAGGCGCGACTGAAGACATCAATCCAGCGGTGGCTCAATATTGTGTGCAGCAACGAGATACTCATACGCGATGAAGAAATGGTCTTTTTCGTAGAGAGTGACTTTGGCTATAGCCCTGTGGTGCGGAGGAAGCAACCTGCAACTGGCGTACGCCGCAAAATGATTAAGCAGTTTGCGCCGCCACCGGATGATACGCCAGAACTTGCTGCAGCACGACCCGTAGTCAAGGCTTTCTATCTGGGCACGATGGAAACTGAGCAGAAACTGGAGAAGGTCGTGAAGCACCGAAGAAGTGGGTTATCAACACATGTCACCTAGGTACACAGCTAACTCTCACTAGATCTCGGGGTCGCTGAGTCTGATCTTGGCGCCAAGTTTGCAGCACTGCAGGTTCAGGAAACGCATGTCGGTCTAGCTCATGCATACAAGAAGCTCGGAAAAATCATCCAAGCTACAGGTGACTTCCATGCGGCCCAAGGTACTGCTGAAGCTACGACTCTGGGCGATCCACTCCAGTACCACAGCAGCGACGCCTTCATTGCAAAGGAAACCCTCACCAACCGACATATCATCTTGCGCGAGCTGCTTCAGGCTCAATCGGCGACCAAGTCCAAGTTATCAGCGGCCGATAGGTTGAAGGCCAGTTCGAGCGTAAAACGAGACAAGGTTGACGAAGCCATTGCTGCTCTAGAGGAGGCTAGAAGCCATGAGCAGTATCTAACTCAAAAAGCGCAACGTGTCACGGCCAATCTTCTTCAAGAACAGCGGAAATGGTTTGACAGGACTACGCAAGATATGCGACAAGCAATCCGAGAATACGTAGTCCGCCAGATTGAAGCCGAACGCCGTACTTTGGCCAACCTGGAATCTGTACGACCTGATATTCGCGCCATTGATGGCAGCGGGGGTCTTTCGCGCCTTGGTCGTGAAGCTCATCCACCACAGCGCCGGGCAGCCATGGCAAGCTCACAGGGACCCAAGGGCGATGCATGGTCGGGTGTGCCACGGCGACCTGGCGACGGGCTCAATCGCAGCATGAGCGGTAGTTTCGTAGCGCCGCTGCCTGAAGGCGACGACAAAGATGAAGAGTCAATACCTGGCCGAAAGCGGGCAACAAGCAAAGCCGGAAGTCAAGTGGGTGTCGAAGAGGACGACGATCGAATTGATGCGAAGAATGCGGCCAGTAGGCTGGCCACGACGACATTCTAGAGGCTGTTTCGTTTTGTGGCGGCAATTGAAGGCAGGCATTGCATGGCATAGTTAGTTGTGTGCTTGTTTATGGACACTACTGCGCGATACCACACGGCATATACATGCAGCCTATAGGAAAGTATTCTGAGCCATGTCTGACCCTACAAACTGTGCAATATTTGCTTTTTTACTCCTGGATCGTGCTGGTGTCGGTGACGATCGTCCGGCTGCTAGCAGTGCGTAGTAAGGGTCATGCCAAGACTAGTGGAGCAGCAGTCAACAGTTGCTCTACGGTCGTCTCTGAAGCTCCTCTCTGGCCACTCTGGGCTTCAGACAGCCCGCACCAAAGCACTCGTCAGGGGCACATGAAGACGCCATCATCGCGCCAGCCCCACACCGCGAGATTCTCATTAACGAGTCTCCAGTCCCGGATCCCACCTGGCTCGGCTTTTGAAATGGCTCACAGCAGTGTATCGATCCTGGTGCAAATCGTGAATGCACGGCCGCTGTGCATCACTTGATCAGAGAGCTCTTTGCGCCAGCCCCGCGCGCAATTTATTCAGCGTGGCAACGATATTGCAAAGTGTGGGGTTGGCGGTTTACAATATGTACACCAAACCACCAGAGCGAACAGCGACAGCCTTTGGGGCACTAGCAGCAATGTGGAAGCCCTGACCCTGCTCGCCGCGCCGCCTGACCGGCGGGCGCCCATGCGCGCCAGGGTGCCGTTCGAGAAGTGTGCTACACTTGCGCCACCCGGTCTCTGCCAATATCACCAACTAGAGTTTTCGCGACTCTTGTGAAGACGCTCTGTGCATGCACTGATGTCATGTATCGTCGTCGAGGTCCTTCGCTGGAACACCTGCAGTACAATATGGTACATACCAACAGCCGATCCCCCGCAGTGTGCTACAGCATCTTACCCGGGAACACGACTTACATTGGGAAGCGAGACAGGGATTTGGTATTGCACTCTACAGCTTCGGGTGCCTTGGTCTAGCCGCCAAGCTATCACCGGCCAAAGAGAGGGCGCCGTGCTTGCTGTGCCACTGGGATACAGCAGCCTAGGACGACCACTTAGCGTCGGCGAACCTATGCGGCCAGCCATATCTTGGTTATCCCCATCAAAGAGTCGAGGCTTTCGCCGCCGTCTATATGCTTGTACGTGCCTGTGATTCAAACCTAAAGGCTAGCTTTCCATTTTCGAGTCTGGATAATCAAGGGAGGGTCCCAATTAAGAACAACGCGGTCCAAGTCCCAACGAGCGCCGTTCCGTCAACACCCAGCGGGTCGGACGGCCACCCATCTGAGCGTAAGCGAGATATCAATCCGCTGACAGCCCCGTGCGGTCCTGCGTTCCGGGTAAAGTGCGTGTGCAATGTGAAGCTGATCATGCATCAGCTGGTTTTGACCGGGCGTTCTCCGAATCAGAGCAATGACAGGCATGAAACAACGGAATGCTTTTCCTCGATTGGCGAGAAGGCAACTACCAACCCTACTGTTCAGGACAGCCTATGGACGCCACCGACCACCATGCCGGAGGGCCACCATTTACATACGTGGTCGAGTCAGGGTGGCAGGATCATCGTCGCAGCCACTCACGACCACGAAGAGCCTGGGTAAGGTCACGGCGATGTACATAACGTTGCGCAACCCACGTCCCCTTGCAAACGCCTTTGATCCTTTCATAGTTCTCCACGCTTCTTCCTGGACCAATCTCGCAAACACACGTTTGCCTTTCCAGTTGACGTTCAGTGTTCGCGCCCCGCGTTCGACACCCCGGATCGGCGTTCCGACAGTCTGATCTCTCGGAGCATATCCCGCGCAACACCCACCGAAGCGCTGCGGCTCCAACGAGACGATGCCGAGAGTTTTCAAGTTCCTCAAAACAGCGCTTGCCCCCAATATTGGGAACTCTACACCGCAGGAAGTGGTTGACAAAAGTGATGCGTCGCGGAAAGCATCATTCACTTCTTCGGCAGACGATACATGGCTTCCAGACTTTGATCCGCTCACAGTCACGGCGTTTGAGTTGTCCGAACTTCTGAACGCGCAGGCAATCACAAGCGTGCAAATAGTGCAGCTGTACTTGAAAGAGATTGGACTGCACAACAGAAGAGGCCGACAGTTGAGAGCGTTAATCTCTGTGGCTCCGAAGCACGAACTGTTGAAGATAGCGCGCAGGCTTGATGAAGAGCGAGCTCGAGGCAAAATAAGAGGCCCGCTTCACGGCATTCCGATAGTTCTCAAGGATAACATCATGACCGATGAGAAATTGGGGATGGATACAACGGTCGGTATGTGCACATAATTAATCTGGATGCGGCAGTCGGGACTCAAACTCTTGTTAGGCTCTTATGCTTTTGTAGGATGCATACCTAAGAAGAGTGCAACGATTGTTGACCGCCTGATCAAGCGAGGCATGATTGTTATTGGCAAATCAAACCTCACAGAATTCTGTGGTCTCAAGAATCCGTCGATGCCCCCAGGATGGTCAGCAGTGGGTGGGCAATGCCAGTCACCGTATGTCTCACGGCACATTGCGAAGCGAAAACTACACTGGGAACTATCGGCTCCTGGGGGTTCTTCAACTGGGTCTGCCGTAGCTGTGGCTTCAGGTTTCAGTACACTAGCTATTGGCACGGACACAATCGGCTCTCTCATTACGCCAGCAAACCGCGCAGCCCTCTACGCATTGAAGCCTACAGTTGGTGAGGTACCGATGGATGGGATTTTCAATCTAAGCAAAACCTTTGACTCAGTTGGAGGCATGGTAAGCGTCAGATCTGTCAGCTGGTGTGTAAAGTACTAACCGTATAGGCTAAATCTGCGAAGGATCTCGTAGCACTAATGGACGCCTTAATGGTACCAACTAGCAGGGAAGAGAATGTCTCAGCTCCACACAGATCGTTCAAGATCAAACCAGATTTTGGTACGCTTCGAATCGGCATCTGCGAGCCGTCCATATGGAAGTCATGGCGTAAAAGTGGGCGAATTAATGCTGACGCCGAGCGGTTCATGGTAAGTTGGTGGACATGTTGCTTACCTCAGTGCGTAGAAGACGGATGCGATATATTGTACGCATTCGTCCATACTGTTACAGCGGTTGGGGTTGGATTGGTACCTACTATAATGCTGACATGGTGCAGACACAAAAGTATGACATGATTGTTCAGAGTATGATTGAGATGGGGGTCGATATTGTGTACCCGGTCGAATTACCCAACCAAGCGAGCCTGACCATTGATGGCAAGAATTGCTTCGAGCCTGTTGTTTGTACGTCGTCACCAACATTCTATCACCACCGGTATACTGAAAAACTGCAGATGCCGAGTTTAAAGATTGCTTAGCGGAGTTTATTCGAGACTTCAAAGTGACCAAGATACATTCATTGGCTGAGATTATAAATTTCAACTTGGAACATCCCGAACTCTGCCTACCACCAAGTAAGACCAGGCGAAAAGTGGCGTTTTGGTTCTTATACTTACTTTTACCAGCATGTCCGGATCAAAATGACCTGATGGCTGCCTTGCAATCTAGCACGAAGCGCGAAGAGGTTAATGCAGCACGACAGCACCTTCAGGCCGCCGGCGGACCCGAAGGACTCGACTTTCTTTTCGCGTCGCGGTCTCTCGATATCATCATGGCCCCCGGTGACGCGGCACTATCTACACTTGCTGCCGCAGCAGGATACCCAACTGCCGCATGCCCATTATCTGCTCTGAAACTCAATGGCCAGCCTTTTGGCCTAACACTCGCCTCCCGCCCGCACACGGAGCATATGCTACTACACTTTTTAACCGCATACGAGAACATTTTTCCTCCGCGCGCACTTCCCTTGCCTCTTTCCTCGGTCCCCCTTCAGGACCCGAATCCGGAACCGCTCCCCGACCAACCCATTGTGGATCTCATACTGCACGAATGGGACACGCGGAGATTCAGCTGCAGCGCCGATGCGCTAGCTGACTGGTTGAACGCGCGCTGGCGCAAGAGCGGGTATGAGCTCAGTGCCGAAACGGTATGCGAGGTGCTGCGAAGCAACGGCAGGATCGCATTCAGAGGACTAGGCGATGATGCCGAAGGCGCGTTTTCGCGATAGTGAGAGACATGGCGAGGGAAACTTTGTTAAAAAGAGGAGAAAAAAACAGAAACTGCCTAACCATCACATTACACAAGCTGACAAAGTACGATACTTGTATTTTGGTCGTACATATGGATTTTGGATCTTAGCGAGGCGTTCCTAAGGGCATCGTTTTTTGATTGGTCAAATATGGAAATCTACTAGTTTCAAGGCCAACAGAGATGGAGCTTTGTGCTATGTTCGCTACCAATCGTGTTGTATGACTCATGTGTAAAAAAAAATCTTTTTACACGCCAGCGCACACAACCACAATAATGTAACACATATCTCCAACTTCACTTTGCAACATAGGTAGCTCAACATTTGTCTTTTTTGATCTTGCGTATATATACAATTCAAATTCCATCCATCTCATATCCAATCAGCAATCAAAGCTGCTTGGCGCAGCGGAAGCGCGCCGGGCTCATAACCCGGAGGACCTCGGATCGAAACCGAGAGCAGCTATGCTATCAACCTTCTTTTTTGCATTTTTTTTGTTTGTACCTCTCCCTCTTTTTCTATGTCTGCTAGCAGCACTTGGACTTGGCGGTGCTAGTAAAAAGAGGTGAAGTGATAGGTATACAGAATGCAGGTGTCCGTCTTTTTTTTTTGCTTTCCTTTTTTGCTTGGCTGCGGATATGATATGGCTTGGTGACTGTATTTTGCACTTTGTGGCTGGCTGGTGTTTATCTTCTTGTTTCTTTTAATTTTTTTGTTTTAGTTCATAAGTACTCGTGTATATTCTTGAGCGACTCTGTATATTTGTGCTTTTTAGATGAAAGTCTTGGCTCTTTCTTTAGTCATTCTTTTCTTATAACTATACAAGCGAGGCATAATTTTATGACTTCAATTATACTGTGAAGCATAATCCTCGATGTATATCATATTCGTCTCTTTCTTCCTTTCAAAAGAAATACGTAAACAAACTACGCACACAAATGTTGATCAAGGCTCTAGCAACCATTGCATATCCAAGTTGAACGGGTGACGATGTCTCACATGCTTCATTTCTATTTCTCCCTCTATGTATCATGACAGCTCTACAACTTTGACTTTTTCCCTCCGGCCACGCCCGTGACCGGCTCGCCAGAAAGCAAGAAGTCTGGGTACTCAAACCCGCCAGCAGTGCTTGCTGTGTGCCAGGCACCTCCATCGACGACGAGTGTCTCGCCATTGACGTAGTTGCCAGCGTCGGAGAAGAGGTAGATGGTGGCATCTGCGATTTCCTTGACAGTACCCCAACGGCCACTAGGAATGGCCTTGGCGACTTTGCTGTTGGCCTCGGCCTTGGACAGGCGGGCCATACCCTCGGTGCCGGCAATGGGGCCCGGGGCAATGATGTTGGATGTTATGCCCTTGGGGCCTTGCTCGATGGCGACGGAGACGGCCATGGCGTCGACGCCGGCCTTTGCGACCGAGACGTGGGACTGGAGCGGTGTGCCCGTGTAGTGCAGGGTTGCACTGACGAAAATGATACGGCCACCAGTTCCGTTGGCTGGTTGTGTCTTTCCGTCGGTTCGGTGCTTGGCCGCAGACTGGACCAGGTAGGGGAGCGTCGCCTTGACCGTGTTGTAGCTTCCCAGCACATCAATGTCGATGACGCTCTTCATGGCGTTTGGCGAGAGCTGGTCGATGGTGACGAGGAAATTGCCGGCCGCGCCAGCAATGACGAAGTCAATGCTGCCGAGTTCTTTTGCGCAGCGGTCTGCGGCTTGCTGGAGGAGCTCGGGCTTGCGCACATCGATGGCGCCGATACCGATGACTTTGGCGCCCGGTCGCGCGGTCGCAATGTCCTTGGCCATGTTCTCCGTCTTCTCGACGTTGCGTCCGACTATGCAGGCGTTGGCGCCGAGGGCCACCATGGCGCGCACTTGGGCACTGCAGATAGTGCCTGCTCCACCAGTGCAGAAGACGACTTTGTTG
Organism: Curvularia eragrostidis; assembly: GCA_020744315.1. NCBI lineage: Eukaryota > Fungi > Ascomycota > Dothideomycetes > Pleosporales > Pleosporaceae > Curvularia > Curvularia eragrostidis. Next base: position 79,271 of record JAIRCK010000043.1, on the reverse strand, counting down.
TCTGCGATCGGACAGGGTCAGTTTTGGTGCTGGTCAAAGGAGCTACGGGTGTACGTAGAAGCCATACCAAAGATGCCATCCTTCCAGATGTTGCTCATAAACTCATATCTTTCCATAGGCATTGTTCGTGGTGTTTTCCAAGCCGGGAGCTTGGCGTCGCTATCGTCGGGTTGTAGGCGTTGAGAACTAGGGAAGAAGGCGTAAGCAGGCAGAGGTGGTGCGATGAACACGACAGTCGTGGCTAAAAGGAGAAAATAACGTTATAGGTCTAGGGGACGAAAGAGTAGTTGAAGAGTATATGAAGTGCTCACGTCGAGTGAAAGTTACGGCCGCACCGAACGGCTGCCGGCGATATTAGTATTGAAGTCAAACAGAGCCGAGGTCCGTTGCATGCTGTGACGCGCGCCTGGTAAGCAGAGGAACCCAGACGAGCGATTCTGGCCACGCGATACATGTTTACAGTTCAAGGACAAGTGCGTGGAGCTCGACAGAAGATGCAAATCTCGGATTTGGATGTTGCTTCTCTATTGTCGGCATAGCGAGCTGGCTACTTGCACATGTACTTAGCTCGTCTCCGCATCCGCGGGAGGGTATGTAGGCCAAGGGCGCGAGCTTGGACCACCGGCTCAGTTCCGCACCAACTCCGCAATCTGCACGCCAGCAGTCGAGCGGCTGAATCATCGTCGTGCTCCTCATCATCGTCATCGTCACTTGTCGTCACCAGCCTGACATACGCGACATCGGACAAGACCCAGGCCCTCCCACGCTACGACTGCCAACGATTGCCATCACCATGGCGGCGCAAACAGTGTCGATATGTAAATTTGTCGGTACAATCACCCTCGGAATCGCTACGGTACGTTCAACAAGCCCGCTGCTTTGTCTGCTGAATGGCTGCCAAGGTTTCACCCATACTCGACCCATTAGGAGCCCCTCCAACGAGGACAATAAGGGAAACATAGCAATCAAGAAACGTTCAACATACTGACAAGTATCCAGGGCGTCTCCGCCACCCTCTCCACAACCGCATTCCCCGCACTCCTCGCTCTGCCCACTGCCACAAACGCACGCACTTCGCTCGCCTACCTGTCCAAACAATCCTCCTGGCTATCCTCGTACCTCCGCCACGTCACCACGTTTACCTTGTTCTCAGCCTATCTGCTGTCGCCCCGCCGTTTCCGTCACCCGTACCTGCTGTACACATCCATCTTTGCCTTCATCTCCGGCCCGGGCGTTGACTATGCTGTGAGCGCTATGGAGGGAGCAGACGAGAAAAGGCAGGTCATGGAGCTCGAGGCGCAGGGCGACGAGGTCAATGGCGAGCTGGTCAGGGAGTTTGTCGAGAAGAGACAGCGGACAGAGCTGATCAAGACGGGACTAGCGGGTGTGGCGTTTGCAATGCAAGTTGTCGGCCTGTGGGGAGACGGTGCTTAAGTGGATGGCGCAATGCAGGCATGCGGCAAAGTAGCATATGGGGATGAGACGGGTGGGTGGGTGCGGCTGAGCATGTCAAGCGAGGCATGTATAGGGCTGCGACAAGCTGAAGTATTCAAATGGCGACTGGTGTTATTTTGGTTCTAGACTCTCCTATCCTTCACTGCGTTTGGACATGTTCGTTCCGTATACGGATATTAGCGAGCCAATGCACATCCCTTCTCAAACCCCACATCTTCCCACTACCATGGCTTGAGTACTGTATGCAGGTCATCTCGGCTTCTCAAAGTGGCTTCGTCCGGTAGGAAGTAGTATGTCCCTATTTCGGCAAAGCATAATTGTCAAAAGGAAAATATGCATGAGCACTCGTACCTTGAACGATTTCAATCGTGTGCTAGACAAGTCATGAAATCCACGTCTTGGTAAAAGCCCACTGGCAAGCCCACTTCTGTGCACGTCTGAGTGGCGAAGTTACCATAAGCAACCACCAAAGATAGCAATCTGCCACCATATGGCATGAGCGCAAATTGCCGCGGTCTAGACTCTTTTGCGATCGCGCTTTTTTGTTTCATGTGAAGTGCAACTGAAATTGTTCGCGAGCAGTTCGCCCGGTTTGCCGCAAACGAAGGAAACACATGTTGAAGTTGTTGTCTTTGCGCTCTTGTCCAAGGGCAACTGTCGAAGTGTTCAGCGTAGCCCCAGTTATTTGCAGGGTTGAGCGGAGCAGGCTGACCAGTCCGAACCCCATATAAAGACTAAGATGGTTGGGAACGGACGAAAGCGTAAAAGGGAACCGGGGAGCCAATAGTGTCCAGGCGTCAGGGTTCAGATGCAGCTGACAGCAATAAAGTCTGGTACTGAATATCGTATCATGGTGCTGACGCTGTAGATTTTTCCCTAATACTTTAGTTTCGAAGTTGGCAAGGCGGTTGGTTCCCCGTGCTGAGCCAAGCATGCAGGTACCACGTCTGACCACACCAAAAATACTAACAGCTTCTCCGACGCTGAATGCCGGCCCCCTTTGTTGCCAGCACATGGCATCCACTCTGATGTAGAGTAGACACAACCGCGGCATGTGTAGCGCAGTCGTCTCACCAGCAAGTCGATGACGGAGGTGGCTTTCAGATTTTGCTTCAACATATACCGGACGTGCCAATCTTTATCTCCTTCCATACTCCATCCCTCTCGCGATCCATAATTAATTCGGGCAGTTTGCGCTTGCCAGGTCCCCTGTCGATCGCGCTATCGATACGGGACGATCTGAGTTGGGATTAGCGGACCCGAATTCGTTGCTTAGCGAGGACGCGGTGGCGAATCATCGGCCGAGCAAGCAGCGAGCTTGCGTCATAGTATGCTGGCATGATGATCCGCACAAGCGTCTGTGAAAGCGAATTGGGCGCCAGCAAGACAATGAGACCCAGGCCGCGTGTACGTGCGGTGGCTGTCAGCGGTGGCTTGGCAGGACAACCCTTTCGCTTTGGCAGCCAATGCTGTCGGCAGCCCAAGGGGGTTAGGGCGGGTCGCGCATTCGCCGTGTTGGTTCCTCGGCAATGAGGCTACTGGGGGGAGGAATGAGGCAGAGGGTTCAAGCCGATAAGCAGACCAGACGCTTCGGATGGTGAAGTCGCCGAGGCCTACCATGGCCTCGATAGGCGTGCTCGGACAGGCGTGTCGCCGTGCCTAGTCACGTCAGAGGAGCGCCGTTGCTTGAGAGTGTCAACGGCCCGGCGCTTCGTCGCCAACTCAGAGCCTCAAGAGAGGGTGCGAGCACTTGGCTTCTTTCTTGCAAGATGGGTTGCGCAAAAAGGGCCGGGTGTGCGACGATACGCACCTGCATCAGGCAGCGATCGCGACTCGTGGCGGAGAGCCTGCGACTGCTGCATACATCGTACAGGGTGCATGCAGCAGCGCGGCTCATGCAGCGAGGGTGAGAAATGGTGCGGACACCTGCTTTTGATGTTTGCTGCCGGTTGGGTGCCAGGCCTGCGAGAGCAATGCCAACGCCACCCACACCACCGTGCTAATCCTGCGCCGTGCCAGGTGATCAGCACGCATCGTAGCAAAGACAAAACACGCCGCCAGTCCTGCGCTGTGCAGCAGCACCCAACCATTCCACCTTTTCCTTGACCTCTTCATACGTTCGTTGCCGTAACTAACCCTCACTCTCGTTTCTCTGGGGGGCGTTGTCGTCGAGCAGAAGCCGGCTGTTGTAGATATCTGCTGCTGCTGCTGCTCTGCCACGAGTGCCACAACGGCCACCTGGATCGATCGGTTTGACATTGCTGATTTCATTTCCGGAAGACAGGCCGCCGCGGTGCTACCACGCACAGCAACATTGCGACAAAAGCAACAAGTCTCTTGCGAATCCCGACCTTGGCTCCGGCGTGTGTCTCCTGTTGGAGGATATCCAGTCGTTGTGATCGCAGGCGCTTGCGGCTATAGCAGACGATTGACGACTATATCCCTCGCCTTGCACTGCACCCCCTGCCTGTCGGTCCAAACCAGGCATACGTCCATTATTGGCGCAAAACAAGGAAGCGGGCTGCCCGAGTCAGGCGCTGTGCCCAGTGCGGAAGAGGCGGAGGAACTAAAGGCCAAAGCGGGCGGGATCAGGACGTGGATAGTGCTCGAAGCAGCAGCACAGACCGTGTTGTTGATTTAGCGCTCGTAAGTCTGCCGCTCCACCAGCCTTCATTCTCAACAGAGCCTTTTCCCTTGGCTGCTGCAACCTACCGGCGACTCCCGTCCGACTACTTTCCCCGGGCAGCCATGCTAACCACAGTCTAAGGCGACACAACCACCGCCGTCACCACCACGACCGTCATTGCCATCACCATCACCCTCGTTCACCCTCGTCCACCCGCCCATTGCACCCGCCGCTTGTAGAGCGCCCCGACGAGAGGCCCAGCAGCCCAGCAGCCAGTCGACTAGGCCGTCGGTACCACCTCACACCACAGCGACCCTTTGACCCCGCTCGCTTCACCCGCGCTGTCTGCCCTCTCCGTCTCTCGTTCTTCACCTTAGGCCTCCGTTGGCACGAGGGCGTTGGATCGCCTTCGCTCCCCAACACTCTGTCACGCTCGGGCGCGCCACTGCCTTTGTCTGCCCACGCCGCGGAGCACCCACCCGGCACCCGTCCAGGCTCAGAGGCCCGTCGACAAGGCCTTCGCCTACTCCTCTACGCCCCAGCAGTCGACCAACACCTCGTAGCTTCACAATGGAACGCAACTTCGCCTCCTCGCTGCTCGGCTTCGCCGCAGTCTCGACGCTCCTGCTCTCCGTACAGCCTGCAGGCGCTGCAGATTGGTCGTATCCCTACTGCTCTTCCCTCAATACTGGCGACTCAGGCACCAGCTGTAAGTCATCATACCCAGCTTGTGCGCCATGCCGCGTCTAACATGTCCAGATACTTGGCCATACCAGTCCAATGGCAACTGCACCAACCACTGCAAACAGGAAGGGGGCTCGTGGGCGTTTGCCGTTCTTCAGTACACCAACTGCTGGTGTTCCAACTACGTGCCTGGAGATACCACAGACACCAGTAACTGCATGGTAGACTGCCCTGGCTTCCCTGCCGAAAAGTGTGGAAGTAAGGACAAAGACCTTTACCTCTACGTGCAGATGGATGGCCAGCCATCTGGTACCAAGGGAGGCTCGCAACCCTCCTCGACCGCAGCTGCATCCACTAAACAGCAACAACCATCCACTGTTAGTAACTCTTTTCCTATTTCATCTGCACAATCCCCTTGCTTGCCGTTAGTCAATTTGCCCAAAGGTTACCCCTTGGCTGTACATGCGCAATCACATGCTATCGGTATTTGACTTTCTGGTAGTCCGCTCCACCCCCTGCGCAAGTGGTAACGAGCATTGTGACACAGAAACCAGAGACTGTCTTCTCGACGGTCACTGAAGAGCCGGCCTCTTCTTCATTTTCGTCTTCGTCCTCTTCCTCATCCGCTACTGTATTTAGCTTCCAACCCAGTCCATGGCCCATGACTAACATCTGTCGCAGAGCAACAAACCGTCAACTACCGACACTCCCAGCAAGACCCAGGAGCCCGTCACGGTGCCCACCCTTGTTACCGAGAGTGGCAATGTCATCACCCGCACTGTCGTCATCACACCTTCGGCCGCTGCCCCTGAAGTCAGTGGATCCAAGGATTCACCCAATGTAGGCGCAATCGCCGGTGGTGTAGCTGGTGGCGTCGTTGGTCTGCTAGCTATTATTGGTGCTATTTTCTTTTTCCTGTGGAGAAAGAGGAGACAGCAACAGCTCGAGCAAGGTGGATCGGGCATCACACGCAATGTCAGCACTATGAGCCGAGCCGGGTTGCTGGGAGGACGTACGGAGAAGTCGCCTACGCCCCTCACCACCACTTTTGGCTCACAGCGCAGCCGGTCCAACGACGAGTCAATAACACCCATTACCCCATCGACTCGCCGGTTAAGTCAGCCAATCTTGGTTGATTCTCGCCTCAACCCGGCCGCCGTTCTCACCTTCCACGGCGCTAACCTGAGCCGGGAAAGCTTGGCAAGTATCGACGACAGTCGGGACTACGGTCGTCAACTGAACGTGCGAAACCCTGATCCGTAGATGGTACGAGGATTTCAAACCACAATTGCGTGTGAAACCTGGCATGGGCCATGACCAAAACGACGAACGCCCCCAGGAGAGCGCCCAAAACAAAAAACTCAAAGCTAGCCCCAACGACTACTAGGCACAAGTTGGGCGGCACGACTCATGAAGATACAAAGATGCTCTATCCACACTAGTCCAAGCGTAATGTTTCAGCAGCGATACATTGACGTCAACCCTATTTCGCTATCTTTTTCAGGCTTTCGATACTTTCCTGCCAGGAATCCGTCTGTCTGTTCTTTTTTATACATCGTTAAAGGGCATCGGTGCCCCTGTACTATATCCTTCTTTTTGGTTGGAATTTCATTGGAGAACAATGTACATACTTATGTAGGGCGGAAGGGGCGATATGGGGGTGCTCTATAGCAAGGGCACACTGGAAAAAAGCCACTACCTAATGGCGAGGCGGAGAAACATAAATTGTTCCTAATTAGGTACGGGAGATGGGACTGTTGCGTGGGTACAGATACCGCGCAGCTGCATCACCACTCTCTAGTTGAATGTATACAACACCGTTCAAGTCATCATTCCAGCCAAGCATGTGTTGTTAGTATCTCTCTTGCTATGATTCCACGAAGGACTAAAATGCCAAGCCCATTGTGTGTGTGTGCCTGTGTGTGTAGGTGATGATCGCCAAGACGCTAGCCGCTCGGTGCCTTGGACGTGGTATAGCATTAGCCTTCAAAGTGGTCCTCCTTTAGCCTTCGTTCTTTGCATGGCACTAGAATATCACACGTCATGGATGTCCTTCCAAACGAACTGTTACTCGAGATAATTAACCAACTGTTGCTCGAAGGGGTCCATAATATTGTGAGCATCAGCCTTGTGAACAGGCGCCTGCATCGCCTCACGAATGAGCTCGTATACACCACCTATTCTCTGAACCGTGGAAACCCAGCGCTATTCATCCGTACGCTTGCATCTTGGTCTGTCCGAGAGCGGTATGTCCGAGAGGTCGATTGGGATTGCAGACGTGTACACAACCATGCTCTAGTCACCAACGATGCTTTTCTGTTCCCCGATGATATGACGCCAACGGAACTTCAAAACATCAGCCAGGGACTAGGTTTTGAGGAAAGCCTGAACACAAATTATCTGAATAAAGCGTTGATGGACATGGGCACAGATGCATATTTGAGCTTGTTCCTATCACTCACGCCGCATGTACGCACCATCCGCGTTGCTGTACCTTCCGTGTGGACTTATCATACGGTTTGGTTTAAGTCAGCGCTAAGATTGCCGGTCCTCTCCAAACTCAGCAAGGCATCCATTGTAGGCCCAATGCGCATCCAGAATGTTGTCCCTTTGTTCCTGCTGCCATCTTTACGCAGCTTAACTTTGGACCGTGTGGAACATGATAGGAATCGCATCGTACCCGGCGCGCGGTATAGATGTTTTGAATGGTATGAGCATGACGAAGCCATCCGGCGGCTTCGAAAAGAAAATTCTGGAATTGAAAGCCTTCACATCCGAGGCTGCAGCGTCGATACAGTGGGAATAGCTCAGTTGATAAGACTCATTCGCCGCCTTGAGACACTGGAATTCGAATACGGAGGCCATGACAACAGAGAAAACGAAGATTTCCTGCATGCTGTTACGCATCACTCAAATTCTCTCACTTCCCTGTCTTTAAAAGACTTTCGGTTTGCAACGGACCCGAACCTACTGAGTGAATTAGGCAAGCTCGAGCGCATGACTACTCTTCTTCTTGATGCCACGTTGATTTGTGGCTCCCATCTCATCGATACCGCCGTCGAGTCGCTGTCAAAATTTCTGCTACAACTACCGAGGCGTCTTCAACATCTTCGACTTATAGCCAATGATCTTGATGGTGACGAATTGAAGCCCTCGGCTGCATTCAGCAACGCGTTGCATGCCATCGCACCTACCATCAAGGATGTATTGCCTGACTTACATACACTTGAAGTTGTTGACTGGGATCCATTGCTAGGGACTTTCACGTGCCAAACCCAAGTCAAGGATATTCAACTTGCGTTTGCCGAAAATGGTATCAAATTTCGGTCGCAGCCATGCGATCCTTTTGCCAAGGGGGATCATGATGATGATATAGTTATTCTAGAGGGGGAAGAAGAGGACTGGATGTGGGTTCAATGGGTCGATAGCGAGGGGCTTTGGATTAGAGGTAGGGACGACGTCTGGGTACACCAGACATGTTCGCACGGAACGGTAGTCCAGGAGCCGTGGCCATGACTTTTCGTGTTGACAAATTTATGGCTTCCCTGGGTTCTGAAAAATATACGTGCAAGTCCAGAGATTCGAGGTTGTAGAGTTCTCTTCGGTGTCTACCATCCCTGGTGGCCCGAATTGAGGCTCAACTGCACACGCGCCACGCGTTCCCACTTGGGCCCACTCGAGCCCTGAATCTCGACCGCAACGCGACCCACGACCACAACCACGACACTTCCGCCCAACACCACAAACTATTCTTCTCAATATATCCTTTTGTACGATCGCATCGATCCTCGGTCGCCCATTATGAGCAAAATGTGGGAGGTGGATCCGGAGACGCGGAGCAAGGTACGTTGATCACGCTGGCAGTCTGTGGAGGTGGGGGGTGCTAGGGGTCAATTGCGGAGATGGGAACACAACACAGCGAAACGATGGCGCTTGGAACGACTAGAGGCTAACCCGCTCTATCTGCAGTTGCTGGAGATTCAGAAGACAAACGACAACAACAAATGTGTCGACTGCAATGCGCCCAGTCCACAATGGGTACGCAACCACCCTTCCGCCCTCCGACCGGGCACGCGAGCAGTGACTAGACTTACTGATACCTCTTGTTACAGGCCTCGCCCAAGCTCGGTATCTTCATGTGTCTCTCCTGCTCCGGCGTGCACCGTGGTCTAGGTGTCCACATCTCCTTCATCCGTAGCATAACCATGGACGCTTTCAAGGGCTCTGAGCTCGTGCGCATGGCTGCCGGCGGCAACAAGCCCTTTCAAGACTTCTTCAACGCCCACGAATCGAACACTAAGGAAGGGCGCACATTTGAATCGTCGACCATACAAGAGCGATACGATTCGGAGGCGGGCGACGAGTGGAAAGAGAGACTTAGCTGCAAGGTGGAGAACAGGGAGTTTGACAAGAGCAATCTGCCCAAGCGGTTACCCAAGAAGGACAATGCTTCCACGGCAGGCGCGGGGGCACCGTTGAGTGGGCGGGCCAGTGCAGCAGGAAGCAGGAGTCAGACGCCATTGGGCAAGACACGGAGTGGTGATGCAGCCTTCCAGCGTTCTGGATCACCTGCCCTCGGCACCAACGCCATGTCACAAAAGTCAAAGAATGAGGCATATTTTGCGAAGATGGGCCAGGAGAACGCCAACAGACCAGAAGGTGTTGCCCCAAACCAGGGAGGAAAATATAGCGGTTTCGGGAGCGAGCCGGACTCATGGAAGAAGGACGACGAGCCTGGTGCGCCGCCTGCGCTCGACGATTTTCAGAAAGACCCAGTTGCTGCGCTTACCAAGGGATTTGGATGGCTGGGTGCCAGCGTGAGCAAAGTAGGCAAGACAGGTTACGAAGGCTGGGTGAAGCCCGGCATGGCAAAGGCACGGACTGCCCCGTTGTATTGAATGAATCGCTGTGGCTAACTAAAACCTCCAGCTTGCTGAAGCAGATCTCGCCGCTCAAGCCCGTAGCACTGCCGGCACCTTGGGCCAGACGCTTCAGTCCGGTGTCGCATCCGCCAACACGCAATTCACGCGCTTTGTCGAAGGCGACGAATCTTCTTCTGCTGCACGTCGCGGTGCCCCTGAGCCTGAGCGCAAAGACTTTTGGGAAAGTTTCGGCGCGGCGCCAAAGGGACCCGCAAAGGACAAGCAAGACTTTTGGGATGAGTTTGCTAGCGCGGGCGAGGCGAGGACTAATGCAACCATGGAAAAGAAGAAGCCCAGTGGTATTGGAACAAGTGCCATGAAGAAGAGTGGGGGAAGCGCTAGCATGGGTGGAGCCGCGAAGAAGGACGACGAGTGGGGTGAGTGGTAGAAGCGCATACCCCACGGGCTGAGTTCATGGCAGTAGGTTGGTTGAGGTTGCATGAAGGCGTTTAGGCGTCGGAACTACACGACATGTGAGAGGCTTGGGGAGAAAAGCTGGGGGAAACCTGTTAGGTAACTTTATTGCACCGGGCTTCAAAGCGAGCGCATATATGGCAAGTATTGATGTTTTTCGTTGCATTATCTGTGTCTCATTGGCTTGCTTTCTTATTGCTGAACTTGGGAAACGTAGACATGTCTTGACAATATACTGATAAAGGCCTTTGCATGCATTCAGACTGGGTTGGTCAGAATTACAGGTACTGTGATCTATCAAAAATTTGTCTTGTACTTTGCGCAATTGTGTGTTGCTTCGGCATGCTTTGCTTTCATGTTGAGCGTGAGCTGGTATGCAAAAGATTTGGCCAAGACCTGATCAAGAGAAAACTGGTGAGCTGTTGGTCATAGTGAGATCCTGCCCATTCACCATGTACGTTAGACTTAGACTCTAACAGCTATCTGGCTCTATGCGCTCCTCTTCGACTAACAGTATGGAAATACATGTGTACAACATCGTCATTCAATTGTAAGTGCCTTGCTTAAGTGTTCTTGTCCGCCCAATTCCTGTCTTGTGATGGGATACAAAGTTCGTACCGTAGATGATGCAAGCACCGTTGGCGTCATTCATTTCCAGACAAAAGAGAATGTCAGTGCAGAAAACTGGAGAAAAATTCTGATACGCACGTCTTGTTCAATCACAGATATGTCTCAAGTAAGAATATAGCAGTTGCCTTTGACGATTGTGATCCGGTACCGCCCATCTTGGCTTGCCCTCGGTACAGTTCCAATTGGTGAGCCACCATATCCAAGAATCCTGTATCCAAACTTGATACCGGGAATTTTGCTTCACCAGTGTTGTGATAGGATGGGGAAATAGTAGAAGTGTCAAAGAGACGTCATAAAGGGGAAGTGTGGGTGCTCTAAGATGCGGCATTCCCTCATAGAATCACCTTATCTAGCCCTTCTCTTCTTGCTTCTCTTCTTTGCCAAACCGCAGTGAGAAGGAATCTCACTCTCGGCAAGAGAGAGCACTGCAGCCATTGAGCTCTCCTTGGATTTCTTAGTACTTCGTAAGTAACATCTCATCTCGCATTAGGCCGTCCCAACTTGCCTTGAACAACTTGACGGAGTTGAGTTGCGTTGGTCTACCTGGTCTGCCTGATCTGCCTTTATAAATGACAAGATTATATAGACTAACATGGAATAGAAGCATTGTAACTATGTGCTGCATCTTCAGAATACTGGGTGCGATTTTCGCACTCTTCCTCACATTCGCCCAAGCCAATCACCAACGACTTCGTGTTTATGGCTTCACGTCTGCTGATTGCAACGGGCCTCCCATCATGGGCAACATAGATATCCTGCGCGATGCCTGCGCCATCCTACCCTTTGGAGCCGCCAGCGTCAAACTCATGGAGATCAACGTCGGTGAATGGACCGAAGGAATCAACAGGGGTCCTACTAGCTGCTACTTCTACACCTACACCCAGTTTGGCTGCTTCGAGAGGTATCTTGACGTGGTCATCGACCCGGGCGATGTCATTGCCTCTTGCATTCCGTCGAGAAATCTCAACGAACCGATTCATTCTGTGATGTTTTCGTGCGTCTATGGCGAACCGCCGCCGCCGCCTTTCCGCCGTGGGATAATTAGCCCTGCCAATAAGACGGCTGATGCTCGGAAGCTGATTGACGACGCTCGTGTCAAGCCCGACGGACGGTATGGGCGAGCACCTAACGTCACACAAGACGGCAATATTATCAAGTTAGCTGGGGCTGTTCAGCCCGTCAGTGCTAGGTCTGTCAACCGTCATGGGCCAGCTTGGGTTATGGAAGTGCCTGACTCCAACTCTACAAGCACCGCCAACGCTACCGCAGTTCAGCCCGTCAGGTCCAGGTCTGTCAACCGTCATGGACCAGCCTGGGTCATGGAACTACCCGATTTTAACTCCACAAGTACCGCCAATGCTACCAAGTCGGACGGCTCTGTTCATCGCACCAGTAATCAGACCGCCGAACACCATGGACCAGACCTGGTTGTCAGGATGGAGCACCTCAACTCCACTCACAAGCTCGACGGTAGCAGTTCGAATGACCATGTTCAGCATATCGGTGCCAGACGTATCATGCACCATGGGTCGGATTTTGCTCATAGGGTACCGTACCTCAACTCCACGCACAAGTTCAATGAAAGCAACTCAGATAACCATACTCAGCCCACTGGCAACCAGACCACCAAACACGATGAGGCAGTCCACGTCAATGGGGTATTCAACACCAATGGGACATATGACCAAATCCAGTCAGGCACCCCTACCGTTGTGGATTCGGACAACGACTCTGACGATTCTGACGACTCTGACGATGACTCAGATGACGAGGCGGACGAGCATGAATCGAACGGAAATTCCACTTCGCTCGACAAGCGACATCGAGTATTGTTCCCGCCTCCCCGGCCGCCTCACCGGCGCGGCGTTTGGATGTTGCATCCCTGGACCGGCGGTCTCCTGTGTTACGATTGTTTCTCCAAGTCAAAAGACTTGCGTCGTCGTAGCTTCAAGTGCTTTTGGGGCCCCAAATGGCGGGCCGACTGCGGCGAGAGGCCGCTGGCTCCCGTCTACACAAAGACACTGTCCATCCAGCCCGTCGTCACCATCACGCCGCTTCCCGACGAGTATTCGCTCCAAAAACGCAAAAAATCATGGAGAATGCCCGTGTACATGCAGAATCCATGGTACCCCGCCGACAGGGTGTGTGGAAAGGCCAAATGGAAGGGCAGGGGAAAGAAGGTCAATCAAGAGCTTCGGATTAAGAGGCACAAGAAGGCGAAGCTGAAGAAGTGTGATAAGTCGCCCATTGCTCGGAACATTGCCGTCTGGATCCGCACGTCTGTCACTACAATGCCTGTCAAGACTGTCAGCGCCGTGGATCAGATGTACGGCGGTTATCCACTACCTATGCAGCAGCCTGCCGCAGTGGCTACGCCAACGGTTGTTATGTATGAGACAACGTCTCAGCGAGCTGCAACTCCTAAACCGGCTGCCCCTGTTGTTGAACACATTGTACCCACCACTGTTCCTCGGCCAATCGCGCCTTCCCCTGTTGCTCCGCAGGTCGCACCTGCCACTATTGTTCCACAGATCGCGCCTGCTCCTATTGTCCAGCCAATTCAGCCGATTGTTCAGCCATTCCAGCCTATTGTCCAGCCAGTCCAGCCTATTATTCAGCCAGTCCCGCCTGTCGCTCAGCCAATCCCACCCCCTGTCGTTCAGGCAAACCCGCCAGCCCCTGTTGTCCAGCCAGTCGTGCCTCAGCCTCCAAACATGTACCAGGTCGTGAACATAGGAAACGGCTATACCGCTGTTGGTATTGTTCACAAGAGTGCTTCGCCTCCGCCTAAGACGCAGCCTGTGCTTAAGACTCGGCGTCTGCCAAGGACTCAGCTTATAACACCGACTATAACAATGACGCATGCGGACGGAAGAGCTAGCACTAAAGTTATTAGCTTCACCGGTATTCCATCTCGGCCTACGCCCAAGCCTAGAATTCCGTTCACGCGCAAGCCTGGGGCCGGAAGACCTAGCACTGTTTTTGTTACCTACACCAGTACTAGGCCTCTGTCTGTACCTCAGCCTCAGCCTCAGCCTATCATTCCGATTTTGTCGTTGAAGCATGGAGCCGGAAGAGGTGGCACTGTTTTGGTTACCTACTCCATTGCTCCGCCTCGGCCGACGTCTAAACTCCTAAATGTAAACCTTAATACTGTTCGTACAGGCTCTACCCCTGTGGTTGCTGTCTCCACGAAGTGGTGACCGTTGGTTGTGAGGTGTATGATATGATTCGGACGAAGTAGGAGACTGACGGAGCGTATGATCGAATCACTAATATGTAATTGTTTTCGTCTTCTCAAATAGTACAGCTGATGGTCGCCACAAGTGTCAATGGTCCATAGTCGAATGCATTTATTTCTTATTTTTCTCCTCTTGCTTTGTTTCTCTCTCGCCGCCTCTCCCTCTCTGCCTTTCGTGCCTGGTTGAAGCTAGGTGCAGCACCTTCTTCATGCATCTTTGCTTTCTCCAAGCTCGTCTCGTCGATGTCATCCAGCAGGAAACGACCCATATTGCCACTCCTCCACTTTTGTATCATCCACAAAGACGTGGCCTCTGTATCTATAGTTCCGCCTTTTCCTAGCCTTCCCGTCTTCTTGGCGATCTCCGAAAGAAGCTCAATGATGTCGTTGGTAGGTGACGCATATTCAGAGTAGAGTGTAGGCGACTGGAGATTGAGATGGTAGAGGAGATAGTCTGCGAGCATGACGGGCGGAATGATGGTGTCCTTTACAGAACCGCACAGGGCTAGTTTCATCATTGCTTCTGCGTCCGGAACATACGGAATGAACACTCCTGGCGTGTCAAGAAGATAGACACCGCCACCAACGCCTTGGAGTTTCCTTTTGGCACCAACGTCCGCAGAATCCATATCGTCCTCGCTTGGTATGATCTTGACACCGCTGCTGCTGACTTTTCGCGTGACACCGGGTTGAGCACCAGTAGCAGCAACCTTGCCTTTACCGATGCCTTGGGCACGCAGAGCATTAAGAAGTGTGGATTTGCCGACATTAGGCATGCCCACAACCATGACCCGATGGCCGACTAGTTTCCATCTCTTCTGCGCATGCTCTCTCAGGACATCTAGAAGTTTCGTCACACTCTTACGAGCACTGGCCTCCCCCTCTGTGTCCTTGCCGTTCCTTACAAACATGGTCGTGGTTGGATGGTGCCATTTGGCAATGATTTGTTCATTTCGATTGTCGCGCGAGCCACCACCCAGGTCCCTTTTAGTATAGACGACGATGCGCTCTTTGCCCTCCAAAGCGCTCTCAAAGAGCGGATTACGCGAGGTAAGTGGTACACGGTAGTCGCGACACTCAATAACTAGATCGATAGAGGCAAGCAAAGATTTCATCTTTTGTAGCCCAGACTTGTGGTGGCCCAGGAAGTATGACCTGGGCAGCGATGGAATTGGTGGGAAGGCATGGCGAGGGATGAAGGACATTGGTCACATTTGCGTTGCGGCAGAGAATGTGCAGATATTGGATGTGAATGGAATTCTTTGAGGTGTGAGTCAAGCTCG
The DNA here is from genome assembly GCA_020744315.1 of Curvularia eragrostidis. Lineage (NCBI taxonomy): Eukaryota > Fungi > Ascomycota > Dothideomycetes > Pleosporales > Pleosporaceae > Curvularia > Curvularia eragrostidis. The sequence goes on along the minus strand of JAIRCK010000043.1, from coordinate 64,016 downwards.
CCAAGCAACTGGGATGACCTGACTCGGTAGTATCGCTGCCTGTAAACATGAGTACTTTTTTTTTTTTAAAAAAAAAACATTTGCAGTGTCTCAACAGATTGTCCAGTTGAGCTCACGTTTCTTTTGCGAAGACTTGAAATATGACATCATTCTTTGCAAAAGCTCAGGGCTGCGCAGTTGTGCCGATATGAATTTGTAGTATTCTTGAATCTATCACCAGGGTCCCGTCGGAAAAAGCATATGCTGTCAAGTCTGAGACGCAAGTTTCAAGCCACTCTCTTCGCATACAAGCATCCTTAGTTGTTCTGCTCGAGGATGCTGTTGGCTCCATGAGCGTTGACGACAACGTCCGGAAAGCCCTAATGCAAGCCTTCTCCGCATATGCAGGCCACGCACGAGCCACAGCTGTATGCCAAGGCACTAGCGCGACGCGCCTGAGTCTCTCGAAACTGTGACGTTCGCAGCCAGCCTAGTCGCGATTCCACTCTTTGTTCCCCCGCGTGTCTTTCTTACAAAGTCAGATTTCCATTTACTTTCAATCGCTTATGCGACCGCTATTTCACTGGCTCTACCGCCATTGAATAAGGCGACTTGATCGATCATGGCGGACTACAACAAACAGACGGTCGCGCAGCTGCGACAGATATTGAAAGATCGAGGCATACCAAGTACAGGCTTGACGCGAAAGGCGCAGATCATCGAGAAACTTGAGGAGGCAGATGGCGCCCTTGAATCGCCTAATGCGCCGCCCAGTACCGGTCCGGGAGTTGAGGAGAAAGTAGAGGATAATCAGACTGCTTCTGAAGCCGAAGTCCCTGGGGTTGCGCTGGCAGAAGCCGGAGGTATTTACACACCCAAAAACGATGCACAATATGAGGCTCACCCCTCTGTAGAACCTGAAGCGCAACCTGAACCTGAACCTCAGGCCGAGCCTGTGCCCGCCGCGACGACAGACTCCTTACCAGAGACAATATCACACATAGATAGCGATGTTCCACCACCAGACCGGACTCAGGCAATCGAGCAGCCAGCAGAAGCAGTCACCATAGCCGATGAGCCGGGTTCAATACAACCAACAGGAACATTTAATCCACCACCTGCGGATCCCGATGAAGTAGTGGGCCCGAAGGTTACTGAGCCTGCAGACGCGGAGGTCGAGGGCGAGAAGGACGAAAACACCGCACAAGACGAGCTTCCGGAAGCTCCCGGGCCGGCTGCTGAAGCCTTACGATTGGCACACCATGATTCCGAGGCACCCAGAGATCCGCAGGACATTACGATGGACGAGAAACCACCTTCTGTTACATCCAATGAACAAGAATCAGTGGAAAGGCCCGATCTTGCTACTGTGCCGGAGCATTTGTTGGATGAGACATCTCGCCTCAACACTGAAGAACTCGAAGCTGATTCTAGGAAACGAAAAAGGCGTAGTGGCACACCGGAAATGGATCTCCAGGATATCAGGGCAAAAAAACATAGATCGAGCCAAGATCCTGCGCCTGAGGTACATCTGAAAGAAGACGGAGATGTGGTCATGGAGCAACGGTCAGAAGGAGGGGAAATTGACCGTATGGCAGACGTCCAACACGACCAAACAAACGGCAAACACAATCTATCAGCAGATCCCCCAGCGGTTGAAGCCGAAACCAAACGTGAAAGAAAAGAAAAGGCAGCTCGATACAAAGACTTAGTAAAGTCTAGTGACAACGAAACGATGCAGGAGGCCTTGACCGATGACAGACCAACGGTACCCGCACTCCACCCGGTGACGTCTGCTCTGTATATTCGCAATTTCATGCGCCCATTGCGTCCTGAACAACTGCGTGCACACTTGGTATCTCTTGCCTCTCCGCCTTCAAGCTCACCCGACTCTACAATCGTCAAAGCTCTCTTCCTAGACGCAATGAAGACGCACGCCCTTGTCTTGTTCAGTACTAAAACTGCCGCATCGCGAGTACGAGCATCCCTGCATGGTTCGATATGGCCACCAGAGGGAATGAGAAAAGAATTGTGGGTAGATTTTATTCCTGAAGAAAGCGCCGAAAGCTGGATCAAGGAAGAAGAAGATGCAGTGGGTGCAGAGAAAGAAGCCCGTGCCAGCGGGAGACCTACCAATCCAAAACGCTTCGAGGTCGTATATCCTGAATCCAGCGATGGCACAGTTACGGCTGTGTTCCAGGAAGTTGGTTCTAACGCCCCCACAAACGCACCAAGAGGCCCACGCGGAGGTGATGACATGCGGCGTCCGTCTATCCAACAGCAACACTCGGCACCAAAGAACGATTCTCGTCAAGATACCGAGGCCTCTTTCAAAACCCTTCACGAACTCTTCGAATCCACACAAGCAAAACCACAGCTGTTTTACTTACCCGTCTCGGATGAGATTTCAGAAACAAGGTTGAAAGAGCTGGATGCCGAGACAAGCCGAGACTGGACGCCGGGTGAGATCAGGAAGGGAAGAGGAATCAAGAGTGAGATGAAATACAAGTATAGCTTCGATGAGGATGACCGTATCGTGGAGGTTGGCGAGGATCGCGGTCCGTGGAGCGAAGCATACAGAGGCGGCAGAGGAGGGTTTAGAGGACGAAGAGGAGGCGGATTTCGCGGCAGAGGCGATACGTGGAGAGGGTGAAAATATTGCGACAATATGTTATGTGTTGTCTTCTTGTACATTATGCTATATACTGTTGCATATCGACTGTCCCAGTGTATTGGGACACGGACGGCAAAAGCCTGTTATCATGGCAATAAAGGGCAACAATATGATAGATTCAGCCTCTCGTTTGAGTGTTGATAACTATCATTATGGTGGAAAATATAATCTAATAGGTTTTACTTTATCACGTACAGGCACACCCAAAACACTAACTTGACTTTACCCAAAGACTCCCTCCATAAAGCATTCCTAAAACAGACAGGTGGCTCGCTATCTTAGTCAATTTATTGTGGACGCTCGGTGGCGCCGAAGGATGACTATTGTGCCATCTCAACGTTTTAATTGCCGTTTTCGTGCTTAGCCGCTCCCTTCGTTTACACCAGTGTTCTATTGGCCGGATTGATTCCTGAGAGTCGTGCTTGCTCACTCTATACCACCTCAACGCTCGGGCTTTTAGTCTTCGTTTACATCAAAGTCCTATTGGCCGGATACCTAAGCCATGCATGTTCTATGCTATGCCATCTCGAAGCCCGGGACTCGGTTCGCTCTTGAAAAGGGATCGATCTTTCTATAATTTCTCTACTGCGTCCTCCTCCTTTTTTTTCGACAAGTAAACGTTGGATTCTGCCCGGCATCAAGTGTAATACTTGTCCAGATCGTTGCCCCATCTCGTTCACACATTTACCTCCACCATCCTTAGCAATGGCTCCGGGTGCTCTTCTCAGCGACGATGATCGCCGGGACGCTGACTTCCAGAGGGCCATGCACGGCAAGTCCGCAACCTCGTCACATGCTTTCCTCTCCATGTTGAACAAGGACCACGAAGCCCACCGCGTGATTACCGACGAATACGTCGGACGCTGGACGAACGATGACAAACACAGCACCGCCGAGGAGGCTCGTGAGGCGCGCAAATCGGAGTACATGCAGCTGGTCAACAAGTGAGGAGCCTATGTCTTTGTTTCTTTCCGTATTGCTGACAATGTGCAGTTACTACGACCTTGTCACTGACCTTTACGAGGAGGGATGGGCCCAATCGTTTCACTTCTGCCGCTTTGCGGTCAACGAGGGTTTTCTACAGGCACTTGCTCGCCATGAACACTACATGGCTCTCAAGCTTCAATTGAAGGAGGGCATGAAGGTCCTCGATGTTGGGTGTGGAGTTGGACGCCCCGCGCGTGAGATCGCTGCTTTTGCTGGTTGCAACGTCGTTGGACTCAACAATAATGGGTACCAGATTGAGCGTGCTACCAACTATGCCAAACAAGAAGGATTGGACCAGCTAGTCTCATTTGTCAAAGGTGATTTTATGGTAAGATACTATCCGTCTCCAGCTATGAGCACGCAGAGACTCATATCAACAGAACATGGCCTTCCCAGAGAACACCTTCGACGCCGTATATGCCATGGAGGCCACTGTACACGCCCCAACGCTACAGGGTGTGTACGAGCAGATATTCCGGGTATTGAAGCCAGGTGGCACCTTTGGCGTATACGAGTGGGTTATGACGGACCGGTTCGATGAGAGCCATGCAGAGCATCGGGCCATTCGTCTTGAAATTGAGCGTGGCAACGGAATCTCTCATATGCGGCCGCGTACTGATGCTATCAATGCCATCAGAGCCGCTGGTTTTGTCCTTGAGCATGAGGAAGACCTTGCTGAGCGACCCGACGCCACACCCTGGTACTATCCCATCGCAGGGGAATGGCAGTATACACGCACATTATGGGACCTCTTCAGTGTGGTACGCATGTCTCGCATTGGACGCGGTGCAATGCATAATTTCCTAAGAGCTCTCGAGACAGTCAGGATGGCCCCACGCGGCACTGCTCAGACGGCAGACGAGCTCGCCGCGGGTGCTGAAAGCCTCGTCCAGGGGGGTAAGTTGGGTATTTTCACGCCTATGTACTTTATGGTTGCCAAAAAGCCTTTGGTTTGAGATTAGACCTTAGCGCAAGGGGGTTAGCATAGGAGAGGAGGCATGAAGACGTCAGGAAGATGGATCGTAGATGCGAAGGGACCGAGCTGTTGTCTGCATCCATCTATTCTCAAATACCAAATAATACAAAGCATGATTCTATGCTAAGGCAAATGATGCCGATGCGACCACCGAAGACATTGTTAAATTGAGGCTGCTGCAAGTATTTGAATACTCTCAAACATGCTGCCCTTTAACGTTCTAGATTTTATTCGACATTTATTCCCACAACTGTCTGCTTCAAGAGGAGATCCACAAAAATGGCCTGGTCATCGAACCAGACACCGGCTAACACGTATGCAGTAGATCTCGCTTCAATCAGGGACAGCCGTCATCTCGACGTATCTAGCTTCCAAGAAACACTGCGGCTGAGGTCCAACTGCGCACCGACCCGTATAGTGCGAGGATATTTCGCTGTTGCTGCTTAGCTAACTATCGCTATCGCGGAACCGAAGACACCCTTGAAGCTACCACGACAGCAGTCCATCGTGCCATCTTCAGGACGTCACATGCCTTCAGCGCCTTCGTATTGTTCCCCCACACTTTGAGTCATGCTGCACCGAGCCGGACGAGGGGTGTCTCCGCAGAATTGCCCACGCGACTGCGGTTAGCTTCCGTGCGTCCACCTAGATCGTATTTGAACCAGGTGCCCGCATCGAGCCCGCCTATTTCCAGCTCGACACGATCTCTCCACGCATTAGCTCTTATTTACATATCGCACAACCTCGGAGTAATGCCTTCTAAATCACGAGGATTGAGGACCTCTACGGGATGGTATGTCTCGTAGATGCTTTGGTTTTAAGAAATAGCCCAATGTTCTTTGTATGATGCCGCCAGCATGTGCCGATATTGACATTTTTGATTCGCTGCGCGATGATGGATTTCATCGCATTCACTGACCCCTGGTAGTCTGACGTGCCGTAAGCGCCGAGTAAAGTGCGATGAAGGTCGACCCAATTGTCAGAATTGCGCCAGAGTCAGTCGCGAGTGCGTCTATGCCGAGAAACCCCCTGCACCTCGGCGGCCAAGGGCCTTGAGTGCTCACAAACCGGAAGAAAGCCCAGCTAGCACTGATGCGGTGCCGCCAAACAGTGAGCCCGAGACGAGTGCTGCAATACCGCAAAACACACTAAGCTCAGAGCCTGTGGGCCCTGGCCAAGGGTGGATACCATTTCCCACTGGACAGCCAGTACTTCCTAATAACATCGTTTCTGACGATGCCTTCGTCCTTGACGACAGTCTTTTTGCCTTCGGAGATAGTCTGGCACCCAATTTTGGGCCCGTTGAATGGTAATGTTGACCCGTCCACGAGGCCGGTAACGAGACTAATACTCAACAGGTATGACCTCCTTGCAGAAGACGCTATTAGCAGTATGCAAGGGCAATCTCAAAGTAGTCGCTGGGATTTTGATATTGCTAGTCTATCGAGAAGACAATCTCCTCGGCAATCCGTTGCTTTGGGAGCTGATGATGGCCTTTTTAACAACGTGAATGTCCAGTCAATGACCATCCCGACACAGCCATGGAATACAGAGACGAGAATCGAGCTCAAAAAAGAAGAGGTGACATATTTTGAACATTTCGTGACTGTGGTAGCACCTATATTGGATCTGTTTGATCCCGAAAAACATTTTGCCAATGTGGTACCGCATCTCGCCCTGCGCAATGTGGGACTGCTCAAGTCCATCTTAGCAGTTGGCGCATGTCACGTGGCTCTCTATCAGGACCAAGGGATTGGCAACGAAGCTGAATCCAATGTACAAGCGGATACACCTGCATCAGGTTCTAACGCTTCATCAACTACACGAAGGGTTGCCGAGCAATTCCACTATGAGACTTTGCAGTACATATCACAGAACCTGCTGTATGAGTCGTATACGAGATCTCATGAGATATTGGCAACTGCTATCATGATCTCGACGTATGAAATGTTCGGAACGGTTGGAAATCCCGATCATAGCAATTGGGATCGTCACCTAAGAGGGGCTTTTTGGATACAGCGTAACTCAGATGTTAGCGGCGAATCGAAGAACGGGTTACAGCGCGCAGTTTGGTGGGCGTGGCTACGACAAGACATATGGGCGGCTTTCTGGACCGGAAGACCGGCACTGACTATTCACCAGCCAAAGACACCCATGGCAGCACTTACGTCAGAAGGGCTAGCGACGCGCATCATATATATTGCTGCTAAATGCGTACAATTTGCAGCAACACCGAAACAAGATGACATTGCTGGATACATCGAAGCCGGGGAAACTCTCCTGCGAATGCTTGATGCCTGGAAGCAGCTCCTTCCACCGTCATTCGAGCCTATCCCTATCACATCCACGTCTGAAGTGAGATCACCACCTTCTCTACTGGCCACAAACCAAATTCAACCCATCTGGATTCATCCTCCTGCACATGCAGCCGCTATCCAGACCTACCACTTTGCAAGGATAGTTGTTCTGCTCAACCAACCTTCTACTGGCGGTCTAAACACTTACCAAACTCGCTTCAAACTCCTTCACGAGAGCACCTCGATAGTATGTGGAATCGCTATAGCAGAGCAATCGCAAAACATGTCATCGGCTTTTGTCAGCTTCCAGGCTATATACGCAGGTGAGTACTTACTGCAATTCGCTGACGCTGATTTACATATACTGACGCGGAGACTAGCTGCATTGTGTGCCGAGACGAAAGAAAGGCAAGAAGTAATACTCAAGATTCTCAGGACAGTCTTGGGCATTAGCAAGTTCCCGTCGCTTTCGATTTTGGATGAGTTGGTCAATGTCTGGAATGGCGGTGCGGGTAGGTGATCTTATGGAACAAATCAAGATATTGCAAGACAATGGATTTCGGATACTTTGGGTCTAGTATTTACACTCGGAGCTGGGAAAGCTCCTTTGCTATTGCCAGCCCAAACTCATGATACCTTGCTATCCAAGAAAGTAAGGCCCTGTTAGCTTGATTATATTGCATTGAGCATGTATCAGACTTCGTGCGAGATGAATTTGGCTTCCCTAGAGTGTTGCAGTGGGTAGGACAGTCTATCTTGTCGTTATGCAAGGAACGACACAGGCAGCTGCTAGCAATTCTCCATTCATGCTGACAGACCAGCGGAAAGGGATTTAGCATAATCCTTCTAGGAAGCAGAGTTTCCTACAGTTATTCTGGAATTGTACTTTGTAGATTAGCGAGGTGTGTGGTAGGTATCAATTGTTTCTATTATTATAAAGCTTTAAAATGAATGTCACCGTGCGGATGCCTATCATTCTCTGGTATGAAAATCAGTTTGAATCTCTATGATCTTGCTTCTTTAACGAGACTGCTAAGCAATGGGCTTGCCATGAGGAGCAGGTCATCCAAGAACAGGATTCGTCGGACCTAAGATCAGGAAGCCGACTGACATCTTTGAGGCATATGCAGCAGGTGGATGTGAGTACAATGTAGGTCCATCAATGGTCAATAGGTTTGACAAGAACTAATAGACCAATCAACTGAACCAGGACGCTGGATACAAACCTTCTGTTCTAAGAGTGGAGATCAAAAATCTCTCAAGAAAGTTAAACATGACAGTGCAAGTGATTTGTAAAGTGATATCAGAAATCCAGGAAACGTCTGGTTATTAGTGATTTCCAGTTATATTAATGGCAAATTGGGCTCGTATCGTCAGTGTAGCACTCATCACGTCTTTTGCCAATCACGAGCTATGCATAGTCTTCTCAGCTCGCATACTTCCTATATCATTTATGGGGTTGCATATCGGGGAATGGTCATAACATCTCCTTAGAGCGAATCAGTTCGTACTGACCCGTGAATGGGCAAAAAATCGCGATGCTTGGTGTATACTGAATCTCTTACTGATCCAATCTAAACGCTCGCAGATTGCTTCAAACTTCCACAAAGCACGATTTTATAGGCTAAAAGATGCCCGTTGTACGCATGTGGAAGCTGTTATCTGATAGACAGCTTGTAATTCGTCAAGTTTCACAGTGCTGACGGACGCGGCCAGTGCTGCAAAGCGTCAGCACCTTAACAAGCCGCTGCACATCCCCGCATTCCAAGCTGCCCTGGATAATTCAGCTTAGTCATGTATTTAAATGGGTATCTCAGGTGAGCACGGATTGGTTCTGTGTATTCGCTGCAGGACGACTGTGATCAGCCGGGCCGCAGTACACGGGGAGCGTAGGATGCAGATGTAAGCAGACAGCCACTGGTTACATATCGGATGATTGCCGCTTGACTTCATCTCTGTTCATTTACCTCCTACCGAGCATCAACCCCGCTCACGAGGAACCCTCCTATCAATCCGATGTTCAGACTGCCATGTTCTCAGACACGAATTGCTCCGCCACGCTCATACGGCAATATAGTAGTTCACCCCCATCAGCATGTCGTATCGTATGCTCAATGGAAACCTGAGAGCCATGGGACGTGTAGCCTCGATATTACATGCGACAGAGTTCTCTAAGTTGTCTGTGTTGGGAGGCTTCGATCCATCGACCTGTATATTTTCTCGATGAACGGCTATAAAACACCAGCTCGCTCCAAAGGACACAACAGCACAGTGAGCAACCCAGTGATCCAACCCATCTTCAAGAGTCTCCCATCATGAAGTACACTATAACAACCCTCATACTCACAGGCTTGACCACCACTCTAGCCGTTCCCTCCACCCCAGATCCCCCACTCCGCACCCTACCCCCAAACTGGTCCTTCACCATCTCCTCGCTGCGCGGCCCCGGCTGCCCAGACTCAGGCAAGAACGGCACACTCTCGCGCACCACCCGCCCAACCTTCGGATCCAACACCGTCGACGGCTCGGAAATCTACTACTGGTTCATCGCGTACCCGTGGATGCGCGTCGACCTGCAAGCAGGGCCACGCCACACCTGGTGCGAAGCCACGCTAGTATACACCGAGTACGCCGACGTGAACAAGCAGAAAGAAGGCGAGGCGTACAAACTTCGCTTGCATAAAAACGGGACCAAAGGTATCATGACATATAATCTTGACGAGGGCGTCCAGGTATACTGGGATTTTGCGTATTATATTGGCGAAGGCAGTGGGCGCAAAGAGGTACGTAGTCACCCCGCCTTTTGACACCATACATGGTCAATTTTCAGAGGGTTTCTGGGTTTGCTAATGTCGTTTTGTTTGTTCCTAATACATACAGGTTGCCGATACGATTGATCTAAAGGGTCCTTTGCAATCTGGGCCGCATGCTCAGGAGCATTACTCTAATATCAGCTACCCACCTCAGCTCATTCCTCAGCCCAAGTGTGGAAGTGGGCTGTTCACTTTCCGTACAGAGTTGTGGGTACAGGGTAAGGAGGGCCAGACAGGTATCGTTGACAGTGAGCGCGAGGAGAGTGCAGAGCTCGGCGTGCAATACTATGGGGCGCAGCAAGGCTTTAGCTACGATTGGGAAAAGTGCGAGTGAAGATCGATAAGTGTTCTGTTAGTTGGTCCTGAAAAGTATCATTCACAGAGATTTTGCAAGTTTTGTCGCCGTGGTCTGGCAAATTCTTACTGCACAATTCAATATCCAATATTCCTGAATATTGTATGTAATAGTACAAAACTTGGTACATGCTGCATATCATCTGCTTTCATCATGCCATGCGTTATGGAGGCGGAGCGACCTCACCGCTCGGCAAGCATATTCTTAATGGATTTCCAGTAGCTACCATCGACCTCCTTTTTCAATTCGTCTTTGGCTAACCACTTGAAGTCCTGAAGACCGAACTTGTTCTCTTTCAAGTTAACTTGGCCGGCCATGATGCGCGCCTTCATGAAAAAGGTCTTTGCGCCGTACTCCTTAAGATCTCCAACGGGTCGCGGTTCGGGATAGTCCAATTGGTGGTGACCAATTGGTACATGGCCGACAAGCCAGGTGTTCATGTTCACGCCGCCGGTGCTGGTGATGATGCGGTTGGCAGCCTAGAAGATTGTTAGTATGCTTTTCTCTTGGTCGAAGCTGAGGTGGGGTCATACCCCATGCAAATGCTCGTCCTTCAATCGATCTTGCGGGAACTGCCATTGCCCCTCCTTGTTCTTTACGAGGAGGTATAGCGTCCTCTGAAGCGCACGATTCAAGCTCTTCGTATCATTCTTCTTGTCTGCCTCTGTCACTCGTGGCATTGGCCTTTCCACAGGCTCGCGCTCCATCTTCTTTGCGCCTGTGGTGTCTGGTGCATCTTCTAGACCAGATTGCTCAGCGTCCTCTAGCAGCTTTCCGACCTGATATTCGAAATCACTCTCTGGTGCGCCGACAAGCACTTCGTCATTCCAGGCCTCGTCTCCATAGCCCTTGTAGCGTCCGATATCGCGGGCGGGGGTCAACCGTTGCTTCATCTTCCTCTTCCATTCGAGATCGGCCGGTGTCCGCTTCTTGACGTAGAAGTATCGTGTAAAAGGTAGTGCGAGTCGTTCATTGAGGCGTCTTTGGTAAAGGAAGTAGGCGGCTTCGAATGGGTGCAGGTCGCGTGTTATTTGCGGGGGCCGGGAAAGGACAACTCCAGCATTGACGGCGTATGAGGTTGAAGGAGAGACCTGGGCAACTGGTGGGATATGCTGAGCGACCTGGTCCTCGGACTGTACGGCGGTAGCGGCGGCGGATGCGTAGGTGCGGGTGATTGTGTCTCTACACGAGCGACATATTGAAGGACCTTGGTTCGTCAGCATTGAGAGTGTGTCCAATGCCAATTGCTTTGCATACCCGCTCTCGAGGCCAGACGCCTCGTTGTCTGCTGTCCGGCGTTCATGTCTCCCGAAGCCCTTGGCCGAATTACGATGCTGCGGCGGCCATCAGACGTTGGAAAAGTTCGGGGAGCGGAAGTGCTTTCGGCCTAGCTCCGCATTACATAAGCAGACATGCGAATAACTTTTCTTCGAGCGCCGCCTTGTTCGTTTCTTCTCCACGGCACTTTTCCTTATCTCCAGCATACTCGCACTCTCATGAGATGCTGGCCATTATTATGGTGCCCAGAAGAAGTCGAGCAGTCTAAATTCGCTAGCGGTACCCTTACAAGCTCTCCAGAGTACAGTTAGATAGTCACTGCTCACATTCTCACATGCGCCCAAAGACGTGATGTATGCGCGACTGGGGCGTCGCATATCTTGGCCCTGAGTAAAGGGCGTGAATTGCTTCCCTGCAGCCATGCACTCTGTTTTGGCAGTGTGAGCACTGCTTGTGTTCTGCTAAAGTCCTGCCGGGAGCGCTTCGAGCTGTTGAAGTCATGGCGGCGTCTGACCCTGAGTGTGAAGCCCATGTTCCTCAGATGGCCAGAGGCGGTTAGGGCTTTTGCCTTGCATCTGCGACATAGACAGCCCGTGACGATGTGTATGCCAGATTGCAACCATGCAAGGTGCCCGTGTCGTGAACTGTCGGTCTTTTCTTCCCCCGATCCCCAAGTCTTGGCATCGAAATTTGGGACTGGACGCGTTCTCGCCGCGCAGAGCTTTGGGCTCAGGTAACCACCACAATCAAGATACCCCTCGCATACGGCCGAAATGTCTCTCTCAATACCCAACGCCCCCAATGCCGGCCTGTTTAAGCAAGGCTACCAAAAGTAAGCCCCTGCACAACCCCGCAATCACTGTAAATACTCAACTCACCACCCCGCAACAGCTACGATGCCGAAGATGGCGCCGTCATCCGCAACATCGATGCCTGCCGGACGATTGCCCAGACGGTACAGACGTCTCTTGGACCATACGGCCGCAACAAGATTGTCATAAACCATCTCCAGAAGATGATCCTCACCTCGGATGCGGCAACAATACTGCGCGAACTCGAGGTCGTACACCCAGCAGCGAAGCTTCTGGTCATGGCCAGCCAGCAGCAAGAGGCAGAGATGGGCGATGCAACAAACCTTGTTATCATCCTGGCTGGTGAGCTGCTTAAGAAAGCAGAGGAGTTGATAAGAATGGGCTTGAAGACAAGTGACATTGTCTTGGGCTACGAGAAGGCACAACTTGCTGCTCTGCAGACACTTGAAGGTAAGCGTTACCTACAGACACCGCCAATGGTAACAACGCTGATTCAGTGCAGAACTCGTGTGCGACAAGGTCGAAGATATCTGGTCACAAGAGCAACTCAGCAAGGCCATCCGCACCGTCGTTGCCGCCAAACAGTCCGGTAGCGAAGACTTCCTTGCCGGCCTCGTTGCTGAAGCCGTCCTCGCCGTCCTCCCCAAGAACCCCGTAAACTTCAACGTCGACAACGTCCGCGTCGTCAAGATCATGGGTGGAGCTCTGGAGCAGAGCAAAGTCGTCAAGGGCATGGTCTTCGCCAGACAGCCAGACGGTACCGTCCAGAAGGCAACCAAGGCCAAAGTCGGAGTCTTTTCTTGCCCGATCGACATTTCGCAGACAGAGACCAAGGGCACTGTGCTGCTACACAACGCCAAGGAAATGATGGAATTCACAAAGGGTGAGGAGCAGCAAGTCGAGCAAGCCATCAAGGAGCTCCACGATTCTGGTCTGAGGGTGGTTGTTGCTGGATCGACAATTGGCGAACTGGCCATGCACTACCTGAACCGCTACAACATTCTCGTTATCAAGATTCTCTCAAAGTTTGAGCTGCGACGGCTGTGCAGAGTTGTTGGTGCTACGCCGCTCGCTCGTCTTGGTGCGCCAATGCCCGATGAGATGGGCACCATCGATGTGGTCGAGACACTTGAGATTGGCGGTGACCGCGTCACAGTCTTCCGACAGGAGAACGAACAGACACGAACTGCAACCCTGGTGCTCCGTGGTGCTACTCAGAACCACCTCGATGATGTAGAGCGGGCAATTGACGACGGTGTCAACGTAGTCAAGGCCATCACCAGAGACGCAAGATTAGTGCCCGGTGCTGGAGCGACTGAGATGCAGCTGATCGAAAGGGTCAAGGCCATTGCAGACAAGACGCCAGGTCTGGCACAGTACTCAATCCGCAAATACGCCGAAGCTTTCGAAGTGATTCCACGCACACTCGCAGAGTCGGCTGGTCTCGATGCGACTGAGGTACTTGCTAAACTTTACGTAGCACACGCCGCACAGAAGAACCGAAAGGACGACGAGTGGACGGTGGGTGTCGACATTGAGAACAGCGACGACACGGGCACGCTTGATGCCAAGGCTGAGGGTATTCTGGACCTATGGGTCAGCAAGATGTGGGCTATTAAGTTGGCCACTGAGGCGGCAAGGACAGTGTTGAGCGTTGATCAGATCATTGTTGCTAAGCAAGCCGGTGGACCCAAGATGCCTGGAAAAGCACAGACGGGCAACTGGGACCAGGATGATTAAACCGCCAGTGGTATGATGGGAAAAACATGTATAATGACATGGACTAGACGCTCTCGAAGCATTGAATGCATGTGTTTGAGTCCCCACCTTCTTCCCGTGTGTTGATGTCATACAACCATAGATCGACAGGCACTGCATCTAGACGCGTCTGCTAACCGTATTCTGAGATATTTTATTTTTACTTCCATGACGCTAGGCTGGTAATCTATAGCCTGCGATGCATAGTAGATGTTGTTGGCCTCTGTTGGACACAAAATAATTTTCTGGGTATCGCTTTGCCCATAGCCTTTGAAGGGGGCTTTCCTTGTAGTCAAACGCCCATGTGGTCATGACACCAATTCATGATTCAAAACAAAAACGAGGAAAAAGAAAAGAAAGATGAAGAGAAACCCACTCAAATATCATTCTTGAGGTTCATCGTCATCGTCGTCATCGTCATCGTCATCGTAGTTTTCCAAAGTGTCCTCCCGACACAAAACTATACCTGACCTATGGGTACCCCAAAGTTTAATGGCGGAGTCTTCAATTTGACGCCGTCGACAACTTCTGTATTTGTCGACTTGCGTGAGTCGGCCGATGTGTTTCGACTCAGCGGCAAGCCCTCAACTGTGTTCTCCGCGACTGGAGCTGCAGGCTCTGGAATTGCAGGTTCTGGAACTGTAGGCTCTGGAGCGTCCTTGAGCTTGCTGAACCTGTCCTGGTCCTTGGCCACCTTCTCGAGCACGTCGTCCAGCACATCCAACGCTATGTGGTCACTGGCACCCTCGTCAGGGTTGGTGGGCAGCATGAGCGGGCCAATGAGAGGCTGGTCTTCTAATGGTATGTGTGTCTCCTTCTCGTAGTCGATGGCAGGCTGTTCTTGAGAAACGACGGGCTCTTCGTCGTGGACGGGCGATAGGGCGCGAGGAATCAGCGGGGTATGGCCAGCATGGAGCTTGTTGGCTTCAGGCAGCGGAGAGAGAACAGCATGCGTAGGTGGGGGCGAGGGAAGGACCTCATCATCCATTTCGGAATTGGGCAGAGAGATGCGTGTTGGGAGCGGTGGGCGGTTCTGTCGCTTCTGGAGCAAGCCTCCGAAGGATTTGGCGTGTGGATCGAGGGCGCCCAGCTGGGCGGTGGCTGCAATGCTGTTCATGGCGTGCTGCTTGTCTGTGGCCAACTCGGCTGGCGGGGTGGTTGTATCAGGGGCAGTGAAGAGGACGTCGGGACGAAGATCCATCTTAGTGAGGCCCGCCCACAGGGTTTGGGTTGCAGCATGCGTGTATGTCATGATGAGGTCGCATCAACGCTAGAAGGCGGTTAGCTAGCTTCTGCGTCTTCTAGAGGGCCTGGGCACGCACCGAGAGGGTGGGCGGTGCGTATGACGTCCGGGGGGAGGGCAATGGCGTGGGAGGTAGAGGAAGAATGCTGCCAGCAGAGAGAATTACTTAAAGGGCTCGAGGGCGCCTAGCGGGTGGAGCGAGTGTGCAGCAGAGGCAGCGTGCGTGGTATATCGCGACGTGCGTCGAGTCGACACCCATGCCCACACGTCATAGCTAGGCGTGTGCCTGGAGCTGCGCGGTGAGCCCGGCAACCACGACTGCGGCCGCGGGCGTCGTGCATTTCAATCACCCCAACCCCGTCCTCATTCATCCCACCCCCACTCCCAGTGCCCTTCTTCGTCCTGCTGCATGTTGCCTGCAGCAGCCAGAAAATCCCCAAGCCACCCCGCGCCGCCTACGTGCGTCGCTTGTGAGCTTGTGCATCCGCTAGCCCGTTACTCATCATGGAGCTCATCTTGGCCGCATTGGGCGGCGGGCAGCACGATGCGCGGCCCAACCTCACAGCGCCCTCTCTCTTGGATTGATCCGAGATACAGCGACTTTTCTGCAGCCAGACTGCCCCGATCCGCTCTTCTCAGCCCTTGGCGACACCCACAAGCTCGCACGTGAGTCGCTGTTGGCACTTCGTCATCAGGCCCCAAGACCCAAAAACCTGCCGTTCGCGGGGCCGAAGAGGGGTAATCCTTCTTCCTTGAAAAAGAGGGCGACCCCAGGGTCGACGTCTAGAACCCACCGAGCGGTTGTGTACCCCAGTCTTGACGTCTACAGTCGCCTTTCTTCGGTACGGCATTTCGCTTTCCGACATCTTCCGCCTCTCCAACTTCCAGCTGCTGCGCTTTCCCAATCAGGAGGACTAAGCCACACTCACGAATGTATTGACATTTATCATCCTCGACCCGCGTCAGCTAGGACCAGCCATGGATGCCTTTCCCTACATTCCACCCCGTCTCAAGTATGCTGGCCTAACCAAGCAAGAAAGAGATGGAAAGGGTGTATCTGAAAAGCAACATGGTAGTCCCACGGCCAGCGTCACTTCCATAAGCCAGGCAAATTCGCCGGGAACCAACCTGTCGCAGACGGACCCTGTCGCCACTGCCAGGAAACACAGTACCACGGGTAGTCGCAGCTACCCAATACCGTATCCTCCCAGTATGGATTCCTCAGAAGACGACCTCCCTCCGTTTCCCGAACCAGAGATATCTTCGCTGGCCCTCGATACGAAACCTGGTGCAAAGATACACTACACGTATTACCCCGCCTCGAAACCACAGGGCAACCACCCCAACCCATTCTCCCAAACGCTCATAGTCTTCCTCAATGGGCTCATGGCGCCGAGAAGCTCCTGGGACGCCGCAATGCGCAGCTTCTTGGAAAAAAGAATAACGGGGCGGCTGCCGTATCCAGGCTTACTAAGCTACGATCGATACGGCCAGGGAGACTCAGACCCAGACCCCGATGACCCACATCCTCCGCCTTCACATGGCCATGACGCCATCTCTGCCGTCAAAGCGCTTAAGCAATTCACGCTGCAGATATGGCGAGAACATCTCGATATCAACAGACCAACCCACTACCCTTCTCTCATCTTTGTCTGTAACAGTCTGGGCTGCGCCCTCGCCCGCCTCTTTGCGCAATGCTATCCAGGCACTGTCTCGGGTCTTTTGTTTCTTGACAGCATCATGGCAAACTCAGACTACCAAGACATCTGGCCCGACCCGGACGCCCCAGACTTTGACCCGCACACTCTACCCGACGGTGTGACCGAGGACGATGTCCGCGAGACGAGGAAACAGTTTAGGAAAGTTTTCCACCCAGATGTGCCTAGCCCTGAGGGTCTTTCAAGACAGAATCTAGCCAAACTGCTGCCGCATGCTGGCGCGCCCAGATTGGAAGGCTATCTAGGAAGAGGGCCTTATCTAACGGTTGTTGGTCATGATTGGGAGACTTTTGCTGAGCAAGCTTGTACGTGTTTGTTCTTTCTTTTCTGTCTTGTTGCGTTTCATCATCATGAATACTGACTTTAAAATGTTCGTAGACTCCGGCCCCCTCAAAACACCAAAAGCTCTTACCATGGCGTATGCGAACCCTGCGTGGCGCCGCTACAACGAAGAGCTGTGCTACATCACCGAAGAGGGCAAGGCGATTGGACCCATTACTGCCGTGCGCTGCGGTCACTTTATACAAAACGATGACCCGCGGTTTGTGAGCGACGAGATGGTGAGCCTGCTAGACAGAGTGGTGAATCGCGTGCAGCAGGTAAGCAAACGAGATTGAGGCAAGGTAAGGAATAATATATGAAGCAATTTCAATATAATGTAATAAAGGACAAAAAAAGATGGCAAAACAGTTTGCAAAGATATGTACCCAGGACTGAAATCGTAGCTTTCTGTCTCGAGCAATAATGTTGTTTGAGTTAGCATAGTTGAGCCTACATCCTAGTATACAAATTCCTTTTCAAAAAAAAAAAAACAGATGACTCGGAAGAACCTGAGTATCCAAGAGAAAACCGGAGAGGGAGAGAGAGTAAACAAGAACCCTTGCCAACACCAACATCAAAGAGTCCGCCCATATGTACAAGATCCTGGACGAGTATAAGCAAGAGAGAGAGAGAAGAAAAAAAGTCCAGGCTATAGGCAGCTTTACTGCTGAATCGTCCATGGGGTAGCGTAGGATTTTGGCATGTGCCAGTCTTGTTGTCCTGTGAGATGGCACATGTCCAAATCTGATCTCAGAATGATGGCCGAGGTAGGGTAACTCGCCACCACCTAGATGCTTGTGACAGACTGCGTCCAGGGAGGGACGGAAAAGGGGCAGGATTTATCCAAGTAAAGGCAAGGGGGAAAAAAGAACATATGCTAGCAGTGTTTGTTACACACGGGCATGTGTCAAAAGTCGTCCATATCGCCCATGAAGCTGTCCTCGCCAGCGTCCACGCGCCCCCTATGCTTTGCGTGATCCAAATCATCTTCGAGAATTTCATCATCATCGTTGTTGTCGTCATCATGCACATGACTGTCGTCCTCTTCCTCTACTCTTTCTTCAAGCAATTTCCGCTTCTCTGCTTCGCTTAGGCCGGCTTTACTCGCGGCTTCCATGCGCACGCGCAACGGGCGGTTTTGCATGTAGCTCTCCATGTAGCTCGCGCCCAAGCTGCTCGGGTAGCCATAGCTGCCTGCTTGGTCCACATCAGCGACGCCGGAGCCATGCAGACCGCCTACGTAGGTGTCAAAATCTTGGTCTTGGTCTGCGAGGCTGTCGCTCTCGAGCTCGGTGGTAGAGACTAGCGAATTGGGGAAAATGGGGTCTGGGCCAGCGGTTTCGGGGATCGAGTGGGACGGTTGGATGGGCGAGGGATCAAGGAATGTTCGCGAGGCGGTTTGTGCGGACCCAAAGGGAATGCTCGGAGAACGAGGCGAGTGGAGGGGCGGGGAGTGCTCGGACGCAATGGATACGGGTGTTGGCGTCTGGGATTCCGACAAGGCCTTGTTAGCTGACCGGATGGCGTTGGCCATCGGGAGAGGAAGACTGTGATGTACGGCGTCACGGTGCTCAATGTATTCTGGTGGCTCTGATGTCAGGCGCGGGTCGATCATGTCGTCGAGTGAGGCAATGGAATTAGAGGCAGACGTTGTTTCACTGCTGGGTGAAGTGAGCAGTGGCTCGTCCACTGTGTCCGAGGGATGGACGGTCTGGCCATCAATGACTAGACTGACTCTCTTCCGTGCTGTCTTGGGTTTGTCCTTGTGTCGCAGCGCCGACTTCTTCATTGTGGAGCGTTTTGATTTCTTGGCTGCTTCAGCTGGCTGCTTTTCTTTGGTAGTTGCTCCCAAAGCTGCGTTTTCCAGGTCCTGGTTGTCCTTCCTCTGCTTCCGGCTGTCTTTGCTCTGCTCAGCATCTCTCGCTGCTCCCGCCGCTGGCCTGTCGGCTGCGTCGTTTGCGCCGGATGCGACTTCTGGTTTTGCTGTCTTCTTCTTTTTCTTCTCGGGCGAGCTGTCGCGTGCGTCGAGCAGGGGTAGGAAGACGGGCGTGACTAGACCGTAGAGCTCCTGTTCTCTCTTGTGCACCTTTGTGTGCTTCTTCTGCTTGATCTTGTCCTCGGGCTCAGGCGCCTTTGCGTGGGGCAAGGCGTGCGCAGACTGCTCCTGCGATACGGGCGAGGGAGCAGTGTCCTCAGCATTACTCGCAGGGGATTTGTGGGCAGAGTCTAACTGCTGCGAGCAGTGCATGGAGCGGTACTGGTCTACAAGCTAGGCCAAAATCAGTCCTCAACATGATTCCGGCCAGCGTGCAAAGGGCGAGGGCGTAGTTACCTGTTGGCCATAGTTGCGCAGCTCGTCTTGCTTGGAGAGGATGTAGGCGTCAATGTCGCGCTGGAGCTGCTGTCTTCTGAGCTCGACGCTGCGGGCCAGAGCATCCAATTGCTCTCTGGTGAAGCCTGGAACCTCGGCCAGGCCCGGGTCGGGTTGAAGAAGCATGGACTGTGCTGTGGACGAGAGAGTGCTCTGATCGGCCGGGTTGTTCCGCGCAGGGCAGGCGCAGGGCATAATTTGCAGTCGTCAGTCGTCGTGGACGTGATGGCGAGGCGGGCGGCCACGGGTCCTTTGCACCTGGGCAGCGTCAGTTGGAGTCATGGCGGGCAGGCAGACGCAGCGCAGGCGGTCCATTGTCGCATTTGCCAGTCGGCATGGCATCGCATACCTTGTGTCGGGCGAGTGACGCAGCCGGCTAGCGGCGATTGGCTGGGCCCAACGGGTCACAGGACTCAACGGCGATACGGTACCTTGGGCCAATCTCACCTCAGGGCGGCGGCAACTGACCAGCAGAAGGGGGGCACGGCAGCGGCAATTGAAGGCTGGGAAAGGCGCCGACGAGGAAGAGGGCAAAATCTCTGGCGTCCGCGGTCGTGAGGGGCTCAAGTTGCAATCTGAACGCTTTCTACTATCGAACAGGCGCTTTTGCTCATACGAGGCATAGCGCGGTGGGGCAGAAGCCCCGGCGCGCAGAGATCATCGCTTCTAGAAGAACGCTGCGCTGCTCGCTGTGCTCTGGCCGGCCGCCAGCACACGTGCAACCCGCTGCCGAGAGCACAGCGCGCACACAGTCAACGCCGTTTGTATAATACATGTGTAGTGTGCATGTGTGGACGCATGTGTGCCCCTGGGCGCTAGCATGCTAAGCGTCCATGGCTTTCCTCATGCGGCCGGCCGCCTCGCCAGGATTCTCCCCTCTACACCGATCAATCTATCTGCTGCCTACCCGCGCCCCAAAGTCTAGATTCATGACGCACACCGAGTACTGTGATCATGCAGCCGCCATGTTGTGCGACATGAGCCTGTATACGTCCGACATGGGCTATTTTAACCACTCGACGCCCGGTTTGTCGCATCCGTCACAGATTAACTTTAGGACCGCACCGCTGTCGGCCCTAGCACGTCCAAGACACGCTAGGAAAGGAAAGTTCCACCATGACAGTTGAATCCGCTGCCGTCTTCACTAGAGGCCCTTTTGCTTTATGTAGACCTGCAAGTCGAATCCCGTGTGTGCTGACGAGGGCAACAAAGCCAATCAACTGGCCAAGGAACCCAGGGCAAAGACCCACTTCACATGTTCGCAGATTCAGCATGGAGTGCCAGCGATAAGTGCGGGGGAGCAAGAAGAACAGGTCGAGTGTGATTGGATGCTACAGCACTTGTTGGGAACTATTGCTGACCTGGGTAGTCGAACAGCTACTCCCGTTGGAGCTGTTGAGCACGCTTTCGATACACCTATTCTTCTGGAACTACTAGCTACTCGATATGCCTGCAGTCTGGGCCAATGCCAACCTCCATGTCCTCTTGCCAACCCCATCATGTGTTCGACTGAGATGCGAGCCATGTGCTTACTATGCGCCACCCTCATCGTTGAAGTTAATCGGTACCTGTACTTGAAAGTATGTCGCCACATTACGCGACCGCTCCCTGTGTAAGACCTGAACCCCAGGTCCATGGCCGTGCTGGGTACGTTGCCGTATACTAGAAGCGACGCCATTTCTTACTGTGGCGTGCGCGAGCGACTTTGCGCCATGGGAAACGGCAAGTACCGGCAATGCACTAGTTGGGCAAGCCAGGCACCTTGTTGTTTGGCGTTTGCGTTCTCCTGGATGCACTCAGTCACCGCCTTCCTCCTCCTTTGCTTTCTCCTCCGCCTCAGCTTTCTTCTTATCCTCCCATTTCTGCTTCTTTTCCAGTAGTTTTTGCAAGTTCTTTGCGCCGTTGAAGACACCGTACGTCTTCGCACTGCACGCCGCACATGTAGGGTCTTTTCGATATCGCTTCAAGGCACACGCCTCGCAGAAATAGTGTCCGCACTTAGTCACAATGGGCGTCTTGTATGGCTTCTTGCAGATGATGCAGGCAAAGGGTATCTTTTCCAGGAGCGCCAGGTCAATGCCGTCTTCGTCCTTTTCTTTTGCGTCCCTGTTGGCAGACGCGACAACGGTGCCCCCGGGCTTTTTGCCCTTGGTGGACATTTCCCACTCGCGGTCTAGCTTCCAGCCTGCTGCGTAGTCTTCACGAGCGTGCAGAAACTTGCAGTTGTCGCCAAACCCACAGAAGCCTGTCTGCTTATAGTCCTTGCATACATCTGGCGTATAGTCTGTGACGGTGATTGTTCGAATGTTGGTGGATGCCTTCATGGGCCCTACTTGGCGCGTCGGGGCGTCGGGGTTCTTCTCGATCAGGGAAGTGGGTTTCGCTCGCGTGCTGCCTAACAGGTTCTTGGAGCTGAGGGCATCGTCGGCCTTTTCATCGTACCAGTTGGACTGCTTGGTCGCATCGGTGCTTGCTTCTATGATTGCAGATGTGTTGGCGGCGTATTGTGTTGTGCCCTCGACGGTTGCGTTCGTCTTCTGGTCTGCGGTAGAGGCTTTGAGCGCGTTGTCGTTGACCTTTCGCCGCTTGACTACACGCCCATCTTCGCCTTCTGCGTCGGAGCCGGATGAGAAGTCTGAATCAGACTGCGGTGGTGGCGGCGCGACTTTCCGGGGCGCAGCTTTCGCTCCTCGCTTCTTGAACTTGACGACGGGTGCATCCATGGCGATTGTGAGTGTTACCAAAGACGGTGTGGATGGGTGTAGGAACGCGAAGTGGAACGTGAGCACAGAAAGTTCGAGCCACGCTGTGGCTGAGAAATCACATTGTCACGTGATTAGGTCTGGGGTAGTGGCGCAGACGGCAAATGGCGGACGGCTACTATGGAACAAGTCGCCGAAACATGCGCAAATGCATTCACAGCCATCCATGGTTGTCAGGCCATCTTCTACCCACAGCAGCTAGGCCGATCAATATGAAGCTCGGGACGGCCTGCGTGCTGCACATGGAGGGTGAATAGAAAACGCCTCCAAGTGCCGACTAGTAGCCGGACCCGGGACGCAGAATGGACCGCGGGCCGGGAGGGCGGCTTCTTGTGCAAAGAGGTTCTCGCTAGAAGCGCATCTGCCACACGCACATACTACATTACATACCGCACATAGATTCACACACCGGCAATGACTGCATGATGCGCAACCCCTATCCGCATGTTCATGGCACCCCTACCTAGAGGGCGACCATGGCCGTGGGGTAACGGGGTGCGCGTCGTCGACGCAGCTGATCCAATCGCGTACACAAACAGCCCTCCTTGGCTTAGCTGGTGGTGAGGGGTCCCGCTGACTACTGTACGCCTGCAGCTGCGCCGCCCACTGGCTGGACGTGGATGCAGCAGCGCCGGGGCGCAGAGGTGGGGTCCGTCGTGCGTCCTGTATGTAGTCGTCTTGGTGTAGCGTTGTTGATGTTGTGGATTCCGTCGCCTTGACGTGCACGGCCGCCTCATTTCGCTCGCCCGCACACCACATCATCCGTCTCTGCTGAACCTCACTCCTCTGTCGCCTCAGTCGCCTCCATCGCCCCCCTCCAGCCCGTTCGGCATTCCCTTGTTTCTTTTTTCGTTACCCTTGCAGCCGCTGCTCCCAGCGATGCGCCTTTGCTTCTTTTCTATAGTGTGACCGAAACGCGATCCAGTGCCAGCAGCCGCAGCCGTGTCTCGAGTCGGCTTTGTGCGCGTCGCCCTCGTCCAAGCCCTTTGAGTACGCCGGCCTCGCCTTGACTGAGCGAAGCACCCTGCCTCTCTCGTCCCTAATACCACAACACCGCCGCCGCTGTCGCCACCACTCGTCGCCGGATCCACGTACCTTGCCTGCTCCTTAATTATACCTTTCTCACAACTCTACCGATTCTCCGCTATAACCAAAAAAAAACATATTACACACGCGCCCTTAGCCCCAAACTTCGTCCCCTGGGCAATGGGACAATAGAAGACAGGGCTTCGTAACTACTAATGACTGCAGCAAACCCTCCGCCGGGCGCCTTGCCGGTGGAGCACCTCAATGGATCAGATCCCTTTCTCATGCCCCCGCAAGATGGCCAGAGGCGCTACTCCGCCTTCGACAACTCGCAGTTCTCCCTTTATGCCAACGGATCCCCTGCCCAGGCTAAGCGCGCCCTAGAAGCCCACCTGGCAGAGACAACACGTCGCCTGCAGGAGACATCGCAGCTCGGCAGCGCACTCGTCCAACAGCGGAAGGAGCTCGAGGACAGATTGCAGGAAGTGGAACAGCAACAGGAGGAGAATGACATTGGCCAGGATCTGCGCCAGAGGCTGACCGAGCTGGAGAAGGAGTTCAATGAGGTCGGAAGGGAGACGGCTCGTGTCTTCCTCCCCAAGTCTCGCGTTCCTAGCGGAGAGACTGATCCTACAGCTGGCGGCTCTGTTTACGCGAGCGAGTCCTTCCAGTCGCCTACCAAAGTGAGCGTGCCGTCTCGGAAGCAGAAGAACCAACCCCCCAGCCGTATCAACGATATTGCGCTAGCAACCGAGATCTCGACGTCTTTGCTCTCCCAGCTCAAGGAACTCCAGGCTGTCCTCTTGGAGAAAGACGAGGCCCTCAAGGCAGCCGATCTTGACAGATCCCAACTCGAGATTGAGGTCGAAGGCCTGTCGCAACGCCTGCGAACTTTGGATGAGAGCGAATCACGACTGAAGGATGTCAACTGGAGCCTGGAAACTCAAATCCGCGAGTCTGAATTGCAATCCAAGTCGGCAGCAGACAAGGAACACCGCCTCAACCATGCCCTCGATCTCGCACGCACGGAAAGGTCAACCCTGGAAAGGGAATTGGAGGAGTTGAAGCAGATGTACACCAAGCTCAACGATGACCACATCAACAAGATCAAGCAGCACGAGACGGAGCTCTCTATTCTTCGTCGCAATGTGGCCATGACCGAAACCGAAAAGGGTGCAATGCAGCGCAAAGTGGAGGAGCTCACAGCCAAGAACCAGCAGCTGGCACAGGCTATCGCGTGGCGTGCAAGGTCCGAGGAGCGTGGCCGCTCTGAAGATTCCTCTCCAGACGACAGCCTTCTGGAAAGACAATCGGGAACCCCAGAGCACTCGCCTGCACCCTCGCCAAGCAAGGCTACTCCTCGCCACGGTATGCTCGAGACCGAGACATTGAAGCACTCACTTCAACACGCCCACCGTATGATCCAGCAGCTCAAGAACAATATCCATCGCGAAAAGACTGAGAAAATTGAGCTGAAGAGAGTGCTACAAGATACCCGTGACGAATTGGATACAGCCCGCGCTCAAGTTGCACCTGGTAGCGCCAGCAAGCGAAGGAGGAGCGAAAAGGACGTATTCAAGAAGCCTCCTCGACCAGATCGTCTTGGTGCCCTGCGTAGTGGTACTCAGGAGATCATTGAAGATGATGAGTGGGAAGAGGAGGAGGGCATGCCAAGTACACCAAGTCGACAACCACAGCTTTCAGTCTCTACTTCTCGAATCTTCTCCAGTGGAAACGCTTCTGCTACTGAGACAAGCGGGCAGGAAGGTTTCGAGACTGCGAATGAAACTTCGGATGCCGCTTTCGAGACGGCAAATGAACGTGACGGCATGGCAACTGAATCGGACGCTTTCCAAACGGGAGCAGAGACGCTTGATGGAGACAGCAGCGACCAGCTGACGGAGACTGAGACTCGGCCTCCCAAGCTTAATGCGCGTCGCAGTCGACCCTCGTTCACAAGCCGTGGTCGTGCCGCTTCCTACCAGAGCACGGCTTCAGCCTCCGGCGACGATTACAGCGAGACGGATCTGAGGACGCCTTTGCAACACCAAAACTCTCGTCTTCGGTTAAGGCCAAGTAGCTCTCGCAGATCCACGCCAAAGATAGGTGCGGGCTTGTTCACTAGTACACCGCCGGCGTCCAGGGATTCTCCTGCTAGCTACATCAGCAGTAGCAACGAGAACACACCTGCTCAGGGCAAGAGTCTATTTGCAGAGCTGAACGATTTGAGTGACGACAGCTCTGTCGAAGGCACTGTTGAGGGCACGCCAAGCCGATCCAGTATGATACACTCACGTCAGTCGTCAACAGATGCATTCCGAAGGACCATAACTGCTCCACCCAGGCCAGTCATGGTAGACTCAGGCATGATGACTGAACCAAGAATTCCTGAGCCCGTCGCAATTTCTTCCATTTCCACTCAGGAAACTCAACCACAGGCCATTCGCATGCCCACCTTACAGTTGTCTACTTTACGCTCACATGACACAAGCCCACAGGCTCCGCTCCGACAAGATCTCCGAGTGTCGTCGGTTTTCGTGCAAGACACAGAGCCTAAGCAGATGGTGCAGCCAAGGCTTGACCTCTCGAGTGTTGCTGGAAACGGAACTAGTCCTCGTGCGCCCCAGGTGCCTCAGTTGGTTGTGTCTTCCTTGTCGGCTCACGGGACTGAGCCACAAGCTCCCTCCATACCATTGTCAGCACTTTCGTCTTTGCATTCGCTAGACACCGCGCCACGTGCTGTCCCTGTCACCCCCTTGAATATATCATCGGTGTCTGCCCATGCAACGGAGCCTCGACATGCTCCGCCACAACCTCTAAGTTTGTCAGGCTTTTCGGCTCAGGGTACAGAACCTCGGAGATCTACTCCACCGCCACTTGGAATATCAGACTTCTCATCCCAGGGCACGGAGCCTGGAAGATCTGCCCTGCCACCTCTTGGGCTGTCAGGTTTCTCATCTCAGGGCACTGAGCCTGTTGCTCCCAACGTCCAAAAGTCAATCACACCTTCATTGGACGTTTCCTCTATCTCTCACCAAGCTACTGAGCCAAAGGAAGTTGATACCCCGAAGCTGCTGGCTCCAATGCAGCTGTTGAGATCCACCATCTCAACTGAGTCGATAAGGCCCATAGAAAAGGCTGAGCCCACCATCGATGTCTCCAAATCCGCGCCGATTTCTGAAGAGGCCATTTCGACCCGGTCCCTGCAGATGCCTCCACCGCAACAACTGCAGATGTCAAAGGTTGCTGCTCATGCAACTGAGCCAAGGGATGTGTTGTACAAACAGATACCATTGCAAATATCGGCTCTGGCATCTCACGAGATTGCGCCCAAGGATGCACTCCAAGCACCACTTCCGACATTCTCAACGATGTTGACACAGGCTACAGAGCCGCGAGTGCCGAGCCGAGAGAGACAACAAATTTCTCAGCTCTCTTCGCACGTTGAAACTGCGCCCATTGCACCACAACTACCACATATGCAATTGTCAAGCTTTTCGGTTCAGTCCACCGATCCAGTTGAGGTGCCCAAGCCAGTTCCACAGCAACTATCGTCACTCTCCTTCCAAATGTCACAACCTAGAGAGCCTTTGCGACCAGCGGCATCATCCTTCTCCATCCTGTCGTCAAAAGCGACGGAACCGATGGCACCAAAGACCCCAGCTCTCATGGATATCTCACGCGTAGAATCGCAGGCGACCGATCCTGTCGAGCCAGCACAAAACGTGCCGTCGCAGCTTTCATCAGTCCACGCAGTCCAGACAGAACCTCTCCTGCCAACTATTCCCTTGGGACCTGTACTTGACGTGTCTAACGTACACACAGCCCACGATGCCCAGCCTGAGTCGCCAACGCTCCCGGCGTTCCTTCCAGCTCCTACCAGTCGGCCAACTACAGCAAACAGAGAACAAAAATCTGTCATGAGCTTGTCATCTGTTGCAACTCAAAACATTGAGCCACTGGTACCATCAAGATCCGCGGCGGCGCATAGAGACATCACGCCCCTCTCGATATCAACTATTACTCAAACAGAAACTATGGAGAGCAAGCAGTCGCCGGTACCCAAGATCAGCTACTCTGTCGCCAGTCCAACCACAAGCAAGGACGCCTCGACTGTTACGACTACCTCACCAGATGACAGCCGAGACGCACGTGTACCTCTTATGCCTATAAGCGCAAATGCCCCTGTTAAGACAAGCCAAAAGCGAATGACTGATGGAGGAACTCAAACCATGGTATCTGCTGAGCAAATCGACAAGTTGCTCCTTGCCCGGAGTCAGTTATGGAGTGGTACAGTAGCTGTAGCTGGGTCAGAGAAGGCCCTTTCGTCGCCTGAATCGCCTAGAAAACAAGTGCCTGATCCTCTTCGGACTCCACGACGCCCTGGTAGCTCTTCAAGCATGCGTTCGCGTATTGAGACGCCTCCTCCGCTGCCACGGGACCACAAAGAAGTCATCGCTGCGGCATCCCTCAGACCCATGTCTCCAGGATCAATGGGACCACCCTCGCTTCCTGCCTCGGCCTACAAGAAACGACCACAAACACCAACTATCAAGACAAGCAACAACAATCTCACGCCCTTAACAGGTGGCACTACTCCACGTATGCGCCGTCCATCGCAGCGAAGCGGAGCGTCTTCGCCTCTCAGCCGCAGGTCATCGCTGTCTTCGTTCACATCGGAGATTGATCAGCGCTTCAACATACCTGGGGGTCCATCCTTTGCTCCAGGCGGACTAGCTGCTGGTGCTACGGATCCGCGCATGATCCAGGCCATCACTCAGACCATGATTGGCGAGTACCTGTGGAAGTACACGCGCAAGGCTGGGCGTGAAGACATGTCTGAAAAGCGTCACCGGCGCTTTTTCTGGATCCATCCTTACACGAGGACTCTGTATTGGAGTGATCGCGACCCCCAGAGTGCCGACAAATCAACACTGAAAGCCAAGAGCGTGGCTATCGAGTCTGTCCAAGAAGTTGATGATCCTAACCCTCTCCCTCTCGGACTTCATCAGAAGAGCTTGCTCGTCATCACCCCCGGCCGTTCCATGAAGTTTACTGCGACTACAGGTCAGAGACACGAGACTTGGTTCAACGCTCTGAACTATCTGTGCCAGCGCGTTGACGACGGAGACGAAAAGTCTTCGCCAGTGTCGGAACAGAGGCCTGCAACTGATGAAATCCAAGAAGAGTTCAACGGTGGATACCGAAGCTCTTCTCGGCTGACAGGTCGATCAAGAGCCTCAGTGGCGTCATATGCTACTAGGCGCCCATCGTCTCGTGATACTACCCAAGTGCCCACGCTCCGACAGTCGAACTACACTCAGCAGCGCGCACTCTCGACCGAGCCACCGGCTCATGGCTCAGTCACAAACAGGTTCACCAACATGCTTCGACCAAGTGCCACTGGCATGCGAGGATCCTTCTCGAGTCGCAGAAGCAGCAAGACTAGCGCACCGGAGACGACAATGTATGAAGAACCTAGCGCTGCCCACATGGAGCTCAGTCGTGATATCCACGAGCACCTCGAGCGCGATGAAGACTTCATGCCCAACGTCCGAGCGTGCTGCGATGGTAAGTCGCTTCCCCTTTTGCTGAATATGATGTTTGATCTAACATTGCAAAGGCAAGCACGATGTTGGACATCTCCATCAACATTCGATTAGAGGTCGATACGTCAAGGCTTCTAGTTCACGGCCTTCGCTCTTCGGCTCGATGAGCTCGCGTGCTCAGTCTCGGGCTGAGTCGCGTACAGAATCTCGCACCGAGTCCCGCACCGAGTCACGTACTGAGATGCGCAACGAACAACTCCGCCACCAGACTGAGATGGAGGCAGCCAACTACTCAGCTGGTGCATAACCTCCCCTCGCTACCTATAATCCTTCCCTCCAAAGAAAAAAAAACATTTCCACCTAGGTTCGCTTCGGCAGCCTTGGAATAGTCCGATGATTTGACTGACATTCTTTATTTTCCTAGCATTTTGTATCACTCGTGGGAGCCGGTCCCTTTTTCCTATGTCTATCTCTGTCCGTTTTGCGGCTTTTGGATGTTATACTTCGATCTTGATTCGCATCAAACAACAAATAAACTTTGAGAGATTGCTGCAAGAGCCTAGGACATGGCGTTCAGCGGCGAAGTATTGCCTGTCTGATTTGCACAGCGTGCTCGATTGTGAATGGAGCTGCACACTGAGACGACCTAACGCTTCTCCTTCGGACTAAGCTCCGACTTTGTCCTTTTCGTTAAGAGTTGTTTCTGTATCCATTTGTAACAAGATCCTTCATTCTCTCTCCTCTCTCTGGAGTTGTCAACTTTACATGTTTGATTCAGCAGCATATCGGAGTTGGATAATGTTTGTAGGTGGTGATAGAAGCACTATAACGGCGAATGGCTAGAGTGATAGCAGCCAATGAAGAAAGACGTAAATTGACATGTTGCTCGTGACAGTGCAGAAATTGTATGATACACAGCCCCTGCTGATACAGAAGTCTTTTTGATTTAGCAAACTCGGCAACTGGACGCGAAGGCGGGTGATGGGACCAAAGTGGGCATGTTCATGCAGGTCGAGAGGCGGTCTTGGCCGGGGGCAAAATGCCAAGGATCTGCGTCACCGCTAACTGTAGTGCTAGACCGAACTTTCGCTTCTGGCCAGACGCGAGGCTCATTTGTCTGTTCCCTCCTTTAACAACAACAAAACTAATCGCGCACTCCATTTCCTTGTCCCACCTTCATTTCAGCAACTGCGGGCAGCTACCTGTATACCTATAATAGACTTTCGAGCACCGCAACGAACGCCTAATAACGTACACCTGCGCAAACACGCCAAAGCGCGATCCAGCCCACGACACGACCTCGCCAGACTAGACGCCTATAGCATCGCCGCGCACCGACGGCGACGACAAATCCACCTTTGACTACACCAATACATAACCGCAATCATGGCGCGTAACTCAGAAAAGGCGCACTCGATGCTTTTCCGCTTCCGCGCTGCGCAGGCCGCCGAAGCAGGAATCATCGATATCTCGCGTACGCGCCGCCCCAAGCTAATCACATCGGTCAACTCCATCCCCGTGTGTGAAAAATGGCGTGGTCAAGTCCTCAAGGAGATTTCGCGCAAAGTCACAAAGATCCAGGATGAGGCGCTTTCAGATTACCAGATTCGCGATCTCAACGATGAGATCAACAAGCTCATGAGAGAGAAGCATATGTGGGAGAGCCAAATCAGGTCACTGGGTGGCCCTAATTACATGCGAGGTGGGCGGGTGCTGGACGAAGAAGGGCGTGAAGTGCCTGGAGGTGGCAAAGGATATAGGTATTTTGGGCGAGCAAAAGAATTGCCAGGTGTCAAAGAGCTCTTTGAAAGGCAGAGCCGTCCAGAAGATGACATGGACAAGGGGCGCGAGAAGAGGAGCGAGCTTAGGCAAAAGGTGGATGCGGGTTACTATGGATACAACCTTGATGAAGAAGACGGCACGCTCTTAGCATACGAGAAAGCCAAGGAGCGCGAGGCCTGGGACAACTTCATGTCACTAGGCGATGATCTGGACGAGAAATCGAGCAAAATACAAAAAGAATGGGTCGAGCTACCCGGTGACGCGGGCGATGGTATACGATGGCGAGTGCCCACCCTCGAGGAGGTGAACAACGAGCTTGTCGAACGCAGAAGGAGGAAGCTACTCGAGAAGTTGGGATGATTAGACGATGGAATCCGACATGCTCTTCCCTTTTCTGCGGAGTCGCGGGGGGTAAAACTGTACAACAGCAGATTGCAGCATTTGTTCTTGTTTGTTTTTTTGACGGACCGAAATTTTCTTCAAAGCCAGAAGAGAAGAAAAAGGATCAAAGACCGATATACCCCCTTTGCCGAACACTCGGCTTTACACACAAAAAAGCTCATATGTATATCAGTATCATTGACGGACAAGCAAGAGCAAAGTCCAGAGCTAGAGCGCACGAATCAAAGACATTCTATAGAATCAGATGAGGGCTTATGCGACACGAATTTGAATGTGAAAAAGAGGTGGCTTCTTGTGTCTATTTGGCTTCGTGATGATGTAGATGGACTTGGGTATCTTATTTGATCTTGTGGAGTTCTTCTAACAGCAAAGCCACCCCGTTGCTTGCGCATTTGCCCCACTGTTCCGCTGCGAACGGTACATTCCTTCAGTGTATTGCGTGTGATCCATGCGCGGTTTCTTTTAATGCTCTCTGGCTCTGCTTACCCCACCTGAAGTATACCGTCCTAGAGTATGATAATCGCTGTCCTTGCCATGCATAACTCAAGTTGTGAACAGAGAGTCTTCTTCTCTCAGATACTCGCCGATATCCGCTTGCCTGAATGTGACAATGCCCGTAGGATCCAATTTCCTAGCATCAGCCGTGGACCTTGCACTTACGCCAAAGCCCTGGACCTCGTTAGCACCATGCTTGTATACATACACACCCACAGATGGAACACTGTCGCCCACCAAAATGAGAAGAGGGTTTTCTTTCTCACTTACCAAAGGCGTATCGTTCATACTCAGCACCACGACACCCTGGTGCTCGGGGCAGTCCTCGCTCCATCTACCCACATGCGCCTTGAGCACATTACCGCCGTACAGAAACGGCATCTCGCCATTCTGCTTGACCCACACCTTGTACCTCGCATGCGGCGCAATTACGCTCAAGGCCGTGATGTGAAGCCGGAACTTGCCCGTCTTTGTGAATTTTCCCAGGCAGATGCCGAGCGAGAGGAGGTTGTCGCGCGCAACGCTCGTGGCGAGGTTGGCAATGGATTCGCGCACGTAGTACACACGTGATCCCTGTTAGACAGAACGTCAGTGTGAGGAATTGCCAACTGATAGACATGCGATTCGAAAAGTGTAGTTTACCTGGACGCGGAAGACGTTGCGATCGGAGCCGCCAGCTGGGTCGGCAATGAGGTTTGTGATGCCTTTTCCGCAGTACGAAGCAAGCTTTTCGAACAGTGTCTTGGTCTCGGGCTCGGTGAGGGGCCTCATATTTGCGGGATGAAACGAAAGTAACGTATGTTCAAGTATTGGGGGGTTGAATATGGGGAGAGGGGAGCTTTTGCTGCTGGGGTTCTTCTGGGCGCAAGTTCGCAAAGCCGAGAGATCTGCTTTGCCCAAAAAAATGTGGAGCGCAAAGCGGCTAGTCTCCGCCGCGGCCAAAATTTCCTGAGCGCGCCTTTTCGTGCAACTGCGATACCACCAGTACAGGGCAACTTATTCCTAGGGGGGTTCGGCTCTTTTTGTTTTGTATTTCGCATACATCGCATCATGTCTCGTATTCCGGCTGCAAAGCGGAGAAGACTGTCGCCGCCAGAGGATGGAGCGCACGATAACGCAGCGACGGTCGATCACAAGGCAACGTTCTTGAAGAATGCCGCGAAATGGGATCTCGAGCAGGACTACGAAACACGACCGCGCAAATTGAAGAAACAAAAGGAAAACAAGAAATTGCCTGTCAGGACAACAGAGGGCTGGGTAGCGCCGCAGCCTAGTGCGGAGGATGTTAAAGAGGAGGAAGACTCGGACAGCTTTCTAGGCACAGGAAGCGAGGATGAGGCAGACGAGGAGGTTGATGAAGAAGAAGAGGTAGAGGAGAAAAAGCCAAAAATTCCTGCGCGACAGCAAATACTAGAGGCCAAGGAAGAGCTCGCTCGGATAGCAAGTTTAATCAATGAGGATCCAGAAGAACACATCGGAGCATTGAAGACATTGCAAGCGCTTGCGGACTCGGAAAACTATACAGTCAAGAAGCTGGCATTGGCGACGCAGGCCTCCATCTTCAAAGATATCATCCCCGGTTACAGGATACGGCCGCTGTCGGAGGAAAAGATGCAGGAGAAAATCTCAAAAGAAGTCAAGAAGCTGCGACAGTTTGAGCAAAGGCTCGTGTCGGGCTACGAGACATATGTCAAGCACTTGGCGAAACTGGCCAAATCGAGCGGTTCGGAAAAAGAGCAGGTCGCGAGCCTGGCTACGGTTGCAGTAAGCTGCGCGTGTAACCTGCTAAATTCAGTCCCGCACTTCAACTTTCGCAGCGAGCTTCTCAAGATTCTAGTTGGCAAGCTGAGTACACGGAAAGTCGATGCCGATTTTGTGCGGTGTAGGGAGGCTATGGAGAAGCTGTTTGAAAACGACGAGGATGGCAATGCTTCATTGGAGGCTGTTACCATGTTGACCAAGATGATGAAGAGTCGAAACTATCACTTTGACGAGAGTGTATTGAATACCTTCCTACACCTTCGTTTGCTGTCCGAGTTCTCGCAGAAGGCTTCCTATCATTCTGTTGATAAGGCAGAAGAGCCAACAGTCAATGGCAAAAAGCAGAAGCAGAAGCGCGAGTTTAGGACGAAGAGGTTGCGAAAGGAGCTCAAAGAAAAGAAGGCAATCGAGAAAGAGTTCAAGGAGGCTGATGCTGCGGTTAGTCACGAGGAGCGCGACCGGATGCAAGCAGAGACGCTCAAGATGGTATTCGTGGCATACTTTAGAATCCTGAAGGCTCGCTCAGCGAAGCTCATGGGCGCTGTGTTGGAAGGTCTGGCGCGATATGCACACTTGATCAACCAGGACTTCTTTGGTGATATCCTGGAAGCACTACGCGACATTATCGCGACCGCTGAACTCACAGCAGCTGCCGCCGCTATGGACGATGACGACGCTTCTGATGAAGATGACGATGACGAGGCGCCTGAGCGCAACCTTACGCGCGAGTCCCTCCTTTGCGTCATCACAGCGTTTGCCCTTCTCGAAGGCCAAGAAGGAGCAAAAACAGCATCGGCTCTCAAACTCGACCTCAGCTACTTTATCACCCATCTCTACCGCACATTACACCCTGTTGCACTGAACCCAGACATTGAGCTGAGCTCCAAGTCACTCCACCTGGCTGATCCCAACGCCGGAACCTCACACGCTGACACGGCCAAGATCAACGTCCAAACTACCATTGTACTTTTGATCCGCTCGCTTTCTTCCGTCCTCCTACCTGCCACCTCGATCCGCGCCGTTCCTCCTCTTCGCGTCGCGGCTTTCGCCAAGCAACTCATGACCATTTCCATGCATCTGCCTGAGAAGTCTTGCACGGCTATGCTTGGCCTGCTGAACCGTGTCACCAGGACGCACGGCAAGAAGGTTGCGCCACTATGGAACACCGAGGAGAGGAGAGGCGACGGAGTGTTTGATCCCCTGAAGCCGGAAATCGAGGGCAGTAATCCTTTTGCGGGCACCGTCTGGGAAGGCGAGATTCTGAGGAGGCATTTTGCGCCGAGTGTAAGAGAGGCGGTCAAGGGGGTGGAGAGGAATGTGCTGGAGGCGAGTAAGTAGAGGCTCTTGTAGTGGGATTGATGGAGAGCCAGCAGAAATGAGTATGAATAGAAGTTGGCTTGGTAGAAATCTCGTGCAGATATGTGTGAAGGGAAACATGTTACGAATAGAAAGAGAAGATGATCACATTTTGTTCTATCTACCAAGTCAAAGCCCGTTTCCCCGTTTCCCATACCTCGTATCTTGACATCCAGCAAAGGTGTGTATGATGCCGGAAGCGTGCGGACTTGTGCTTCTTCCAGTCCCGATACCGCGAGCATCCGCGCGAACAGTAAGCCTGTTTCTCTCACCAAAATCGATCAACTGCACTTTCCATGATCTCCCTCCTCTTCAACCACCTGACCTCGACACTAGATCCCAGCGGTGCTTACACTCTTTTATCACTCCGCCACACTTCCCCAGGTCTTGGCCGTCTACCCAGCCCCCCAATCCGCACCAGATGACGCCAAGAGCGGGGGTTGAGGGTGCCACGAGGGGACACGAGTGATGAGAATTTCCTTGGGACCAAGAGTCTTATTGTTTATCTAGGCAATACTTGCGCAAGCGGTTGCTCGCGTTTCTAGGCCGAGTGTGGCCAAGGAATGGGGGAGAGTCCGTCCACGTGAGAGTTCCCTGTGTTTTCTTGGCACCAGTAGATTTCTGGTACTGGAGAGAAAAAATAAGCAAATCTTTCTATGAGTCCTTATGGATTTGTAGTTCGGGTTGGGTGTAAGTTTTTATTTGTCAGTGCTGTGTTTGGACAGGTGAGAAAAGCTGTTGAGATGGCTTTGATTCTTTCACTTGAGCCAGCCGTTCAGATTGTGTTATTTAGCCGAGTATCAAGTATTGGATGATTCTTATTAGCGGCGTAGTAGTTTTGGTTCTGGGAGTAGAGTCAGCATGACTTCATACTTTTTTTTTCTTTCAGTCATCTTTTTCAATGGTGGTGCTCAGACCTTATTCTAAGCTCTTAATGTGTTGTACACATGGGACGATGGGGTTCTATCGAATCGGTATCTTGGGCTGACTTGGCGACTGTTCACTTTTTCCTCGTGTACTCTGGCTTACAAAAGGATGAAGTAGGCCGATGTTTGGTTGGGTAGCTCAACGATACAGCTTAGGCATCGCAGAGTGAGCTATTAAGGCCTTTACTGTATCGTGATAGACACCGTCTTTCGATACTCTTATGACAGGGCGTAATCTCTCTGCTTATCCAATATAGCAGATAGTTCTGTCCAGCTAGATTGTGGAACCCACCCCGGGTGTTTGCAGTCAAGAGACGTGGAACATGACTACCGTTTGACGTATGCGGTGTCATGGTTTCTTTTGGTAATGAAGAGATCTTCAGAGATCTTCATTATCTGTGCAAGGTCCACCTCAACAAAATATTGAGGCCTTGACACTTGGTCAACCTGTGGACAAGAGTCAATTGGCAATATCAGGCAGCTCCTCGTCTGTTAAATACTACAGTGCTCATTTCCAGGGGAGAATCGAATAAAACCCTCGCATATGATATATTACCAGCAGTCCATTGCTAACCGCGGTATATATATCAACAAACCAAGGAATTCCGGCCCCAATACCCGAGACTAGAGTGCATCCTTATTAATACTAGCTGAACTTGCATCGTTGGTTAGAAGTGATCTTAAAACGAGCGATTGAATTGACTGGAAAGGACCGAGAATAAGATAACGTATATTCGACAAAGAGAGTCAGAACTTCAATTTTACATACGACACTAAGAAGTTTCACTGGTGGTAATGTTGCAGGGACAAACCCAGGAATTTTCTCGGCGAATATCGTATGCAACTGAAACATTTCTGCCCGTAATGCGCCTCGTCGACTGAACTCCGCCATTGCCAAGTGCTTGTACATTACATGCAGCGCGGCGATCGCCAAGTGCAGTAGACTTTGCAACCCGACTGTACATTGGCTTGCATATTTGCAGATCGTAAGTAGAATACTTATGACTGCCTTGGACAATCGTCATGTCCGCGGACCAGTTTCCATGCGCTCGGTGCATTAGTCTTGGGTGTAAACGCCAAGGCACATTGAAACGGGCTAAGAGCCTGTCTTAGTCAACTTGCACGACGGCGATATTTGACATTTCACTATAACCGCAGATTCCCGTGCTAGGTTGTCCTATTCACATGGAATCTTGGCCAGAAAAGAAGGCTACGAGTATGCATCCAGAACATCTGTTCTGTGTTTCTAGCCGTTTCAACTCGCACGAAAAGGAATGTAGCATTAACGCTTTTACACGTCGTCTTGCAATCGGGGCGTGCTTTTTTTCTTGGAGTTTCAGTTACCACTCCAACGCTCGACTATCCCAAAGTCTCGCCGCAAGAATCCCCGCTCCGTACATGTTAGCCAAGAACAGTAACTTGCTTTCACTTACTCAAGGCCTGTTTAGCTTTGAATTTCCGGCGATACGCATAAACGCATACTAGATCATTGGTACGATCTGAGCGCGCAAGCTTGGTCATTGGCGCTTATTCCCCAATCTACTTGTTGGGTCACGGCGATTTGAATGCTACAATGATAAGCTCTTAGGGGTTATATATAAAGAAAGCTTTTGCATCACTGAAAAGGAAGTATGCTCAGTCGCGTCATCTTTTCCTGGAGGTAATCACTATTTTTCTTCTTCTTCTCATTCACCGAAGATGGTGGCGTTGAATTTCACAGCGTTGTATGCTCTCTTTTCTTCACTTTCGTTTCTTTGTATCTTGGTGTCTGCAGATGCAATCAATGCGATAGAGGCCCGAGGACGACCAGCCCTGTATGCTGCGCTGGCAAACTCCACGACTTGTACCAAGGATAAGTTGCGTATACGCCGGGAATGGTACGTTCTTTTACTACGTTTTTTTAACGAGACTAACACAATACCAAGGGGCGACTTGGGTACTAGCCAACGACTCGCTTATATTGCTGCTGTCAAATGCCTTATCAATAGTCCCTCCAAGCATGACCCCAAACAATACCCAGGAGCAAAATCCCGTTTCGACGATTTTGTCGTCGTCCATATGAAACAGACCATGAGCATTCATGGCACTGGAAACTTTCTCACTTGGCACCGCTACTTCACCGCTGCGTTTGAACACGCATTGAGAAAAGAATGCCACTATAATGGCACACAGCCATACTGGCATTGGGGACGCTGGGCCGAGAGCCCGCAGACTAGCCCACTTTTTGATGGCAGCCCCACGAGTATAGGTGGCCAAGGGAAGCATGTGCCACATAACAGTACTTGGGGCGTAGTAGGAAAGGGCGGCGGATGTATTGCCAGTGGACCGTTCAAGGGCATGAAGATTAATCTTGGGTGAGTCCTTTCTCTGTGAATCTCTTTTTTTTCTACTTGGTGCCTTGCTGGCTTTCAATCCTCAAACAACTCCTTTCGCAAAGGCAAACGAGCTGACGCATTTTATGTAGGCCTGGATCAGTGACACAGCTCCCGGGTCCGCCGCCGAACCCTCGCGCAGACGGGTTTGGATACAATCCTCGTTGCGTCAAGCGCGATATTACCAATGTTTTTACTAAGCGTGGTGCAACGACAGACAAGATCGCTTCTCTCATGACGAACTATACAACCATTGAATCCTTCCAGGACGAAATGCAGGCTCGAGAAAGAGGTGTCCATTTTGCAGGTCATTTTACCGTCGCTGGAGACCCGGGAGGCGATTTTTACACCTCGCCCGGCGGTATGTTCAGCGCTCCTATTCATCACAGCTTAGACATCAACTGACAGATTGTGACGCAGATTTGGCTTTCTATTTCCACCATGCCATGATAGATCGGGTGTACTCAGGTTGGCAAGGCCTTAACTATACGCATAGGCAGCAGGTCATTGCAGGCGGTACGAAATGGTTTGAGGCAAACAGCACCTTGGCGACTCTAGATGATATCGTTGACCTGGGAGCGGTCAACATAGAGGGCAAGGCCTATAAGATCAAAGAGTTGGTCAGTACAGTCAAAGGGCCATTCTGCTACATGTACAAGTAAAACTGGGACGTGGTTGATATCGGTTTTCAGGCGAACATTATAAAAAGAAACAATGGCGTTGGCTGGGGTAGCACGTAACGTGAGGCCTAATGCTCACAGAAGTCAGCAAAACATAGCAAACAGTTGGAAAAGTTATACAATAGATTATTGGTCCTCAGATTAGCTCTCCTGCTGTCCTCAGAAGGAACCTCAGCTGCCCCCCATCGATCAGTCTTTCGACCTCTCAACAGGCAGCAATTGGGCTCCTCAACTCGACTTTGGCTTTAATGCCCCACAGGGACATCATCACCGGACCCTTTCTACCCGTCTGTACAACAGGCATTTGATACGAAAAAAACAGCCCACCTACATGAGCACCGACTCGCGAAACCAGCCAGCACAACGAGAACGACCAAGCTTCCCCTCCCCACGCTTGCGATGCCTAAAAGGCAAAGGCGCTCGGATTGAAAACTACAATTGAATTGTCATAAGCGAACATCGTCCTCCAAGCTTTTCAGGCAAGGTAGCACGGCGCTTCACTCTTTTAATCTGTCCTCAGTGCGCGGTGGGGAAGGTTACGGCCGCGGTTTGTCGCGAAGGTGAACCCAGTAGCTTTGCGAAATCACCCGTGACCCGTCGCGGTGCAATGACGGGTGAGGTGATATGGCTGCATCTAGTATGATGGCGCACTCCCTCCGCTTTCCGTTCTTGACTGTCATGCAGTGAGACGCTTAGGGGGATTAGTCCTTAGCATCGCCTTGTGACGAAGGTTTGTCGTTCATTGAGATCTGGCGTGTGTTAGTTAGAGTCTAGGCGTAGTCCTTCCTTCAAAGCCGTTGGATCATCAAGGAGGAAGAAAAAGAAGCAAGGTTGAAGGAAGCGCTAGCGTGGGGTAACCTACTCGCAGCTCGGGTTGTGGGTGGTAAGAGAAGGCCGTATAGCGAACGCGCCAAAAGTTAAGCAGGCGCGCGATCACGGGACCACGCTAGAAGGGCGCTAGTGACGTAAGCTGCATGTCAGATGGCCTGTTATCAACGGTGGTCTTCAAAACTACCCAACTCGGAAGCCGGATCTTGGCGAACCTGTAGCCCATAAAAGCACTATTGCCGTCTGGTCTACACAAGCACCTTTCTCCAACCTTAGGTTTCTTTCCACGACTGACCTCGCCTGAAAGCAGGTATTGGTCACATTGCATCGACTATTGCTAAAGCTTGCACTAGAGGTTGCATCATGATTATGGGATTGAAGCTCAAGAAGGCTTGATAAAGCTTGATAGAATTTGCCGTCATTCATTCAGTGCATCCAACATCATGGCCGCTTCCTACATCTCCATGTCGCCAGGCCACCTAAATTGGATGCCAGAACAACACTCAACCCACTCCGCTTGCTTTCATCGACAGCCTCTGAGTACTACTGTGCGGAGACCTGTTATTATGAGCGGAGACATTACATTCACTTTACTCCATCGTTCATGTGTAGTTTCCACTTGGTATATATACTACGTGCAAAGTAATACAGGAACATCTTAGGGAACGGTAAACAAGGTGCACGGCCTTTTCCAGGCCATGTCCACACGGCCAACTCCATCATCCAACCCAGTACAATGCTGTCCAATCATCCTCTTCCCCAGTCTCGACGCACCCATCAACCTGTAGTATGGAATGTTTCCAGGTTCGCTGCCTTTTCTGGCCACTGAACTTGAGATATGCGCTCTTCCCCTAGAAGCGGTCTCTCTGTCTGGCCCTGTAGACGGTGAAGCCAACGTATGCACCAGTCAGTGCAAGACCAAACAGCACGAATTTTACAAACGTCCATGTCCAGCTTCCACCACTAGACCTTTCACGGGTCATGGACGACGCAGTCTGTTTAGCACCGGTGTTGCCTGATGGCGGGATTGTTCCTGGGTTCTTCTTGTAAAGGTTCGTGGATTTTACCCAAAGGATGTCGTGGTTGTCAGATAGCTCGCCGGTTTCGGCAGAGAAGCCGAGGTATGCGACAGGTGGGACTTTGAAGTTGGGGATTTCGAAGCACATAGTCCATTCGTCTTCGGCCTTGTATTGAATTTCGAGGCGGAGGTACTGCTCCTGGAAATAGGTGAGGCGAGCTTTGGTTGCGACTTGGGAGTTGCGAATTCCACGAGCCTAGGTTGCTTGTTAGAATGCACATATTCGGTAAGCTTGGGAGTATTCGCACCGAGCATCCAGCAAGCTCGTTGGCCTTGCCATCATTGTCCTTGTCATATGCCGTGTTTCCATCGCCGTTCATAGCCATGATATAGGGGAACACGGTGCCCGGGCGGTTATTCTTGTAGGTGTCGAAAAACACACCGAGACCCTCGAACTTGTCGGTGTGACCAAAAACATTTCCTGGCTGCGCGCGCTGCTTAGTGAGCCACAGGGCAAAGCCATCGCCGTAGAGGTTGCCCTGTCCATGGATCTTGAACTCGAACAAGACCTGTTTGTGTTAGTGCCTAGTTTAATAGTACCGTGTTCATGTACAAACCTCCCAGTTCGTGGCTGTCAGGGGCACTCTCGAGAACAGCCAGCCGTCACGCGAGGGCTTGTCCGAAGCAAGTCGAATGTACTTATCAGTCCGAATAATGGTGTCTCCGCCAAAGTCCCACCAACGGCTTTGCATGTCCGAATCGAGATATGGCTATAGCTGGCGTCAGAGCAAGATCCAATCTGGTCCGTATTCTTGATCCACCAAGTACGGAAAGAGGCGACAACTTACAGGCTCGAGGCTGTGTGTCCGCAGCTATATTCCCATTAGCGACAGTGGCCCCTCAACTTATTGTGTAGTCATAACTCACCGCGATGGCTTTAATATCAGGGTCTTCAGTCAATCCCCCACCCCGCGCCCAAACGCCTGTCCAGCTCCCCGCCAGCAAACACAGGCTTGTCCATGGCCTCGCGAACAACATGGTCGCACGACGTGCTCTTGCTACCAAGCGGCAATTGGCGCGTAGAAAGAATGGAAGAAGACTCCGCTTCTGGAATTGGAAAACAATAAAACTTCGAAAAACTGAAGCTGCAAAGGCAAGATGGCGGCACGGGTGGGCGACTCGAACGTGCTGGAGTTCTCAAGCTGAGGCTTGAGGATCGGAAAGGCCACTCTATCACCTCCGCGTGCAATGCAGGGGTCTTACGTTGCGGATCCACGCTAGCGAGGAACGCCGCTCTTGACGTCGACAACTTTTCCACGACCCACGTACTGTACTTGCAATCCCTCCTCTACCTGTCTTGTCGCTACCAGCACACCCACGTCCCACCATGAATTCATTAGGCCCCAGCGACCCAAAGACGGCGGTCATGCGCCAGGTGCAGCAAGAGGCTGCCATGCAGAATGCGCGCATGCTGGTCGAGGTATGTCTGCCTGTGTAGAGTCCACGATGTGCTTTCATGCTTCATGACTTGGAGAAAAAAAACGTTGCATGTATTGACGCATTTCCAGAAACTTAACGAGCACTGCTTCGAGCGCTGCGTCCCCAAGCCCGGCACATCCCTCTCCAAGGGCGAAGAAAACTGCTTCACAGCATGCATGGAGAAGTACATGAGCGCATGGAACACAGTCAGCAAGCAATACGTCGCAAGGATACAGCGAGAAAGCGCCCAGGGAGGTGCGGCTGGGCAAAGCTTTTAAATTCCGAATTGGTGCCAGGAGGCGAGGCGTTGTGAAAGGAAGAATGTCTCAGGAAAACTATAGAGCAGACGAGCCAGACAGCGTCGCTTTTTGAGGTGCATGGGTAACACGGAGAAATGGCGCCTGTACGAGTATCACGACGTATCGAGACGAAAATGTACTATACAGTGTACAACTAGCAGCGAGAGCTTTATATGAAGATAGGATGTTGGCAAAATAGCAAGCTACGATCTTGATCTATTTCTTTCCAAACGCCTTCTGCCTCTGCGCATACTCCTTGACAATGACGCTGCAGTTGACTTCTTGGCACAGCCTCTTTCGCCTGTCGGGACTCAGCTTGGTTGCAAATTCCAGTCCGCTTGCCCTCTCCACTACCTCAACCGGCACTTCAAAGTCCGTCAACGGCTTGTGGTTTGGAATGACTGCATTTGGCAACACAAATGCTCCCAGTGCAACTTTGCCGCCTTGATTCCCATCTTCGGCAAAAATGACCTTGTAGAAGTGGGTGGGCACAGCGACGTTGGGTGGTGAACCAATGACTTCGTACGAGACGCGCCATTTACCGTCGGCATCGCGCTTGGGGAGGTACAGCGGACCGGTTACAATGCGCACAGAGGGGTAGTGGTGTGTAAGTCGGCGGCAGAAGTCTTCAAAATGGGCCCAGTAATCGCGATTGAAGCCGTCGCCGACCTGTGGGCACATGTTGCTCAACGCAAAGGTATCGTCCATGGCCTCTTGGCTCCACTTTGCGTCTGCTGCGGGCACTTGGTGGCCTCTATCGTAGCCACTGCGGAAGTAGTCCTTGAGCTTTGCGCGGAACATCTCAGGTATGGTGAGATCCTCGACGAAGACGCTGTGCTTCCGATCCGCATTGTTGTTGGCTAGCGACTCTGGGGTTATGTGTTCCGCAACCCACGCTGGGTTTCGCGTCCGTCGGTCGTAGGACGATGTGAGAGAGGCGACATGGCGAAGATCATTGACCGGGCCGGGAAAGCCATATTGGAAGACACCGCTGGGGTCTACAAGCGCTCTTTGAGCGACAGCGGTAGGTGAGGGGAATGCGGGGACCGCGGGGACCGGTGGGACTGGTAGGGCTGGTGGTCCTGCTCGGGCGGGCCCAGTCACAGTTGTGGTTGTTCTTGTGGTGACAGCTGGCGCAGGCTGGGAGGTCTCCTTCTTGGTCGAGTATAGTGCTGCGGTTACTGCGGCTCCGGCTGCTGCACCGCCGGCACCGATCAAGGCGAATGTGAGTTTTGACATGGCTTCGCTCCTCAAAGGTACGGGTCGCAGTGAGTTGACGTGGGCGCAAAGGCCTTTTGTGAGCAAAAGAGAACCCCCACGGTTCAGCGTCCTGTGCGGCGCGTGACAAGTGTCTCAGACGCGTCTACTGTGTCCGTACGGTTTGCTGGCGACTGCTGCATGCCTGGTGGTCATCTGCGTTTTCTCAGTTGCGAGTCTGGCGCTTACCGTAAACGCACTAGCGTCGACAACTGGATGTGGTGCCAACACTTTCAGCACGACTAAAAATCACCCACCACAGCGCTTTCTCAATTCATAGAACTCCGGACGGTTTTTCTTTTTGTTCATAGAATTTTGTTGATTGTATGGCCATAACATTGTAGACCAGGCACAAGTTCGCACGCTGTGCGACTCGATATCACCACCATGCCTTCATGGATATCGCGAGCCTCCGAGTCCCATCATGCACAGCTTGTAGCGACCGCTGCCGTCTCAGGCTTGGTGGTTGGCAGTGCCATTCTGGGGTATCAAAAGGCTCGACGGATGACGAGAGTAGCAGACTTGAAAGCGTCCATTCCCGATCTCAGTGACGACCATCGTCCGTCAAGAGTAAGTACAAACCCGGCGCTGGCCAGCTTTTGTCGTGACATCCTGCTGCTTCCAGACCGCAAAACCTTCTGACATCTCACAGCTAACGGAGTATGGCGCCGCTTCTAACGTATTTGCCCCAAGCAAAGAAGACGAGCGAAGCATGGCACTAGCCGCGCGAGCAAGGAAAGGCGATTATGACGACGGTAAGACGTCATTATCCTGGGAAAAACACCTCCATTGCATTGAGTTCTCACAAGAATTTTAGACCTTATTCTTGAGCAATTGGCGAGAAACCGAGTCTTCCTTACAGACGAAGGACTTGCCAAGCTACGGGGCGCTTTTGTGATTGTAGTCGGCTGCGGCGGAGTTGGATCGCACGCAACAGCAGCCCTTGCCAGATCAGGGTGCTCTAAACTTCGTCTCATA
This sequence comes from Curvularia eragrostidis, assembly GCA_020744315.1. Lineage (NCBI taxonomy): Eukaryota > Fungi > Ascomycota > Dothideomycetes > Pleosporales > Pleosporaceae > Curvularia > Curvularia eragrostidis. The sequence goes on along the minus strand of JAIRCK010000043.1, from coordinate 19,464 downwards.
GATTTTGACCAAGTTACTTTATCGTCGCTCAATCGGCACGCAGTAGCAACTCTCGCAGATGTCGGAACGCCCAAGGTGCACTGCCTCCGCAAGCGACTGGAACAAATTACACCGTGGACCCACTTCGAATGTCGGAATGAGCTGTTCAGCGAGCAGACTGCGGCTGCTCAATTGTCACCGCTGAATGGCCAGCAGCCGGATTTTGTGATAGATGCCATTGACAACATCGACAGCAAAGTCGCTCTCTTAGCCTATTGCTACATGAACAACATCAAGGTCATCTCTTCCATGGGTGCAGGCTGCAAATCTGACCCCACCAGAATTTTCATTGGCGATATTTCTGCAAGTACAGATGACCCTCTATCAAAGTCTACGAGACGGAAGCTGCGCTTGAAAGGTGTAAAGGACGGAATACCTGTTGTTTACTCCACCGAGAGGCCAGGTCCCGGAAAGGCTGAACTTCAACCTCTTTCAGAAGAAGAGTTTGCAAAAGGCAATGTCGGGGAGCTAGGTGTTCTCGCAGACTTCCGGGTACGAATCTTACCAGTTCTGGGTACTATGCCAGCAATTTTTGGCTTGGCCGTTGCGAATCACGTCATTCTCTCCATATCTGGCTATCCGCAAGAATATTTGCCATCAAAATCTCGGGATAAGATGTACGATGGTATTCTAGGTGCTCTCCAAGGTGCCGAAGAACGTTTAGCTCGTGCACTGTTCAGCGAGGATCCTCTCGGCCTGAAGATTCCCATCACACAGGACGATGTAGGCTATTTGGTAGAAGAAGTGTACAACGGACGAAGCATAATCAGCGGGTTATCCACGCGCCTGATCTTGATAAGATGGAAGAAGCCAACCGAAAGTTTTGTTGATCAAAGCACACCAGGACAGAAGAACAGTCATTTGCAGATGAAAGATTTGGTTCTCATGACGAAGGAAGAGGCAAACAAGCACGAGAAGGAGGTACTGAAGGGCGAAAAGAGCCTTGAAGACTTGTATGATGCTGAGACCATCGAACGTGTAAACAAGAGAATGGCAGAGGAAGAGCGCTTCGAACGCTTTCGGTGAATTCAGAATCATGATTGAGCAAAATTCTCTACTCCGCAGAAACTTGCCCAACAAACTCAAATAAATTCAGTATGTAAATGCAACTTTCAACCGGGAGGTCAGATATGGGGACAGAGATATGCTTTCAAGTCGGCTCACTGCCGAAAGCTTGTGCAGTTACAGCCGTTGATAACTCCGACATTAGTGAGCGTTTTTGGGTAGCCAGCTAACTGCATCAGTGGGTCACTCCGACAAAGCTGGTCACACCCCGATACCCTTCGGCCGCTTTGTTAGCGCAATACATGTAGCCAATGAAAGAACAGTGCAGTTGTGCACATTAGTAGCGTGGTGGATACCGTCTTTTCTTGATGATGATAGCAGACCGCCGGTTGAGAGTCTATGACGGGCTATCCCCGGTTGTCGTAACTAATCGCCGGCCCGATCAACTGGAAAACCCAGCAATTTGCGGGCCAGCCCCGGATTCAACTGGTTAAATCCGGGTGAAGCTTGTCAAAGCGGACGAAATCTAGTATGTACAACGTCATGCTGGGGTTTCAGCGGAGCCGATGATGAAAATTTATATATGAGAGAGCTCTGTTGTTCCAGCAAGAGATACTATTGAACCCACCACAACATCTCCAAGGCACACTAAACCCTACATCTACATCAACGACACAATGGCTACAGACACCAAATTCGAAGGATGGCTTGGCAAGGACGAGGAGAGTGTCAAGGGAAACATGGAGTGGGGCCAATTCGAGCCTAAGAAATGGACTGAGGACGATGTCGACATTGAGATCTCACATTGCGGTATCTGTGGCTCAGATTTGCATATGCTGAGTTCCGGCTGGGCACCAACCCCATACCGTACGAATATTCAAGCATCCCGAAACCACTTTGTATGCTAACGTACCGCAGCATGCGTAGTTGGCCATGAGATTATTGGCAAGGCCGTCCGAGTTGGAAAGAATGTCAAGCATGTCAAGGAGGGTGACCGTGTTGGTGTTGGAGCGCAAGCACGCTCTTGCCTGCAGCCCGACTGTCCCGAATGCTCAAGAGGCATCGAGAACCACTGCACACGCGGAAATGTCTCCACCTATGGTTCCATCTACCCAGGTGACGAGGGCAAGTCTTACGGAGGATATGCCAAGCACAACCGTACCAACGGACACTTTGTGATCAATATCCCTGATGGTTTGGATAGCGCTGATGCAGCTCCCATGTTGTGCGGTGGAATAGTAAGTCCCCTCTCTGTTACTATGATAATGAAGCGCACACTAACCCAGCCACAACTAGACTGTATATTCGCCACTCAAGAGATTTGGCTGTGGACCCGGAAAGACTGTTGGAATTGTCGGAGTTGGCGGCCTAGGCCATTTTGCAGTCCTCTTTGCCAAGGCCCTCGGTGCCGACAAAGTCGTAGGAATCAGTCGCAAGGCTGAAAAGCGCGATGATGTGCTCAAGCTCGGTGCTGACGCTTACATTGCTACCGATGAGGATGAAGACTGGGCTAAGCACAACGCTGGTACACTCGACCTTATCATCTGCACCGTCTCGAGCGCCAAAATGCCCCTCAACGGCTACCTTGGCATGCTCAAGACCTTTGGTGATTTCGTCCAGGTCGGTGCTCCCGATAAGGGCGAGCTCCCTAACATCAATGCTTTTACGCTACTCATGAAGGGAATCAAGGTTGGCGGTAGTGGAATTGGTGCTCCTGGGGAGATCAAGGAGATGTTGGAGTTGGCTGCCGAGAAGAAGATCAAGCCATGGATCCAAAAGAGGCCTATGAAGGATGCCAACAATGCCATCATCGATATGAACGATGGTAAGGCTAGGTATAGGTACGTTCTTGAGAACTAATGAGTTGATTGGTAAAGATATCGGCTGTTGCACTAGAGCTGCGAACGCCTCCGAGTAATTATCCGAATACGAATAACGAATTTTCCGAACAAATCAAACATTCTCTGCTCTCGTGACCACCCGTTTAAACTTAATTTCCAATTTTGGAGTGAACTTGACAAGACGATATCGAACTACAAGGCAAGTTAGCGTGTGTAATGGATCAAAGCAGTAACTGTATTAAATACACCAAGGACTGTTTACATATCTACCATACAGATGTAGCAGCTGTGCCGGTGACTCTAGGTTTGGCAAAAATAAGATAGAGAGACTTACAGCTGGCAGCATGCTGAGTTCAGACGCGCATGTGTACATTCCAACAGTAAAATTTATGAGCAAGTGTAGCGCAGTCATAATCAATAACTAGGCTGCGTAGAAAGATCTGCGTCAAGGATCTGACTTAGTCGTCCAACCATGTTACATACTATTCTGTCGCTATTTCAACCCCTGATGGTTTTTAGTTATTCCCAGGGATCATATCACCATTATCCTGATCAACATTTGTATGGCCAAAGACGGCTTGAAATACTGCTCTTTTAAGGTTGAGACTGGAGTTTCTAGATAGATGGAGAGGGAAAGTTGCGCGTTCTAGTAGTTGGAAGAATCAGCTTCTGCTAATCCATGCTAAAACGTTTACACATTGCGTTCAGCATTTGGCTTGCGCTTACCAAGAGACCCAAGATGGTGTCTACGGAATACCTTCAGGGTTGCAAAGACATTAATCTCGTTGGTGAAGGCTGTTCCTCGAAAGATCAAAAGCATTACAAACACTAGGCTTCTATACTGTCATGTATCAGTTTGTTAGATGAATGGTCTTACACATTGCTGAATTGCAGGTTGTTAGATGGTCAATATGGTTTGCAATTGGAGGCTATTTTTGCTACTTGCTTTGTCAAGTCCTATGTTCCCCAACATCACCTCAATCGCGATGCAAATGTTCTACAGAGTGCCCGGTTTTTTCAATTAAATAGCCTTTTGTGTTGTTCAGCTAAGGCTCCAGCTGGCATGCTATTTATGCATGGCTAGTAACATGATATTCAGTATTGGCAACAACAAGTTGCTGCCAACACAAGATCACGGTAATAAGAAGGTCAACCTTCCACCTCGGTAGTTCAAAAATGCTCCTCGGCTGACGCTCTTATTACCCCACACAGTGAGCTCCTTCCGACGTCCCACCTATCAACCAAAACACCCGAGTATTACAAGTAGGTAAATCACGCACGGTCTGTAGATCATCAAACAATGCAGTCCCTGTTACACAAACTTTACAACCATGCGACAGAGCCACAATAGAAGTTTTGGAGTAAATCTCTTCATTGGTGAATGAAGCTACTCGCTTTCGGTCTATGAAGCCCCACCTAGATATTCCAGAGCTCATGCGGTTCCTCGGAGACTTTGGCCGTTACCTACTACGTACCCACAGCCAGCTCAGCATCATCGAAACCCGCAACTAGTCACAAGCTGCTCCACAATCAGCAGAATTATGGAGAGCTCTTGCAGACCAGTACACGTGCCAAAGCCCACTATAGCGGTCAGCATGTGTCTTAGTCGCCTCTGCAAAGCACTGTCATCAAAAGATGTGATCAGACAAGGCCCCCCAAATCAGACATCGCTCCATAATAACTAACTTTTTTTCCCCTCCTTACCCCCTCCTCTCCCCACCTACACATACTCATCCTATTCCCCAACAAGCCTCAGCAAAACACAACTCGCAATGCCCGACACAAAGACAATCGAGGTCCCGCATCTCGGCGGCATAACCGCCTCCTACCGCCTCTCGAGTCCCTTTGACTCAAGCAAACCCACTCTTGTGCTTGTGAACTCGTTCCTCACCTCGGCAGCTCTGTACGACTCTTTCTTCAGCAACGATGCTCTTACCAGCAAGATGAACCTGCTGGCGATTGAGCTGCTGGGTCATGGGCAGACGCGTGCCCACAAGGCGCAGCACTGGACGTACTGGGATACTGCGATGATGAATCTGCAGGTCATGGAGGGGCTGGGCGTGGACAAGGCGTTTGTGCTGGGGACGAGCCAGGGAGGTTGGGTTACGGTGAGGATGGCGCTGCTGAGTCCGAGTAAGGTATGTTGGATTTGGGTTCTTTTGAAGTTTAGGTGTGAAGAGTTTGTTGTTCTTAGATGGCGAGACGGGGATTGGAACGGGAATATGAGGTGTGCAAGTGTTGTAGAAAGAAAAGGAGGAGAAGGAGGAAGAGAAAACGCTACTATTAACATGAAAGGGAAAAAGACATTCGCATGCTAACACTCTTTGCAAAGATTCTAGGAATCGTTCCTCTCGGAACGTCCTTGGACTACGAGTCCGAACGCAGCCGTCAACTTGGGTGCTGGCATTCCAAAGACGCTCTTGCCAACCTCATCACCGGCGAGTTCAGCGCAAAGAACAACCAACCCACGCCCGACTTTGCGCCCAGTAAGGAGTTTATCGGTTTCTTACTGGAGCAAGGCTTTGGGCCCGATCTTCCAGCCCAGTCCCAAGAGTTTTGGAGCGCGGAGCTGCAGAGAAACTACGCCGGTGACGAGGGCAGGAAGAGGATACGAATGGCGGCTATTAACCTGAGAGACAGAGATGGCTTGCACTTGAGGGCTGCGGATGTCGTATGCCCCGTTTTGTGGATGCATGTGAGTTTGCCCTTTCTCTCTCTCTCCTGATCTGTTTTCCTCAATTCAAATGACCTTATTACCTGGAAAGCCTCCATTGGACATGAAGAAGAGGAACACTGGCAAGTTCCCAGATACAACTAACATGTACTAACAACATTACCTCAGGGAACCAAGGACGTGGTATACTCGATCCCAAACGCAGAAGAAGAAATCAAGCTCTTCACCAGCTCACCCGACGCGCGACTGGAAATCATCCAAGGCGGACAGCATTTCCTGAGCGCCTCGCATCCAAGCGAGGTTACAGAACGCGTCATTACTTTTGTTGAACAGTACGCCAAACATGGAGTTGGCGCCTCGTTGTAAGATAGATAAAAGAAAAAGAAAAGAAAAAAGAGGGTTACCTGATCCGTGTAACCCACAATTCATATCATGTACTTTGCCATCCACCATTATGGTTAATCATCCTTCACTCAGTTGGGTTCTTTCTTTTTGTTTTACAATGCACGATTCAGGTACATACATACTGCAGACAGGATAGCCAAGCCACTTAAAGCCAAAAAAAAAACTACCCTTACCATGCCTGTACTACATATGCATGTATGCTCTAAAAACAGTATTCTTTTATCGCCACATACATACATACATACATACACATACGTCACCACCCAGATCCTCGGAGGAAACCTCTTCTACTACCACTACGGCAAAAGCAAGGATCAAGCCAGAAAAAGAAAAGAAGAAAAGATCCTACGTATCTCACACTAACATAATCCGAACCACACTGCACCACACCCACTAGCAATTTGCGGAGCTGAGCCCAGACTTGTCCAAAAAAAAAAAGAACACACACACAGCCTTGAGCATTTAGCTGCGCGCCGGATGTGAGTGGGGAAGCAGAGTGTGCAAAAGACAAGAAAAGAAAATCGTGAACCAAGATTCCCCTTTCCCCCACACTCTTGAGATCGACGACGATAGACGCCGGTTGAGCTTTTCCCATCATCCACTATTTTGCGCTAAAAGAAAGAAAGAGAGATTTTTGGGGGAGAAGGGGGAGGAGGAGGAGGCGCGGGTGCAGATCCCGATGCATCAGTGGCACAGTATCCACACGGTAGATGGTCCAAAAAAGCAAGCAAGTGGCATCCTACATATGTGTATATACATATGTATGTAGGAACGGGGGAAGAGGGGAGGCGGATAATACCTAGAAGTGGGGTTTTAGCGGCCGCGCCTCCATGCGGGCGGGAGCGAAAAAGGGAACGGGTATGGGCCAAAAAAAAGAAAGGGAATGAAGAAAAGAAAGAAAGAAAAGGTGGGCTTGTGGATGGTTGCCGCTGTGGCGTGGACTGTCAGCCTCATTGGAGGAAGAAAAAAGTAAAGAGGAAAGGAAAAAATAATAATAATTAATGTACGGGTGCGGCCAGAAGGGGTAAAAGACGATATACTGTTTGTATGCATGTGCGGGTGAGATGGTTTAGGCCAATCTTGAAGGATGCTTACATACATGTAGATGTGTGTGTGTGTGTGTGTGTGGCGGGCGGAAGAGTGCGACTGGCGCTTGTTCCCCGGGCCACCGCATATACAGACGTCACGCATCATTTGTGTCTTTCTTTATCCTATATATTTGCTTTTTCCGCGATCTCGTTTCGTTTTCGTTTGCTTGTACATCATCCTTTGGGGGAAGGAGGGGCGAGGTTGGTACCTGATAGCGACAACTCCAACCACTTCTCCAACTATACGTACGATAATAATAATATTCAAAAATGGCGGTAGTTATATTAATAGCAAAGGCTGGTATACTTCCTGTTCGGGCCTTTTTACCCCTCGGCACAATGTCAAAGAAGATGGAAAATAATAATCATGTTGGACTAATACATTGATCGTTTGTTGCCTCCCCCACATACCGATTGATGTAACCATAATAGCCATACTACATGCAGACATATAGTGCATATGCGAACCCTTAGCTTCTTTCGGATTGCCGTGTATTTGCCTTTTCCGATCAAGCCCAGTCACACCAAGAGACTGGGGAGGGAATCCGTGCAGGAACGTATGGATCTAGCTTTTTTGACGCCCAGGCTGCAGGCTCGGGGCGATACATGTTTCGCAGTTAGCGTGAATGATATCGAGATCGGAAGCAGTGATGCGAAGGAATGCCGCACTGGATAAGTTGGGTGGGGAAGAAACATGTATGCACTGTATTGAGGATAGTGCTGATGAAGAAGCACTTGAGGTGGAAGTTGGCAAGGAAGAAGCAACGTGACTATTACGTCTTCGCGGTGATCCACTAATCATTCCGGTCCAACATGCTGGAGTGCTGGCTCCGGAAGCAAAGAAAAGGAATTCGAGGGCTGCCTTTTAGTTTCAACGACGTGGCACAGCATGTGTGCAGCGCACATCACTGGGACCCGCGCACAAGAGCCGATAGCTGTCGGGACATTTGTTTTCTCCATGATGCTTGTCCAGGTGCATATCGTAATGCCCCCCATCTGTGAAGACGAGGGGGCAAGGGTAGCTCAGCACGACTACACCGGAATAGCGGTTCGAAAAAACCGTTTGTTGACATGTGTACTAGTACATAGCCCAATACACCCCTGTCTCATCCAGCCGTGGCTGAAGATCCAACCGAAATCCCGTCCGCTTCGCCTCGTCTTGCTGAAGGGACACAGGGTGCCCAGGGTCTCTCGTCTCGCACGGCGCACGTGCATTTGTCGATAGGAGAGGATTGGTCGGTATTCACAAAGTCGTGTGGACAAACGCACAATATTGGCAGGTGCAAGGGGAGGGAAAGATTAGCGAGAGCAGAGCGGATTAAGGCCGACGAGTGTGGTCCGGGCGATCAAACAGGCGGCCCAGAGGCTAAGTGGGAAGGTGTTTGATGTTTTGATTCTGAGGGTCTTTTGCGGCAGCAACGAGCGCTGATTGGCGGGGCTGGTGGATATCTTGGCACCACCGGCACTCGATGTGATTTGCTTGTTTTTGTGCATTTGGTCTGGACTTTGGCAACGTGCCGCCAAATTTGCTTTGTGTGATTCCCAGGTGCAGCGAGCAGCGGGACCCAGAGTAGTCAGGAAATCCAAAATACAGGGAATGCAGCATTCGGGCCTCCTCTGAAGTCACATCTGCGTCCGCATCCCCTGGTGTAGCGGGTCCTAGTGGATTGGCCCGGCATATGTCCGTTTCTCGCAACCCCCCGTCTCCTTACTATTGTATAATCATGGTGTTGTGATTTGGCCCGGAAAGCCTCCCTCCAAAAGTTGCGGACAAGTCCATGTTTCTGCACTTCGTATTCATGGCACAATAAAACTTGGAGGATGGCATTTAACCAGCCAATGCGGTACCATTGTCACGGGTCACGGGTGACTGCGGTGGGCTCGGAAAACCCCTCTGTGGAGCGCAACTGGGCGAGGGGTGGCTGGTATGCAAACGGGGCCAGGATGAAACTGTTTCACATGCTGGATCCATGCTGTCATGGGGAGCGAGGCCTGTTGTGCGCTTGAACAAGCTGCATGCGCCGTGTGGGCAGCTCCAAGGCGAGAGAGCCAGTAATGTGAGAGGGACGAAGAAGAAGAGGTGGAACGAGCAGATAGATACGTAACTGGGCTTGTTGGCGTGGAACTTGGCACTAGTAGAGGCAGTGGATTTGACGTCAGCAGCTGACTACTATGACGGCCGTGCAAACGGGCTGACAACGGCCCACCACCCTGTCGGAAGCCGTTATGTACATGCCAGGTACATTCCATGGAGCCGGAATGGAGCGCTGTTGCACATCTCACGACAAACACTTTGCTGTGCGTACGAGTGGGACAAGTCGATGTGGAGTCGCTGCTGCACTGCGGCGTGCCATGGCCACACGACCCGTCCAGCGACGAACAAGGCGGGCTAATCCCGAAAACGCAGGTCTTGATATTGCCATTGCTTGTCCTGTCGCACAGCTCCCACGCCCATGATGCCGAGTCGGCATCGACTCTGGCTTGGTCATCGCTGATCAGACGACACAGTGGCGTCGATCGCGGTCGTCGCCGCGGATGCGTAATGGTGTTCAGCGTGGAAAGAGAAAAACAAAGTAAAAATAATAACCTTTGCTGCGTGCATACATAGAGGCAGTGCATAAACTTCAATGGCGAGAGATCGCCTGTCAGCGGCACAATCTGCTGGCTGGACATGGGACGGTACGTATGGACATGAACCCTATATCATGTGAACCTATAGGGCATATAACGGGCCTGGCGTAAGGGTGAGGGGTAAAAAATCCGCCGAGGACGACGCCGAACCAGTTAATTTTACCGGAATTTCGCGCGCGCCCATTTGCCTGACGGCGGAGGTGACCGTGGTGGAGTTTGCAACGTCTGCGTGTGTCGACTAATAAGACGACGTGGTCCTTTTGCGATATTGCGCCTTCCCAAGACGTCACGGCCTGCGCAATCTAGATCCGCGGCGAACGCTACCTTTGCATCTAGCACACGTACATACGCATGCAGAGTAAATGTTCAACATGCCCTATCACGCCAAGACGATCATCCAACAGGGTAAAACATGCAATTTGCTCTATAAAAACAAGGGTGTGATATTCGTGCATCTAAGTGTGAGTGTGTGTGTGCGTGTGCGTGTGTGAGTGTCTAGCCAATTGATCGCTAAGCACATGTGGTATCCTCTAGAACATGATAGTAGTGATAGTGACGCCAAAGTCCTACTTTTTGCAAGCCCAGCAAATCCGCGCAATACAAGGAGATCCAGACCGTGTTGGTATCATGAAACCGAAAAAGGTATGTAAACGAAACAAAGCCTTCCCAGTAGGTTGCGTCCAAAAGAAAAAGAAGCCGGCTTAGATACTAGTAATCGCCGATGAAATAGTGTGGCCATGAAGAGTAAACAAAGAAAAGTAAAAAAGGGAAGAAATATGTGGGGGAAAAAAAGGAAAGAAAAAAAGATCAAAAGAATGATACAGGGTATATGCAAGCAAATACGAAGCGCTCCCCCAAGAAAACAGGGTGCAGAATTAGTTCTCCTCCATCAATGCTTCTTGATCTCCAGTTTCACGCCAATCGCGGGAGAGTTCGGACAGGCGCTTGATGCCAGCAATGCGCTCTGCCCAGAGAGACTCGGCTGGAGACCTAAACGTGTATGCTCGTTGCGATGAAATGACGCCAATTGCTTGGAGTACCGCCTTGCGCGAGTCCCGACCAAAGACAGCCGGGTGGTTGATCCATTCGAGACTGGATTCGAGTTCGGCGTCAAGCGCATGCATGGTCCGGACATCAATACCCGCAGCAGGGGTGAAGGGGCTGTCGGCATGGGGTGAAGGCGTTCGAGCCCGAATGTCATTAGTGGCGGCCGTGGGCGATGCCGATCCTGTGCTGCCAGCTGCACTATTTGGGTCGTTGCGCCGGTGACCAGGAGGTGGAAGCGGGGGCAGACCACCCTTGCCTAGTCCCTTGAGAATACTGCGTGTTTCCGTGAGCAGGTGGTGTGCTCGTTCGTGCTGGCCCCGTGAAACAAGCGTTAGTGCGCGTGTCAACATGTCTGATGTAAGTAACTCCATGCGTCGTTGTACAACATGGGGGTGAGGTGGAATGGGTGGTGTGGGTGGAAGCCCGGTCGAGTTCTTCTTCGGGCCAGAAGGTAGTAGAGTAATGGCTAGGAGCGATGGCCGGGGTAGGTGAGCAAGGGAGCCTTCTCGGAGAATGTCGCCATATGTGAGATCGGCCTGGATCAATGGCACTTCTTCGACGCTGAGTGTGCGGGAGTCGTCCTGGTCTAGTGGACCGCCTAGAGCCTCAAGGCCGGACACAATCGACTCCCAAGGATCCTGGGGAAGCTGCTCCGGGGAACCAGTGTCTGGCGCAATAGCCAATTGCACCAATATGTCCCTCTTGTCGCCGAAGCGCAAGTCACCTAACGAGGCTTCGGCATCTCGTCCAGTAGCTCGCTTGGTAATGTGAAGCGCGCCGCTGATCTTGACAAACTTGGCAGGAGAGCCTTCGGGTAGTCGTAGCTTCAGCTTCACGTTCTGGTGCGACGTGGTCTGCAAGGAACCCAGACAGCCGGCCGCACACTCACGAAGCATCATCCAGTCCTTGACATAGGTGTAAGACGCTTTGGTTCGTGTAGACAGTTCAATCATTGTGTCGGGCTTGTGCGTCAGTCCCAGACCAAAGGAGTGTATGGAGACCCTGGAACCATGTTAGTATTGCGCGGGGCTATTTTCAATCGAAAAAAAAAGAAAACAAAAGAACAGGGTACTTGGACTTACTTGGCAGCCTCGGCGCGGGACACAACAAAGTCGACGCTTTCGGCATCGGAGACTGACGAGTCGCTGATGAGGAGAATGGACGAAAGGGGGTTGCTGGACTTGCGCTGCATGAGCAAGTCCATGGCCACATTGGCCCCATCCACCACATCGGCACGGAGACTCTTCTGGCCAACCGGGCGGATGGAATCGAGTACCTTTGGCCAGTCTCTCCAAACCTTGCTGGTCATGCCGACAATGGGAACGCCGCCGCCGCTGGAGCCAAAGGTGACAAGGCCCATGCGGTCGCGCTCGCCAAGGTTGTTGACCAAGAAGCGCAAAGTGTCGCGGAGGAGATTGATTTTCAAACCCTGCATGGATGAGGAGACGGGGATGACCACAACGATGTCGACGGGGACGTGTACTGAGGCACCCAGGCGGGGCTCTGGCATGCCAGCGCGCGAAGTGCTGTATTCGGTAGGGGCAGTCATGGTCGATCTGGCAGCACCGTAGGAAGAGTTGATGGATGAAACGCGCTTTGGCCTTCGGTAGTCGTCCTCCTCGGTTCCAGAGTTGTCATGGTCGTATTCGGGCATTCGGTTGGCGACGGGGAAGTCAAGGCGGATATCCATGAGTGCACGCCGCCACAGCTCCAGCTGGCTGGGGTCGCGGAACTGCAGATGGAAGGCTGGCAGCTCTGCGACGGAGAGGCTGAGTGTCAAGATCAAGTTGTCGGGCGAGTGTTCGACTTGATTGAGGTGCTTCTTGATCAGGATGGAGCCCTTGAGGGTGCATTTTGTCTTTTTTGTTGGCGATGTGCCGTCCCACTGGGGCTGGGTAACCTTCTTCTCCTTGACGCAGATGAGCATCTCGGAGAAGAGGTAGCACTCGAGTTCCTGCCAAGACTGACGGTCCTTGCCAACACGAATGTGGCCGTGGAGTCGCAGCTTGCCAAAGCGTGAAAAGTCCAAGCCATGCCAATTGTCGACACGGGCGTGGAGATCCTCGGTAATTTCGTCCAGTACCTCTGGCGGCTCGTATTGCGGCTCGGACGGCCTGCTGGTGACGGGCGACTTGCTACGCCCATAGCTGCTCTCGGCAACACTGGCAACCGAGGGAAGGGCGGGCGCACTGCGCATATCCTCGGGATCTGGTCGCCATTTGCCCTCGACAACCTCGACGGTGACGAGGCAGGTGAGACTCTGCTGCTGTCGCGATCTGCTCAATGTGGGGAATTCGCTGCGAACAGTCACTGTCGGGGCGGGAATGGGGCTCTTGAGCATGCCGCGCGGGCTGCTGAGGCTGGTCTCCATGGACTGGACGTCGTAGTCGTGGCGCCGGCCTTCATGGGTCGGGGCGTAATCATTGGTCGAGGCCAGGCCGGTGGCGCCCGAGTCGCTGCGGCCATGGGCGCGGGAAATGGAGCCGCCTCTGTCAGAGCCACGGTCGCGGCTGTGACTGCTGTCTCGCTGGCGGTTGTGGTGGTGGATGGATGAGTATGAAGCCGAGGCATTGCTGCCGTTGCGGGGACGGCCTTGGGAGGCGTCGTCGTGCCGCCTCTCAGACGAGACGGTCTGCGAGTCCCAAGGGGTGGGGGTGTTGGCCGCACTGCGGTGGCCATCCGAGTGCTGAGACGCAGACGGCTCATTCTGGACTGAACGCACAATGGTCGAGAGTTTCTCTGTCCCCACATCAGCATGGTTGCACGGCGCAGCTTCTGGTGAAGGCCTACCAAGGTCCAGCACGTTTCCGCCTCGGCTCGTGTCCAGTGCTAGGGCAGCATCGCATGTCGGACAGTGCTGCGACTCAAACTCGCGGATGTACTCGTAGAAGCAGGCTTCGTGCGAGACGTGGCCGCAGGAGAGTTGCAGGATGCGCTCGCCCCGCAGCGTGTACTCGAGGTTCTCTTCGCAGACGCAGCATTCGCTGCCGATGAAGGTCCTGTCTCGCCGGGTCCGGCTTTTCTCAATGTCCATGGCGCCCGTGACGCCTCTGGTGGAGCGCGGGGGGAGGGGTTGTGAGGCAAGGTTGGCGTCGGAGCGGTGGTTGTGGGAGGTGAAGGACTTTGCAGAGTGACCGCTGCGCGAGTTGGGACGGAATCCTAGGAAAGACATGAGCGCGCCTGAGCCCCCAGACGGGTCACAATGGGAGTCGGGGAGGCTGTACTGTCGCTGTGGCCGACAAGGGGACCAAACTGGACGGTCTTTTTGGAGCTGGTCTTGGTCTTGGTGGTGGTGGTGGTGGCAGAATTGGAGGTGGTGGAGGTGAGGTGGTGAGAAGACTTGTGGGGTGGGAGAGGACGGCGACGGCCAGACAAAGAAAGGTCAAACCGGTTGGACATGGAAGGGCCGGTCGAGGGCGTGGGAACGGGGACTGGGAGCAGGGCTCGCTTTTGGATCGCCTCAAGCACGTTTCAGCATTGAGAAGGGCAGCACGGAGGAGGGTGGCAGCAGCGGCGGGCTGGGTGGACCTTTAGGTCAGAGGCTCCAGGTACCGGCGGGCTGCGTGAACCGGGGGGCAGCCATTGCGCGCGACACACGATTCGAGCCGTGGCACACGGACGCGCATGGAGGAGGAGACCAATGCAGGCCGTGAGCGAGAGCGAGCCCTGAGGCGTGTGCGCAGCGCGCGGTGCGAGTGTGTGCGTGCGTGCTGTGTGCCTCGTTGGCGCTAAACTAGAGCGTGCAGCAGCTGTCGGGGTTCCATGTGGCATCCACTGCTGCCAGTCCCGCCGGCCCTTTTGCCAGGGCGACGCCCCTGCACGGGGGCGCGACGCCGCCGCCCGCCTGCGCAAATAGGGAGGGTTGGCAGCCGGCGGCGGGCCCACGCCCTTTCAATACCGCGACTCAGCCTGTGCTGTGCTGTGCCCGCCCATGCCGGCGGGTCAGAGACCGTTCGCAGTGCGCATCCTCGCGACGCGCCTGGCCCGTGGCCGGTGGCCCTCCGTGGCCGACCGAAGCGAGCGCGGCCCAGTCAGGAGACGACAGAAGCTGGCAAACGACGCTGTACTGTGTACTTGCTATTCACACACGACACTGCGCCAGCACGACACCACAACCACAAACCCACGTCATAGCTGCCTCACGACCCGCCGCCGCCTCGCGCCTCTCACATGTATGCACCCCCCTCCTAGCCACCCACGGCCGCCTGTGGCTTGCGACTACGAACGCGCTAGAAGCTTTCGCACATTCATTGGAATGGGCCTCTCCCGCCTGCTCACCACCGAGTCAGCCCCTGCTGGCAAACTTTGGGTGCCCAGTGGATACGGCGGACGTACACCCCTTCTAGAAACCTGCAGCCGCCGCAACAGCACGACCCTGAGCAGCAATGCGACCCTGACAACCGACCTGACCCTGGAAAGCACTTTTGAACGATCGCAAGGGAAACCCGCACCTAAACCAGCAAGTCATGTGACATACCCACGGGTGTGTCTATGTGTGTGTGTTCAGCCACCTGCCCGCCGCTGTACTGCATATTCCATGTACACCATTGGACGTACTGTACGCACACGACATACAGCATGTAGGCGACTACACCGCCGTGCAATCCTCCGGCCCTCTCGCATCCGCTCGATCTTCCGGCCCCGTGCGGGTCTTCGCGCAGTCGGCTGCACATGGCGCGCACGTGGATTCGTGAACATCATGACGAAACCCCAAACAGCCTCGCCACCCACATGCTCACCTGCTAACCTGCTACTAGCAACGTCCATCGTCAGAACTTGATCTCCAGATCTACAACAGGGCACACAAGTGCCGCGCTCAGGCGTCCAGCATAACCACCATGGCTTGCTCCATCCGAGCTATCCTCTGTCATGATCACGCACACGACACAATCCGCACATCCCCCACCCACATGGCATAAAACTCCCCCGCCACCAATTGTCTTACCAATGCCCCAACCACACCCTCTCTAGGTAATGCATTCCCTCTCGTCCTCTATCCGATGCCAACAAAAGATTCTTCGCCTCGCATACTATTTTTTTTGTCCCGGGATTGGCGCCGATTCGTTCACTATGTTAGTTGGCGGGGCGCCATTCACTTAGCGCAACAAAGTCGGCTGCAGACATGCTCAGCGAACTTGGACAAGCAACCACACGTCCACCTTCCCGAACGAGACTCGTTGGCCGATTTCTGCACATGTGTGCCCAAAACGGATCACTGTGCATCTTGTCGCACACTACTGTATGTACCTATGTATGTCTGTGTGCATGGCAGTCTCGCGACAGTTACCTTCATGACAGGGTACCTCATGATTTACATCTTCTCTGAATCGCACCCGCTCCCCGCCTCATGCCGATCATCTTTCTTACTCGTTGTATCGTCTGTCTCTCGTTTTCTCGACTCATTTAGACGTTCTTCCCAACGGGCGGAACGCATGTTTTCCGAGCCCATCTAGCACCAGCGACCAGAACCTGTCAACCTCAGGGCTCAGCTGCATGCGTGGATACAGTGTCGCTGCTGCCCCTTTCATAGCCTCAGGCATCCATAGTCGCAAAGTCCGCACTACACAGTAAAGTATCGGGAGAGCCGAAGGCCAAGAAGTACCTACATCGTCTCCAATGCCAAAACCAAAACAAGTTCAAAAAAATTGTAATTACTGTTGCGAAGAGGGTCAGCGACGGTCTCGCATAGCTTTGCCCTTAGTGCATGCATCTGAGACCATCGCACCTGGACCGGCGCCAGGCTAGGACGAGGCCAGTCTGTCGAACTCGAGTTTTGACAAGTTCCACAGGCCACCACGTATATGCAGAGCTACGTGACAACATGCCTGCTTCTTTCACAACCCCACCTGCTCTCGCTGATTTATGCTCGTAGCTCGCCTCACTTCAGGGGACTGCTCTAGTCATTCATCTGATTGGCGTTCTCGCTACACATTTACCGTATGGGCAGAAAAGGGACTACCATTATTGAAAGAACAGAGAAAGGCGCGCGCCGAGGTCACAGCGTCCCCACGTGGCCGCTTAGTCGCTTGGCCGGATTGGGGCACGTCTGATGTCATCACACGATGGCGTCTAAGTGACTGACAGACTAACTTAGAGATACTACCGAGGGAAAAAGGGGGCCCTGCGTAAAGTAGCCATCACAACAATATCGGTACACTAGAGCAGAAAAAACGGGTGTGCCGTTATAAAATACCGGTATCATTTCGGTGTTGGCGCACCCCTTGTGACTCGTTTGGCCTGAGGCAGCGCATCAACCAACCCAGTTGACACTTCCCGAACCACCGTCTCGTCCGCCCTCAACGTCTGACGTTTGCTTTTTTCTGTTAGCTGCTAACAGTATCTCCATACTGCCTGATTGGTGTACTTTGTCCTGCTATCCTTTCCTATCCAAATGCGGAGTTTCAAGTCAGGCAGCGTTTGCAAAGCCCAAGATGCCTTGAACAAGCACCCTACGACACACCTGCAATAAGGCCTCACTAGGCTGTCCCTGCGTTGCTAGGCAGCCATCGGGCATTCCTAGAAGAGAGGGGTATCGTCTGGTTCCGGGACGGAACGTTTAACTCAACAGATGCGATCGGAGTCGACTCCGCTGGTCCATGGGTGACTATGGTCGGACCACCCAATTGTCCTCACGAGCCGTTCCCCTCAGCAACAATGCTATTTACGGCCCCAGGAGTTGTGTCAACGTTTCACCCAACCCCAGAACGATCGAGACTCGATAGAACACCAAATGGCGAGCATCTGCGGAGAGTTTCCAACACGTTCACAATTGGAAAATGGTTCGTAAGAAGTGGCGGTGATGAGTGCGTGTAGGTTTCAGCTGCGATCCATCGTCACGTAACGTATGCAGCAGCAACACTTTGTCACATTCAACGGCCCTGGATCCATCAAGGCTAAAGAATCACGTCGGACGTCCAGCCGCCTGTTATCCGTTCTGTATCGCTTCACAGTCCAGTTAATGTAGATGGTTTTATGCAATGTAGCACAGCAAGGTTTGGCACTTCGTATCGATATGGCGCAACACGTCGGAGTAACCGCCGAGGCTGCGTCCCCCTCCCTTGTCGCCCTCATTCTCCAGTCTCAACTCCGTACATAAGGGGAGTAAAGGACCCATGTCATTGCTGGATGGAAACGTGTACAGGCACCCATCTAAAGGGAAGATCTCTGCCTCAACACCATAACCCAACGTTCTCGCCATGCTTACGGTAAACCCAAGTTCCTAGGCACTGATCAAATCCTGGTAGCGCCTACAGTCTTCCAAGAGATCTACATGGAGTCTGTGCCAACTCTAAACCTTCTTCGGGGCACAATCGTCTTGTTGTAGACCCGACAGATCCTAAGTTTGTAACCAAGATGCTCAGCGGTATCCGCTAATCGGCTAGTGTGGGCACCAATCATGCAAAGCTGCTGGTACTTTATATTCTCCGCCACGTGTGCCAGAGGCAATTCATAAACTTTACCTTGCTGACCAAACCTAATGCGAACGTGATTAATCAAAACCTCCGTGGCTTCTGCAGTTAGGTCGATCAGTACGTACACAAGGCTGAGCCAAGTAAAGCTACTGTGCCACAACGCACCGACGGCACACGCCACCGCATACTAGTATATTGAATCGAAGACCCTTCATTTGTGTAGTCGATTGAGCTGTTTCAGCAAGTCTGCCCAATTTTCGCCTCGCTTTTCGACCACAGGTTTCAGGATGCGTTGTACATCTGCAATGTCCGTCTGTAGCGGGAATGACGTCTTTGAACTGCAACACAGAGAACGTTGATGAAAAAAATCGAGACTAACGAGCCTAGGGAAGCAACCAGCGCCCCTGGCATCCAGGATTCCACGAGGATTCATTATCATCCTGCAGCAAGCGTCTCGTTTCTCAAAGGCGAACCACCGGAATGACGGTATCCGGACACCCATCACCTTCTCTGCCATCGTTTTGACACTGTAAGATGCTCTAACCAGATTCGGTGGGAATTGCAAGGCGAAAGGGACGAACAAATCATTCAGCCACCTCCACCCAGTTCGTGTGGCCGTTGCAAACGCACGGGACAAGATGGCGCTCTCTCGTAGCATGACGGCATGACTGCAACTAGTAAATAGTTCGTTGGCTCAATTCTTGCGCTACCTCGGCTTCGCGTCGCCCTAGGGGAATGAATTTAATCAAGCAGAGAAAAACATGACAACTGCAATCGAAACTAAGAACGCTCTGAGACGACTTGCACGTGAGACACCTTGGATACAACGAAGCGTGCCCTTTCATCACGTGTTGCTACATCTTCATCCCATTTGTTTGTGGTATTTATTGCATGAATGCATTCTAATCTCCATATCATGAATCGACTCGTCGCGGCTATCGGGTTGGGCATACAGATCCATGTCTCCCTTCTCTACCTCGACCCATGCATTCGATCTTCAGCTCTCATTGCATGGCAGGGGCACCCCACATGAATGGGAGAAAAAGACAGGGAGAAAAGTCAAGGGAACGATTATGCAACGCACAGGGAATGATGTTCACATATAATCCAGGGAACTGGATATCCAAACCACTTCCCCGGGTGTTCGGCTGTCTCACATGCATCCTTGTCACCTGTCATTTGTCATGTACCCTACATGGACACAGCTTCGGCATACCTAACGTACGACGACTCTCCAAGCCCCCCCGCCCTCCTCCCCCATGATCCCGCTTCCCGTCCCTGCTCTCCAATCCTCCGCTCCCGTGCTCCGCTCTGAAAAGTTT
>JAIRCK010000042.1:0-255588 GCA_020744315.1 Curvularia eragrostidis | reverse complement strand
CCAAACTCTAGGGGCTTCTCATCGGCTCCTACCACATATAATGGTTCTTTCTTAACCTGGTAGGGGATGTTGTATTTCTCCACCATCCTAGGTGAGATCATTGTTCTCATGGCTCCGCTATCTAGGAGCGCGGACATCCGATATCCTTATACAAACGCAGTCGGTCGTAAATCCATGTGCCGGCTACCGGTGTCTTGTACTTTCTTAAGGGCCGTTTTAGGACTGCCTTCACTAGCGTAACCCTATCTCTAGTGGCATTCTAGTTTTTTATTAGCTTTCCCTTAGAAGACCGCTTCTTTTAGGGAAAGTATCCTACGCCGTATTTAGCGTCGTAGTGTGTTCCGCAATTATTATCGTAGTAGAACGACTAATTTAGCTGCGTATATAGGACTTAATCCTCTTATTTCGCAGGTTAATTCTATACTCTATATATTAGGTATATACTTGACTTGCACTCCTCCGCAGTAACCGTACTATAGTAATAGTTGTTTTTATTTAACGCGTCCTTGCGTTAGGTCTTGTGGTACCCGCACATGGGCTTGTACTTGATCTAGTATAGCTCTCAATAAGCCTTTTCTTCCTTATACTGCTGGTGGCTACAATAGTAGTTATCTAGATACTCGTCGCTTCTTACGTAGATGTGACAGTAATCTTATGCGTTTGCCTGTGATATATATTTTTCTCGTTTATGCTAGTTATAGCGTAGTCTCTTGCAATCTATCTATAGCACGTTCTTATACTGGGTTCGTTTTCGTGGTGTTGCTTCTTGGTCTCCGACTTCGGTCTCCAAGTCCTCGAAATACGGTTATTAGTATATAGCCTTATAAGCTATTTTCTCTGCTTCTAGCCATATAATGGCTATCCGATCTTAATACTAGCATTCGTCTGCATGGTGTCGTTAATCTCCGCACACCTAGCAACATCTATTAGAAAGGCGAGCTTGTACCGCGGCTCCGTCAACCTTCTAGTCTAATTCCTTAGGATAGTTAATTATTACTCTTACCTCTCTAGGCGGTGGAACCTCTTTATAAGTTTCCTGATTAAGTAATTAGGCTTTGTCGTATAGTTCTATATCACTAACCTCGTCCTCTGACGGCAATAGTGGTTCGGGGTAGGGCGTACGTGTCCGTACCATACTAATCTTGACTACTGCCTGCTTGTTTTCTTTCTTGTCAGGGCAGTCTTTGACAAAGTGTCCTTCTTTTCTACACTTTAGACATGCCTTCCGTTCGTAGCGCTTCTGACGCTCTTCTTAGGAGATACCATACTAGTTTCCTCTAGGTTTCCTATTCTTAGACTTTTCTTATACTTTTCCGGTCATAATAGTGTCTCTATTCTTGTCGGTTTGCTTTTGGTGTTTTTTCATGTTGGCTGACGGTGGTTAGAATCGATCCTTCTTTTATCTAGCCCTCTCCTATAGCCTATTATTAATACGTGTGGCTAGCTTAACTAGAGCTTATAGGGTTTTTGGCTTATTATAATGTACTAGCCTGTCTTTAACGCTTTCTTTTAGGCCCGCTTCGTACGTCGTTTGAAGCGAATCGTTATTCTAGTCGATCTTGGCTTATAGCTATTTGAACTTAGCTATGTAAGCGGTAACTAACGTGGTCTATCTAAGGCGAGTAATCTGTTTCTCTACCTATTTTCGTGCGTTGATTTCCCTAAAGATGCGTCCTATCTTATTCTTAAAACTATTCTAATCGTAGAATAGAAGTTACGTCTTAACCCTAGTACTGTTAGTAACTAGTGACGCTAAGAAGTCCTTTATATATAGCTATATCTAGGTAGCTGCCTTACCCTTTATATATATACTTGCTATAAGAATCTTTTTCTAGTTATTAGGTACGTTATTAAATCTGCAATATAGGTTAATATTAGTAAGAAAGGTTCTAAGCTCGTCTTAGCCTTCTTTATACTTCTCAGGTACTACCATCTTAGGTTTTGGGGGTAGCTTCTTATTAGCCGTAGCTATAAACTAGCTTGCTATCTGCGCTATTATTTCTTATATCGCCACCATCTGACGTGCTTAAACGCGCAGTTGTCGCTTAAGTTCTCGTACTATAGCGCTATTAACTCCTTCATCATCCGATGAGTCTGAGTCACTGCCTTCCAGCATCTTGTCGTCAATAGCTAGGGCTAGTGCTGGTCTAGAAGTAGGAGTGACTGGCTCCTGATCTTGGTTGACTTGGGTTCTGTTGTTGGCTATCTTAGTAAACTTAATATAGCGACCTATTAGTTAATCCTTCTATAAGATTCTAGTAGTGGTCAAAGTATTATATAGGGTTGGGCTATACTTTCCTAATCTCGATCTAGGTTAGGGCGAGACGGTTAAACGCGGTAAGCCGTGCGATTATTTAGCGGAGGTTCGTATAGAAAAGAGTTATAGGAGTTAACTAAGAGAATAATAATTAATTCTATAAAATAGAATAATAAGTATTAATTTATATAAGAGATGAACTATTCTGAGTTAACTATAACAAGTGTAATAATAAAATCCGACCCATTCTTATACCTATTGCCTTTAGTCCTGACATCTAGTCAAGCCCTTAATATCCTAGATATCGCTGGCATCTCTAGGTGTCCTGGCATCTTCCGAGGCCCTGGCATCTCGCGATGCCTTGTCTTGGTAAGATGCCAAATCACGTGACTCCAAGCCCCGCGGTGTCCGCGAACTTCTGACGTGGACGTGGTTGGCTCTTAACCTCGTCATTCCCCATCAAGGAGAGAATCCTTCTTGTTACTTGTAACACAAGTAGCTAAACGCGCGCGCTAGAAGGAGAAAAAAAACGCTACTAAAGCTCTATAATTATTCTAAAAAAGAAAGAGAAAAGCCTTATAAGTATCTTTAGTAAGTAATAAGCGTTAGAAACGCGTTAGGGCTGCTCGCGCTAGTACTTAAGTTTAAGAAGAGCCTCTAGCTCCTCTACTAAAGCTCACATCACGTGGCCGCAACGTTAACCTCCTATAGAAATTTAGATAGTAGAAGTTAATTATAAGTATCTATTTACTATAATATTATGTTTTTATAAATATTAAGCTATTATATAGCGTTATATAGCCTTATTTTTAAGATCGCTAAGATAGTGTTCGGCGTGCACGAGATGAATCCGTGCACGAGGTGCACGGACACGTTAACGAGAACGCCAAAACAACCACCCTAAATCAATGGACTGTTTCTTAACAACCTCTCAGCCAAGTCGTATAAAAATTACAATCGTGATTCAGAAGATCGATACGACAAATTGAGAAAATCCATATCTATGTGGTTTCCCGAGGTAGCGGCCTACACGCGTAGATTTGGGAGTGGCTGCTAGTAGTGCTTCTGGGACTACCTCTACACTTGAACCACCTAACGCACAACCACCTGGTTGTCTAACTGCTTACTTTTTGGAGCTTTCTTTGAGGGAGGCTTCGAGGCTGTTCTCTTTAGCTTTTGAGTCTCTTGGACCTCCTTAGCTGCTGCTTTCTCTCTTCTTTCGAGCCATCATTCCAGCCCTCTCTTCCTTCTCCTTCTCCCTCATTTTTCTATTCACTTCTCGCTTCTCAGCTACTACTACTTGCAATGCAAGTTTGTTTACTCTTCCCAATTTCTGTGCAGCCCTTGAGCGAGCCTTTCGTGCAATCTCTCCCTCCTTTTCTCTCTCATTTTGAGCCAAAGCGTTAAGGGCCTTCCTTGCCGTAGCTGGAGATATTATTAATGACCCGCTAGGGTTACTTAATTAAAAGATGACTTGGTTCTTTACCTTATGCTTCTATCCGATCTCAAGGGAGGCCTTTAACTTCTTGTTCTCCAGAGTCAATAGCTCATAGAAAGAAGAGAGATGATGAAGCAGAGCAGTAAGCTTTACCTCATCTGGGCTTTGGTCTGGCACAACAAAGTTGTACGGCCTATTCAATTATCTCCAATTATTAGCAGCTAAATTTTCTGCTTCTTCCAGCTCAGTTGAGGCTGCTGGTGTTGCTAGTGCGCCCTTTTTGAGTACTGGCTCTGGGTCCTTTAACCACACCCCAGTTGATCCAAATGCCTTTAATATATGATCTTCAGTGACTGATACTGTCCAGGGTTTCCGAAAGAGTAGAAAGAAATTTACCTTCTGATGGAAAGGATTCCTTGGGCATCTTGGAGGTGGTTAGCGAGAGCGTTGGAATAGTAAGCTGTAAGAGACCAAAACATCATCACATCAAGTGGGTGCAGAGTATAAGCAGCGTGAGCTGGATATATAATCAAGAAGATCTTATTATGAAGGGATGAAAGCTGTGCAAGGTGGCTACCATGGTTATCAAGAACAAGTATCCTCCCGCAACTGTGGACCTTCGCCTTTGTACATGGATCGAATATCATTCTGACTAAGTTTCTTCTTCTTTTTCGACACTGGCCAAAGTCTTGCATCTTCATTATACTCATTTTACTTATTGGAACTACTCTCCAAATTGTCCTCATCCCTAGACTCAGCTTCCTGCTTCATCTCATTTACCACTATTACTATTAGTTATAAGCTATAACCAAGAATTTCTTCAAGTATTCTATATATTATCACGTTAGAGTATCATATTGTCAGATAAGTGGCAGAATCCAGGTGCTTAATCAAGCACCAGGATTCTGTGATCCCAGCCAATCAGGGCTGATCGCCAAGGCGTACCCCTAGGCGAGGCTGATACTCAGCCGCCTACCTGATGCAAAAAACAATAGCGATAGCGCTCATAAGGCGGCGCGACTGCGCGCCGCCTGTAGGGGACAGAGCAATCAATACCATCAATTTCCTCCTATTAATTATTACAGCTATTTATCATAGTAATTTAAGTCTACCCTTGATCGAAAACACCCTCACAGTCTGACACATATATAATAGTAAAAGTAGGTAAAGTCTTAGTATAGTAACGAGCTTAGTCTACTAATTAGCTCACTATATATAGAGATTTTAGCTATTATTTTAGGTTATCTATACTTAACTTAGCGCTCTAATAGCGATCGCTATTTGTCGCGCCCCCGTACACGGTTTAGCCAAGCCCATTTGGCCAATTTCTTATGTAGATACGCGTTACCAGCTTGAGCCTAGCGGAAACGCTTATGGTATGTAAGTTGAGCTACTCAGTATATACATTGGGCAGTGATCCAAATACAAAGATCACCTGAGCCACGTTTCCAACTGCTGTTTTCCTCCACACCATTCGCATTACTATTAGTAACACCAGGTAGGCCCTAAGAGAATGAAGAACTTTAGCCTATTACACGTTACGCGAACTGGCTCGCTACGCGCACAGGTAGTCTAAAGCCGTGCCGCATGCTTCTAGAAGCGTCTTTATTTCTTGCAGCGCAGCCGCGACTGGGTTGACAGGGTACGCGTTACGCGAATCCGCGCCTCACACGCGTGGACACGGTAACATCGAAGTCGGTATCATCACTCGCTGCAGCATCCGCCCTTACATTGCACCCGTGCCGCCTCCCCCGCTGTCCACCGCTTCTCTCAACCAGACGTCCACGAGCCTTCCGCACTATCGCACCACCACCCCCGTACCTCTACCGAAAGCACAATGTCGAACAAGAAGAACGAGGACCTTGAGAAAGGAGGCAATGGGTCGGCTGAGCACGAGAGCTTCCTGCCAAAGTCGGCGCCTCACTACCGCGCTCGCGTCGATGGC
This sequence comes from Curvularia eragrostidis, assembly GCA_020744315.1. Lineage (NCBI taxonomy): Eukaryota > Fungi > Ascomycota > Dothideomycetes > Pleosporales > Pleosporaceae > Curvularia > Curvularia eragrostidis. Next base: position 249,948 of record JAIRCK010000042.1, on the reverse strand, counting down.
AGCACGAGCGGCCTTCTTGCGCGGCTCGACAATAGTCCCGGCGCTGCTGTTTTGGCTTATTGCTTCTCCTCGATCAGCATGACCGTCGTGAACAAGTACGTCGTGTCGGGCTCGTCTTGGAACTTGAACTTTCTCTATCTGGCTACTCAGGTACGTGCCGCTCTATACCCACACCATCTGGCTGCGCTCAGCTAACGTGATTTGGCAGGCCGTCATCTGTACAATTGCTATCTTGGCCTTGCATCATGCGGGTTTCATCGTCAATCTCGCCGCTTTTGAAGGCCACCGAGCGAGGAGATGTATGTCTGCCATAATCTGTGCGTCCATGCATGCTAAATTATCGTCAGGGCTCCCTGTGTCCGCCGTTTTCGTCGGCATGATCTATACAAGCACCAAGGCTCTGCAATACTTGTCGGTTCCGGTGTACACCATCTTCAAGAATTTGACAATCGTCGTCATTGCGTACGGCGAGGTTCTGTGGTTTGGCGGCAATCTCACCTCGCTACTTCTGCTGTCCTTTGGCTTCATGGTGCTCAGCTCGGTTGTGGCCGCGTGGGCTGATATTCAGGCTGCCCTGAGCGGCGTGGGGCACTCAGGTGAGACGGCTGCTGCCATCTCCACCTTGAATGCCGGCTATGTGTGGATGGCGCTTAATGTCTTTTGCTCGGCCACGTACGTCCTGGGTACGCGCAAGTTTATCATGTCAATGAAATTGAAGGAGTGGGATAGTAAGTTTGCGATCAACGTCGCAGGGCAGCAGTGGAAACTAATTCGAATGACCAGCCATGTTCTACAACAACCTGCTCTCCTTGCCCATTCTGATCGTCTGCTCTCTGCTCACTGAGGACTGGTCAATGGCTAATCTGGCGCGAAACTTTCCCGCCGAGTCACGAACCCACCTGATGGTGGGCATGTTCTACTCCGGCCTCGGTGCCATCTTCATCTCCTACTCCTCGGCCTGGTGTATTCGCAAAACGTCGTCTACTACATACTCGTTTGTCGGATATTTGAATAAGCTTCCCCTCGCCATCAGCGGCATTGTGTTTTTTGACACACCCGTCACGTTTGGTAGCGTGTCCGCTATTCTACTGGGATTCTTTAGTGGCCTCATCTACGGCTATGGCAAGATGAGGCAAAAGGAACAGTCCAAGCAGGCCCTCCCCATCTCTCAACCACCCATAAGCGCCAGCTCTCAAGCCCAAAAAGATGCAGCTAATTCATAAGCTGATACCGGCCAGGCTGCTCGACATAATAGGAAGGCAAGGATTCCTAAGTAGGGTTTCATAAATAATGAACGGATATCTGCTAGAGAACCGCCATTTCATTTATCTTGCATTTTACCATGTCCGATTGCATCTCGTTTGATTATACCACTTTCTTTGACTATGTCATAAAACTTCAATGTGGCGGTTACTGTTGTACGTGTAAGGCCCCTATGCTTGGGTACATTATCTTTGTCCTGCTGATTCTGAGATGTGTCTGTAATAATCGGACCTAAACCTGCAAGAGAATAGTGTGTATGGAGGAGTCGCTGCCCGAGAAGCTATTCAATGGCCTTAACATTCTTCTAATTAGTCCTTTAAGAAACGTATTATGCAGTAGAGATATAGTGTAAACAGAAAATCATGGTTATTCCGTGTGTAGTCTAGCAAATGATACTTGTCAAAGTCCTTGTTATCGCCAATGACTCAATGTTCACGAATGTACAAAGCCACAAAAGGAACCTTCGAGACTCAGAGTAATATTTGGCGTGATTGTGTCTGGAAGTGATTGGGAAACTATTCTATATGCTAAGTCCTATAAAGAGCCCCTCTTGGGGCGCTTGCAACTCTTGCACAACGAATCTTAGTCCTTGCGAGTGAGCGTCAATGATACCTTCGTGCCCGCGCCCCGTAATATCAGCTTCCGTTAGACAGGCCTGGGCTCAGGTAAGAGATACATTTACGTTTTTAGGGATCGTTCACCGCTTACACTTGTAGTAGTAACTGCATGTCAATTTGGTCTATCCTTCTATAATAGCAGCATTGCTGTGGATCTACCCTCGATGCGTATGGAACGGCCTGTTGCTGCCCTTGCTATCGAGTCTCAAGTGCCTCTACTGTCAGCCTTGCAGCGAGAGCCACACAAGCAAACGTCCACAATTCGGTAAAAGAACTGTCGGAGATGATGTCCTACTTTTTCAACAATGGATTTGCAATGCGCCTCCCTGGCAAAGTCATGGACTGATTCGATGGCGCAGCCCTAGGGCCGAAGCTGACCGGTCATCGTCCCTGCTCGCGCGATCGAAGTGTTCGTAAGCACGTGAGTTTGACAGCGTCCGCCCCTCAGCTAGCAGACTCCAATCCAGATCTGTTGGCCCTCGCCCGTCCTCCTGATCCCTCATTCCATTCCTAGTCCTCTGTCTAGACCATCTCTCTCTCCAGACTCTCTTCATCTCACTAAAGGACTTGGTTATTCCATCTAGTGAAAGCGCAATCGCGATCATAGGCACCGAAACCGCGAAACCGACGCCGAACGTATACTTGGACACGTAGGCGAGAGGTAGTGAACCGTCTTGATTTGGGTCGCGAGGAAATTCGCGGATATTGATCGCAAAGACGGCGGCAATGAAGTTGAGGGGTAGGAAAATGATAGTAACGATTGTAAATACCATGATGATCTGGTTCTGGCGCGCAGTACTTTCCGCTTGGTTGCGAGCCATGCGGCCCTCGAACGCGTTCGCGTCCTGCTTCTGTTTGAGGTCGAGTAGGTCGATGACGGACATGTAGACGCGCTCCGCCTGCTTGTCCATCCTTTCTATTTCCTTCATGCGCACTTCGATATTCCTTATCTGTTCCCTGAATGGTTTCTTGACGCTCTGTTGATTTCTGTGCTGCTCTCTGTATATCTCAGCAATAATCATCTCGAGTTCGGGTAAAACTTGTTGCTGAGTTCTAAATATTATTGCCATCATGTTCAGCTCATCACGGATATCCTTGGTTTCGGCAAGAAGCATGGTTTCCTGACTGATATCGAGGAGCTTATCGACGAACAGTGGATCTGAGCTAGGGTCTACGAGTTGGGAGCGCTCAAAGATGTTGTCACTTGCGGCTTCTTTCGTGCCGTGCTCGAGCATGCGGTCTGGGCGCTGGTGCCGTTGTTGCAGCCACGCCGATGCCTGTAGCGAGGCAACGCTGAATTCCTTAAATAGCAAGTCCTCGCGATCAGTCGCGTCACCTAAAGTCGATTCGAACATATCGAGGAATTGGAACGCGTTGTCGCCTACGCACAGGCGGTCATACACGGCTAAACAGCGCTCGGTGATAGTCATGGCTAGATCATAGACAGTGCGCACTGGTTCGCGGCGCCTCGAAGTGATTGTCTCGATTATGTTATCGAGCACATTCATCGGATCGTTCTTTGCTTGTTGCCAACGCTGTGGAAAGCTGGTCACGATCAAATCATTGCCTAGTGTCCACATCCACAGCTGATCGACCATAAAAATCATGGGATCTATACTGTCTGATTTATTACGCTTCAGTTGGTAGCGGTATATGACCTGATCCCGGTCGCGAGTTTGGGTATCAATGTTGTGGTAGAAGGATTGATCCAGAGTGCGGCGGACGTGAAGCGAGGAATTTTGCGTGAAAAGGTATGCCCGGATCAGCATTTCATCATATGTGATGGCTTTGGTTGAGTGGATTACGTTCTTAGATAATTCGGCCCGCTTAACAGCGCCCTGCATTTCACAACGACGGCTATCCGTTTCGTAGTGTAGGTATGGCATACAGAAGAAGATGTTACTGTTGGAAACTTGCTGTGAAGCGTTTTTTCGCCCGGGTTTTGTCGTTCGAACAGTCTTAAATTCTACACCAGTCCGAGAATTGACGATGATTTGGGGCGGTCCTTGTTCTGTGGTAGCGTCTTCGGAAAGCTCATCATCTGCGGACTTCTGTGCACGCGTAGTGATTCGACATGCGGGTGTCATGAAGCGAGAATGTGCTAATTTCCCTCCATGCTGATAGCTCAATGATTGCTGTAAATCCATGTAACCTTCCACGTCATCTGCGCCTTCTTCAATAAAAGCTTTAGCAAGGAGGTCTTCGATCCAACTTATGTTATTGGTTGGTATATGTATCCACCTGAAGTCGGTAGCCTTTCCGTGCCTAGGTAGAATATTATACGCAGGTTTTCGTGGGTTTATCAGATCGCGTCCGTACAAGATCTCTAGCTTGAGGGTTAGCTTTCATCAAGATCAAGCGACTGTGCAGCTATACCGTAAACAGTTTTTTTCTGAACTGATTTCCCACCAGGGAAATTGCCGAAGTCGATTATTGTCGCATTGAAACCATTGCACGCACCCAACGCATCTTCCGACAAGGTCTCCACGTGATTGAAAGGAGCCAGAAGGTGGACAATGTCCTTGTTCTTTTTCTGCGCCGCACGAACGAAGGGTGTTATCCCAAATGTATCCTTCACAGCGCGTTTGCACTCCTTATGCAAAAGAAGTGCCTTAACAATTTCGAGATGGCCTGAATGCACTGCTTCATGCAATGGCGTTTGACCATTCAACAGCTGTGCGTTGATCTCTGCACCTGCATCCAGAAGCATCGTTAAAATCTTCACACTGCCCTGCTGACAAGCATTGTGCAAAACCGTCCAGCCTCCGTCACTTTTTGCGGTAATATCGGCGCCATAGTGGATTAGCAGCTCTACGATGTCCTCTCTTCCATGCGCGACAGCGAGATGCAGAGGTGTTTTGTCCTTCTTTTCCCTCGCATTGATATTTGCTCGCGGTCCTTTCCGTCTCGTGATCAACATCTCGCACAGCTCCTTCTTCCCTGTCGATACCGCCCAATGCAGTGGGCTTCGCCTGGAGTCGTCCTGTCCTTCAGGCCCATCGACAGCAATATTCTGCCGTAGTAGTAGATCGATAACATCTACCCCCCAATGACAGTCCTCATCAGCTGCAAGGTTGTGTAGCACGTTCCGCCCCTTACTATCCTTCTTGTTGACATCGGCGCCCCCTCGCAGCAGCTCATCTAGCGCATACCAGTCATTCTTCCACGCGGCCATCATCAGCGCCGTCCGACCCTGTTTATCTACAACATCCACATACCCGCCATAACTCAATAACAGACGTATAATATGCAGTTGGTTCCTCTCAACTGCCTTTAACAATGGCGAGGAACGCCCGTTTGGCGCGCCATCTGGGTTCGCGCCGTTTTTTAGTAGATATTCAGCAACAGATACTTCTCCGCGCTCGGCCGCACGAACAAGCCCGATACGTAGGAGGTGGTCGGTGGGTGAGTTCTTCGCTTTTGCAGCTTCAATAATGGCGATTACTTCGTCGAGTTTGCCATTCTTGACGGCGGCGAGGAGGCGTAGTTCGGGGCGCACATGGTGATTGCTGCCCTCGTCAGAGGAGCTTGATGGAGAGCGTCCCATGCTTGCAGTTGCTACATGCTCATACTCCTCTCACTTCGGATGGCCAAGTCTGCGATGTTTCAAAGTCGAATTCAAAAAGCGACGACGAGATGGGGTGTGCAAGGCATCAGTCCACGAGGACAAGTGGCCTGTGCGGTCCCACCCCTGCAATCTCCATTCGACTACAAGTGATATTGTCGGAGTGTTATGATTTCTGTAAAGATGGGGCGAATCCTCTAGCCTAGTGGCGGGCGCTAAAGGAAAGCGGGGCCGGGAAGACTCCAATGATCGTACGCTCTTGTTGACAAGATAATGCATGGCGAACGTGATAATGTTCCCCCCTGTGCAGCGAACAGCCCCATGGGGCCGAAAAAGGCCAATGAGATGCTGCTTCAGATCCAGATATGTGCTATCCTGGCACTCACATTGGTTGCTTTTGGTCCGTGGGGTTGTTCGCCACGTAGAGGTACAACCCACTAAGGGGCGCAGGTAGCTATGCTGCATCCTGCTCCTTCGAAAAATCTGCCTTGCCTCTTCTTCCTATCGTTGCCGCTACACGTTGGCTGATTTCGTCAACACTAACGATGAGCGCTAAAGCAAGAAGGCATAAGATGTTTCACAGGTCATGTAAACGCTGAATACCAGCAATTTAGATAGAGCAAAACGAACCGCAAGCCCTCCGTAATAGATTTTGCAGCACGGGATCAGTGCATCAACATACATAGCCACCTATAGCAAAGCTGCTTGTGTGAGCCAACCAGGTGTCACATCAGGCGAATGACTCGAACTGCGGAGGTGCATAGCCCAGGTGAGTTAGAAACGTATAAACCCGGCGAAGACTACCGAGGAATGCACCTTTGAATTTCCTTGCTATCTGATTTCTGCAGAGAGACCATTTCAAGCCTATCACCATAATACAGCCTCATTTCTCTCTGGATACCAGAAGTGAACCTTCCAACGTAGAGCTACTGCTGTCGCGTGGAGAAATGATGCCGACCGCGAACAGCATAGGCGATGAGGCCGATTGCTCAGAACAAGAGCCATTGCTCAGCAATAATGAGTACATTGCCATAATTCTTTTGCTGCTTGAATAATCCGGATGCTAACCTGATTGATAGATTATCTCGCTATGCTAGCGTTCGCCATTTCGGACCCTGGATCCCAGAAACAGACCCTAGCCATCCACGCGCAAATACACTTAGCGTCAAGATCGCGCAACGTCGAACGATGTTGATATTGCAAGCTGTAATAGGTTCCATATCTGCTGCCGCAGCCCTAGGCTTAATGGGTTGGTCTACTGCCAAGTATCCGCCTGTGCAAGATGTTGGAACCTTTATGGTGGGTAGCTGCTCTACAGTACACAAACTGGATACGATCTGGCACATTGTCTTGAATATTGCCAGCACACTTTTTCTTGGTGCCGGAAATTACTGCATGCAAGTTCTAGTTGCTCCTTCTCGAGTGGAGGTCGATAAAGCTCATGAAGAGGGCTTTTCCCTAGATATCGGCATACATAGTTTTGCAAATATGTGGAGAATTTCATCTAAGAGAAGGACAGTATGGTTCACTTTGGGAGTGATGTCAACATTGATGCATTTGTTGTAGGTCGCACTGGATTACCCCCTCATGGTCTATACTGAACCCTAAAAGCTCGAACTCAGCCGTTTTCACGTCAATACCTTTCACCATTTTTCCGGTAGCTATCACTACGAGCGATTTCGAACAAGCGCATGACGAATGGGCATTTTCCCATCCTATAGATGACTCGACAATCTCCGCAAACGCTACGTCTATATATGCTCTCCGACACAAAGCCAAGAATTTTACACGGCTTACCACCCGCGAATGTATCAAGGCTTATGTAGATCCTCTCAAAGCCACGGGTGAATTAATCTTGGTCTCCAGCGTCTCAATGCAGGTCATCGGAAATGGCACAGAGTCTTCGCTGTTAGACGGATGGATTAGCTGCAGTGATCACGCTCGATGGAATACTGCCACGAGCTGGATATGCTCCGCACTTTATCAGGATACTACTTGGCCACAAGCCTGCACGGAAGAGTGGGCCATGACTTCTGCTGATCACTGGATCGTTCGTAAACAGCCAATCCAGTACTGTCTCGTGGGAAAGACGGCAAATAACGATAACAGATGTGGCTTGCATTTCAGCAAGACAGTTTTCATTGCCGTAGGTGTTTTTCTCGTGATAGAAGCTCTGCTCATATGCTGGGTTGCTTACCGGGGCAAGCTCCCAACAATGGTCACGCTTGGAGATGCTCAAGCAGAGTTCTTGAAAAGGCCGGACGAATGGACACAATTTACTAAGAAACCGGGGAGGACACCAAACAAGCGCTATTTTGCGCAGCTTCAGAAAGCTGAATGGAGACCTGTTCGCAAATTACGGTTCAGCGCTGTACTGCCGACAATGTGGATCATGACCCTGGGTCTAATCGTCGCGGCGCTCATTCTTGGCATAATACTTTCCAATATGGCGCTAGGAGCTCTTCGCCGTAATGGTCTTGGAACCAGTTTACCAAGCCTTTGGGCATACGGTATCGGCCAAACTAACAGCTTTGCACTCATTGGCGGCGTGGTCCTTGGTGGAAACCGAGGCACACAAGATTTTGTTGGTCACATTCTATTTGTCAATATCTTCCAGGTCATGATCAGTACACTATACCTCTTCTACAACAACTGTCTGACATGCCAAGCCGTTGCCGACCAATGGACCCATTTTATAAAGTGAGTAACGGAACGCCGGACAGAAAGCCGCTCCGTGTATCGTCCCATGTTGGCTTACAGCGTACATCGTATATGCTCTCACTACCTTGGACATACGCATTTCCTCTTATGCTTGCATTTGCTGGCTTGCATACTCTAGTAGCGAGGAGCTGTTTCCTTGTGCGAACTACTGCATTTGGCCCTGGCTCAGCGGAAGAATCTCAACGAATAATGGGCAGCGATGCGTCGCGTGTGGGTTATTCAAGTATGGGCATATTGCTAGCTATCTCAACCGGTGCAATCATCCTCCTGTTGCTTCTCATCAACAGCTGCAGAAGTTACCCTGCAGTTCCAGACCACCTGCCGCGGCTAGCAAACAAGACGGCGTTCATAAGTGCAGCCTGTCAAAGACCAGAAGGTGATACTGAAGCCTATCTTTTTGCAGTAACGCTTATGGCAGTCGATCCCGAGGCCGATAGTATTGGTGGTACTGTCACGAGGATGAAGAGAGTTGTTCTTTCTACGGATCGAAATTCAGTGGCCCCAAAAGAAGGAGAACAGTATATACAACCTATGCCAGTTGACAGGGACGATGGATGGAAATGGCTTAAGGAGATCTGGAGATTGATTGCAAGAACTGGATCTTCTTGTCGGAGGCGTGAGGATCTAAAGCTAGAGGCCATTCCGTTAAGGTCAAGGAGAACTAGAGAGGCACGGATGAGCGAAATTTCGGAGTCATTTACAGCGTAGCTATCGTATACGCAGGCAGTTAGAAGAATCAAAGCCCTCTATTGTTCCTTTGTGTACTTCCTCGACCAGCTATGCTGATCGGAAACCCCTTCAATTGGAATAGAATGTAAGTCTGCGACATCGGTCCCAGGGGTCCCGAGAGTGTTCACAGGCTCAATTTAGTGATACAATTTGTCTTCCGTCCGCGCTTGGAATGAACTGCAGGTAGCCTTCAGAAAAGAAGTTCATATGACGAATCAAGGCACGGCTTATTTAAGCTGTGGCTTGGTAAAACGGAACGTCTCCGACCACAAGCAGGAGGCATTTACCCCCATCTCTTCCAGCTATTTAACACCACTGTAGAAAACCAGGTATGATATAATTGACTGATAGAGGGCGCAGGAGAGGATGCTGAACGATATCTCGCCTGGTCAGGCCTAATATATATAGTATATGTTGAATTTCACGTGGGCTTAGCCTATTAATTAAATTATTTGAGAAATGAGGTTATAATAGGTGATTGGGGTTTAGAACTTTTAGATGCTAATGGATTTTATTCAGGTAACACATTAGAAGATAGGAATCCTGGCACAGATGCAATGTACACGTTGATACTTGGGACGGGTGCAATATCAGCAGAAGAAGATGAGGAATGAAACATGCTGTTGGTCACCTATGTTAGCGAGGTTAGTGAAAGGTTTAAAAGGACAGGGATCGCACAGCTGTTTCATGAAGATATCAAAGAAGAGCCTCTTGGGCTATCAATGTTCGAAAGACGAAGCATCACGCTTATGCCGCCTTTTCTACCAATATCACATTATAGAATTAGATATGTGGTTGGAAAGAAGCACGAATTTAGTTATAGATTGTCCTAGCCCATCTTGATTATAAGGAAGGGCATACCACCTGCACGTTACACTAGATAATTAGAGACGCCAACGTCATTTGCGGTAGTGAGATTAAAACGATGTGGTTGCAACTAGGCTGAAGGTGCTGCTGGCTACATCAGGCGCCCAGCATGCTGCGTCGCCTTACCTCACCATCTGCGCTGAGGCAGTGTTTACCTTGTCAACTCATGTTATCAAAGTACATGTGTGGGCAAGATGCCAGTGAACTGAAAAGATCTACGAAGGTTAGCATTGACTGGGATACAAGCATTATATCATATCCCGTGTACAATCATCTTTACATAATGCGAGGATTAATCACAGTTAAAGGATTTGATTTACTGTTACTCTATATCATAAACAAGGCTGCCATGATCAATATAGGTTCCTATGAAGAGTTAGCCTAAGATCTTGTACTATTCTAGCGTTGCTTACCATCAAATGCCCTCTGATCCTGGTTTTCAGAGCAGAACTAGTGTCTGTCTTAACTAAGGTAGGGATGGTTGTAGCTCCTGTTCTAACTGCAGTAGGGGCAGTTCCAGTTCCTGTCCGAACTACAGGTGTGGTAGTTCCAGTAGACTGTACCTTAACCGTCCTAGGCCCAGCACTTGAGGTTGTCTCTTCTGCTAAAGCAGTAGATAAAACCGAGGAACAGAACCCTGTCAAGCTCGCTAATCCCAAAGTATTGGATGGCAGTGCTGTGCTCGCATAGACAGGACAAAAAGAAAATGGGTCATCGAATTCGTCACCAACCCATTGCGGATCATCATCACTCGGCCAGTCGACGCATAGGCAGAGAGCGACATCTTCATCGGTGAGGTCGCTAGAGTCCCAGGAGGAGAAGATAGAGGAGCAGGCGGCTATAGTGCTGAATGCTTCAGCGCAAGATGAGCAAGCCGAGTCGTAGCTACCACAAGTTGTTTGGGAGCCAGTTTGACGCGGTTGCTGAGGAGTTGTGGGGGCAGGGGTGACAAGGGCTTGCTTTGCAGCGGTTGGTCGCCGGACTGATGTGCGTAGCCCGGGTGGTTGCGTACGAATAGCATAGTTTATCAAGGACGGGGGATAACTAGTTGTAGGTACTAGATCAGTTAAATCAGAATGCTGTTTCGCTCTTAGGTTGCAGGGATCTTGCCATACCTGCGAATTTGGTCAAGTCTGCAACCACTCCAAATCCCTCTACAATGAATTTGCCGCATGATCTAGGCGTAGAGCATAGCTTGAACAACGGACTGAAAACTCCTCCGGATGAAGGCCTAAGAAGAGTGAAGAGGATACAAGTGATATAGAAGAGTCGCATAGCTCAAAGCTTACTCGCAATTGAGAAGAATAGATTCTTGCGTTGAGAATGAATAAGCAGAAAGAGCAAGATGTTATATTGACAAGATCTGCGCTGAGGCTGAATAGCTGATATTTGTTGTACTAGTTGGAAGAGGTTCGCATTTAAATATCTATCATCGGGGTAGAGCTGAAAATAGTGGCGTAGCCTGGAAGCATCTCAGTCCCTAAGCGGTTACTTGGCGATCGCTTGTTTAACATGGGTACATCACTCTTTACGCTAAAGAGGGGCCAGAAGTTCAGCTGTGGCTTAAGAGCTTAGGAGGGAATACGAAATAATATCTCGCCTGGTTTTCCTTGCCATATTTTGCGATAGCGTTAATATAGTGCCTCGCTAATTGCTAACCATGATAGCCCAGTAAAAAAGGTACCACCTACAATCTACTAGTCAGCGATAAAGTCTGAATCTGATTGCTGGTGTCAAATTCAGTGAATAATATACTCATATACTCCAAGAAACGACATGCTCTGGGAGGTTTCTCGATAGAAGTGTTTGGATGTGCATTGTTGCTGTTAAAACAATGCTCTTGAAAGATGGACTCTGATAGTCGCATTGTGCGTCTTTGATAGTTAGACTCATTACAGCTGCTGCGAAACTCGAACAATGTGTGTTCTCATTGTTTCCACGCCTTTGTTTATAAGAGCTTTGCTACAGTAACATCTGCCCACAGTCTTCTATCTAGCTACTTATACTCCCACAACGGCTCAACCGATACTGTACGCTTAGGCAGAGCTAAGTCGCTGATTATGAATACTTCTAAGTCGAATGAAATGCCAAATCAAGCAGAAGAAAAGCCCGAATACGTCTTCGTACGTAGCAAACGAACTAGAGCGATTGATATCCGCCGCGCGAATGAGCTTTCCCCGCGTCGAGACATGAACCCAAAGACACAAGAGAGCTTGCTACATTATATTGGCTCAAACAGAGAGCAGATCTGTCGATGCAGCGATCCCAGGCGACACGGTGAGGAAGTATTCAGTGTTGCCTCAGAATCCATACATCTCAACGCGAGCTTGGCGTTGTATATGAGTCGCCACAAGATGGAGTCATGCACCGCTACGGAGTTCCAAAAATATAGCCGACGACGAGAAGCGCAGTGGGCTAAAGAAGGTGTTTTTGTGAACGTCTTTCATTATGGCAGCCACGAGAAGGACCTTGTTTGTCGCTGTACGCAACCCGACAGTCATGCATGCGGTCCGCCTCGGAATCCAGAGATCATAGAGCAGTGTGCAGAGTTCTTTTGCTTGCACAAGGATAGGACGAGAGTGTCGAAGAAACAATGGAGAGGCGTCAATGGCGACTCTCCGCCTCCTTACGGACCAGGATCGGAGCCTGGAGATCCGCAAGAGTCGAAAATGGATTTGTTCCAGGATTCGGATTTCGAACCACCAGCTCCGTCACTATCCAGGCGGGGGAAGAAGACGCGTAGCAAGACGGCGCTGCCCACTCCTCAATTTAGGATCTCACACAGAGATCGCGCAGCGATGCAGCAGGAGCCAGAGATGCCTTTGTGGGTGTGGCAGAATTGCCGCCCCTCATTGCGGAAAGCAGGAGATGGCGGGTCTTCGACTGTAAGCACGCCTCTGGGCTCTCCATCTTCTCCAACTTCGGGGCCTTCTCGCGCACCGGCAACCGCTCCTCTGATTAATCATTTGTCAGCATCTACCTCGTGGTCTCAAGTGCGGCGTGATGCAAGCATGGAGGGTAGAGGCATGCACTCAACGCGTACAGGCTTGAAAACAGCACCACTTGGTAAGCTGGCGCAACTCGACTCGGACAGGAAGAAATCTGACATGCATACAGTACGTCGTCCGTCGATCGACAGTGCGTATCAACTGCAGCCGATATCTTACAACGCCTCCGCCGAAAAGAGGGTTCGCAAAGAGGTTGCTGAAAAACAGATGGTGGCCGATGTGCCTGTAGTGGAGCTTCCCGCTCAGATTTTGGAGGCGGAGTTGTCCGGAGACACACCACTACAGCGACACCTACCGACACTGGTGTGTCTTGAGGGCCGCAGCTTGGAGGCCATCTTGGAAATGGAAGCAAAGGCCAAAAAGACGATGGACCAGATTGATACCATGTCCAATCGTATGTCCTGCCTGACACAAAACTCCGACTTATTTAACTCACTTCTTGCGCAGATACAAAGTGCCCCGAGGGCTTCGCTGACTGATGGGAAAAGCCGTCTCAAAAGTGCTCTGATGCCGTCTCTCCGAGCCCCTGAGCAAAGCCAAGACTATGCGGAGTATGTAGAGCATTCTGAAGGTGCAGAAGCTACATCTGCAAGCGAGGAAAGATTGGCAGATCGTATCAATACACTACGCGACGTTATTTTCGGTTCCCAAGTCACGCCCCTGCAGAAGAAACTACGCATCGAGTTTCCTCAACGCAGCGAAGCCATCATGTGCATCTCAGAAGAAGACGTTTCGGTGGCGCAGCTTCTCTTACTCAACGACCATGTCGACACGCACGCAGTAGAAGCATTCCATCTCTGGGAAACCAAGGGCATCGAGCCAAATTGGCATGCGGATGTGATTCAGCCTGCAGTCGAACTGTTCCAGGGATGGAATCGTTCATTTCGTGATTTGCTCTCGTATTTGCACCAAGCCTTTCTTAACCTTATAGCATGGGCAGAGCTGTTGCGTTTGATGAAGGATTCTGAGATGGGAATGGGTGGCAGCCAAAGTGTGGGCGCGATGCTACCTTGGATGAAGGAGCTGCAAGATGAGTTTGTTGAGGCAAAGGAGCTTTATGACAAGGCGAAGGAGACATGGCGAATGGGTCTCTATGATGCTCTCAGTTGCGATAAGGTGGCATCGTATGTTGTGGTGAGGTTGATGGATGCGGGTGGCTTGCAGACCGGTGTGGCCTACTCGATAGATCTGTAGAGCTCATCAGGAGACGATGTATTAGTAGTGACTGAATAGTCTGGTCACCTATATGACAAAAGCATCATGAAGCATGCGAACAATCACCGTGGAAGAGAAGTAACGTGCGTGCAAAGTACAATCTGCCAAGCCTACCCTTCCAGCCTGTCCCAGTTGCATTTCAGTCATGACAAATGACAACGTTTTGCGAAGCACGAGGACGTTCCTCGACGCTCCCACTCGTGGGCGCGTTTTGAGCACGTGTCCTTGGCGCGCCCTGCATCGGCGCGCGACATGGAAACGACACGTGATCTTTTGCTTCATGACTGCTATTTACTGTGCACTATGTCAGCCAGTATCATAGCAGTTTCCAGCCATAAAATCACATTAGTCGTCTCGGCTTTGTACAGATGCAAGGACTTTGGCCAGGGCTACTTTGTTCAAGGGAAAAGCAGGTCGTTTTGACCACAGCCACTTCCACAGCCAAGAATCTTATTGCTACTCAAGTTTTTACGACCAAATAGGAAACGCAAACCGTTTAAACCTTTTGCGCACGGTATAAACGCTGGATTTAGCTATAGAAAGCTAAAGGAGATAGACGTATGCTACAAATACAGTTGCTGCAATACATTGCCCCAGAAGTTGCATGATTTGCTAAATACTCCCAAAATCCCTTCCTTGGAGTTAGCCAAGTGCGACATGATTGAGACGCCATGAATAAATAGACTGAAGACATGTCGCGAATGGTGACTTAGTCGAGAGCAAACCTCCTCGTCATTCTCCACGTGGACATCAACGAATCCGGTTTACGATCCTGGCCATTTATGTGTCCAACTGTATCCAGAGCCTTCCGTGACCTCTGCGAGTTCAGCTGCATTTTCCATGCAGCAGTGCACAGCTGAATATCCGGAAGCAGTCCTCGTACACGATGGATCGTGCGCAGCACTTTCACGTCTACGCATGCTCCCGCCAGTCGTGTATACTCGGTATCAAGTACCATTTTCACCGCTTTACAGATCGCCGGCTCGACGAAGTACTCTCTAAAGGCGCGTGCAAGGAACGTTCGGAGTCGCGCAGCTTTGCTTTCGCCAGCCAGTAATAAGAGCTCAAAAGATAATGCGAGGGTCGTCGAAAGGAGCAGCATGTATTCCGCATCCCCCTCACATATATCCATTATGTTCGTGATGTTGAAAGTAGCGACAACTGGTCGCAACAATCGAGTTTCCCAATCTATGCTTGGGTCCAGAGGCATTCCTGGAGTCGACTCGTGGACTCCTGCGCGCACTTGCTTCAGAAGTCTGACAGTGAAAGACGTGAGTGCAAACTTTGAAGCGTTTGACCTGCGACGAGCATTGGGTAGGGAAAGAACTTTGTGTATCATGCTGACTGCCGTGGCCAGAGGCACATCTAAGATGTTTCCCTGCCGGAACTGTTGGTGGAGAGGCTGCGCACACATGGCGCACGCACATAGCCTCACCCTCATGAGGTATCTCATTAAAATTGTATGCGATCTGGTGCTATGATTCAGATATGATTCAGTAGCTAATGTAGCGTTGAGCGTGGTTCCAGACACTCAAACTTTGTGTTTAAGACACTTGTCTCGACACTGACCTCGTGCCCCACTAAGAACCCAGTCCCAGTTGCGGACCTTTGGTCTCCAAACCTCGGATTTTATAGTTGGTTCTCTCATGTAGTTTATACATTGTTCCAATTCAAGGACTTGATAATGGTAAAAGATGTCACTGTGTCGCATCGAGGAACGAAAACCTCACGCATTGTGCGCCTTGAGACTCTCAGGCATGTCGTAAGCAGATGTGACGCAAATGTAGCAGAATATAGATTATCTTGCTTGAATTTCGGGTAGAAACCTCTTCAATGTGAACATAAACGCTCGCTGTGTCCGTTCAGATGCATTGTCTGGGTTACAAATGAAGAGAATCTAGAACAGCCCGAACTTGCTCCAACTAGACATTTCACCTTCCATACGTGCCAGCTGTCGGCTTTCATCACGCCCCTCACTAAAAATAATAGAAGCAGGACATCGCATCCGGTGCCCCCATTAGCATGGTAAGGGTGCAGATAGTTGCTTGATGTCATTTACTTGGCGATAGTCTGCAGCGCGGCGTAAGAGCCTCGTAACGCGACGGCCCGCTAAGAAGATACCAGCTTGCAGCTATTCGCAGCGAGACCTTGGGCTGAATAGTTCAATTCAGATTACTCTGTTCAATGAGAGGCTTAGGGGCAAAGGTTGATAAGAGTGACATGGAACCTGAACGTCTTGTTCTCGTATCACAGAGAGGATAAACCCAGCAAATCATTGCGTGCGCATAGCAAGCGGAAGAAGACATGAGTGACAACTGACAGATATTCTACCAGTGAAAACACACACGATTTGTTATCGAGCCTCCATTCGCATCGCGACATGTATCATCGCATATGCCCAACAAAACTTTGATCATTTCACGAAACAGGGAGATGGGTATCTGTTCTTACCTTCTTGGGCGTCTCTCCTCGTTGCATACGCGTGGCTGCTGCACATGGAGTCGCAACTTGGTTGTGATCGTATTTTCAGCGCCAACCATAGTTGTGCTTCTCGGTGGTGTCTATTTTCAGCCACTCAGAATGATGCTATTGCAACATCTGATGGAGTGCAGGCTTGAAATGCGATGTTTGCCAAAACCGCTATGGGGCAAAATAAATGGCATCAATGACAGTATGTGAGCAAATTTTGGCGTCGTCCGAAGGCGTATAAAACGAACCCTTCACCGCACAATAGGCAAACAATTTTGACTCGCCATCTCATCACTGCCACACAACGCGTCAAATTTCTGCAACACAACAAAGCTACCTTCAAGGCGAGAATCCCTCCATCGGCCCAATATAGTCGTAGCTCCATTCAAAAAAAGTCCTTGCTCCCTCTACCAGCGCTCGACTTGCTCGATTTGCTCGTCTTCACTCCACTACCGACAAACATGTCTATCCCTTTCCAAGACACCAAACAACAGAACCCGGTCTCTCAGCAGGCCCCACTGGTGCCGGTTGATCTGACATTGTATTTCCAGACTTCCCAAGCTTGGATGCATCAAGCGGCAGTCGACCTGTCAGTCGAAAACCCTTCTCCGATTGTTCCCGCAATCAGTCCCAGCTTCATCTACCGACCGAGACAAAATCCTCTTTATCTGCCACGCGCTTTGTGGAATGTCCGATGCCTATCGCCGCAGGAACGATACGAACTATACATTGAACTTTGCATTTTTGGTCGCATAATGCGAAGTTATGGATTGGGCAGCCGGGAATACAAGTGTGCCTTCGACCTCGTCGTAGAGAAAAGTAGTGACATTGCTCAAAAAGAGAAGCAATGGTACGCTCAATTTGCCACGGCGGGAAGAGAAACATATAAGGAGCGGATGAAAGCATTCAGAGCTATTGTGGCTCAACAAGCGCAGGCCGTTGACATTCGCGCTGTCTCTTCAGGAAGTCAACCTGGAGATAGTGCCGAGACTGCCATCGTCATCGGAGATGAGGAAGACAACCACTCAGTAACGTCGCAGGGTCAAAAGCGCCGTGCACCAAGTCTACATACCGAGGTAAATCCCCGGCCCGCCAAGAGGGCTACCCCAGATGTGGATGACAGGGTTCGGGAAGAGAGGGCCGCGAAGGCCGAGGCGGATCATCGGCGATATTTGAAGCAGAAGCATATCATCGACGAACGCTATCTCCGAGGCGACAGTTCGCGTAAGCCAACAGACCCTGAATGGCAAAAGCTGGCAGTATTTGATGCGGACCAAGCCGCTCAGCAGGCCTTGCTGTCTACCAAAAAACGGAGGCAGTCATCTCCAAAGCAAATGGAGCGCCCACATATGGATACCGTCGCCTGCCCGAAACTCCCGTCCCGAGACCTCGCTTCATACCCACTGAAGACTGAAGCCACGTACATGTGCCTCCACGTCGACCTCGCATGCGGGGGGAAAGAAGACTGCACGATCTGCAATCATGATTGCTGTCGCAAGGGACTCAGTCTTCGCGAACTGGAGACTGCAGTCAAGCGTAAGGAAGAAAGAGTTTGCTCGCGCATTGAGGAGCTCGCCTTCAGGGATGGGAAGCTGGATAGGCGGCACAAGACCTGGGAGAATTGGTTCAGCAAGTATATGCGGGACCGAGACAGCAGTCGTGTGAAGGCGCATGTCCTACCGCTGGGCTGGACACATGATGTGCGTGCTTTGCAGATGGAATGAATGCAAGGAGACATTGCATCTTTAGCTTGCTGTGATTCATGAACATCTACTTGAGATTGATGCAAAAACAGCTTCAAAGACAGAGTTCACGGCAGAAGCCCACTACTGCCATGGTTGATAGGAACCATGGCCCGATGGCTAATGATGCTCTGATTCTGCCTTCTCGAACAAACGAAGCTCCAAAAGGACCTTGGTGGACTCTTTGAGCCGGCTTGTATGTTTAAAAATGGATTTTCCTGCCTCTTGGCATGATCGGAAATATTCTTTGTTTGGAGATTTGTTCTAATAGAGGAAGAAAGGTTATGCCGGAGTACTGGCGTCTTTGATAGGTTATCAAGTTGCGATATCGACTTGTGCGCAGACAACACCGAATTTCGGCATGAGAAACGTGATCTGATCGCGTCAGGGTTGTACAGATTGGGAGTTAGAGGCCAACGGGCGTGTTGATTTGCACGACAGAGCAATGAATGTCGACGGCGGTAGTATAGGAAGCCAAGCCTGCGTCCCCCCACAAGCCGCGAGGTTAGTGGCGGGGCTACAAGGGAGTCTGTGCACAAGCGCGTCATGCTGTCGTGATGGGACTGGACTTGACCACTCCACACGCTAGTCTGTATCTCTTTATCCGCCCTTTTCGCCCTGTACAAGCTGACGTATTCCGGTCTTGACTTCTATTGATACATACCGTCCTCGCTGGCTCCCTTACTCCAACTGCGCGTAAGCAATCCTTGGGAGCACTCCAACTGAGCGCTACCTCGGCCGATATCGCAGCCGTGCCAGCAGCTCCGCGCAAGGTCAACTGCCCAAAACAGCAGGTACTTTGTTCTCGACGAGATTCGCGAGAGCGCTTTGATCGTGCATAGCTCTCGTATTCGTCGACTCCAAACGCCAATCTTATCCGGCCATCAGTGCAACTAGTCGAGCTGGGAAGGTGTTACCGCGCGTTGCCAAGAACAAGGTCCCAAGGTCCGTTACGGACACGCGATACCAGCACATTACCACCAATTGGACATTTCCCCTCACGTCTGGTAAACAACACCGACGGCCCAATATCTGGCACATTGCGTATCGGCATTGCCGTTGCGTTGGGGTAGCTTCTGCAGAATCCTCCGCCCCCGGGATTGGAGTGCTTCTGTTATCGATTAATTGTCGCGTGAGATCCGGCAAACACCCAAAGGTACTTCGGCAGAGCACCCATTTTCTCTAATCATGGACCCATATACGCCTGCAGACCAGAACCCAGCCCCACAGATACACACTCCGCCCTTGCTCACTCTTCCTTCAGAGCTTTTACAGCACATTCTGGGTTACCTCGACCTGTCAGATCTCCTCTCCATAGGCTTAGTGAGCAGAGCGCTACAGGAACATACCCAGCAAGATATCCTTTGGCAGCCGCTTGTACAAGCCGAGGTTCCAGGCCCCAACGTGGCCAAGCCTGCACACTTGACCTGGCGAGAATTGTTCAAGGAACACCATCCTTATTGGTTCATTGCGAGAAGAAAGATATGGTTTGCAGACAACGTGCACACCGGAAAGCTAGTCGTGGCACGCTATGACCACCGCCTCGATGCAATAGAGGCATATGCGCTGGTGGCTGAGCGGCGGATACCTGAATCTCTATCCTGGGACCAGCATCCCGATGCTATCATCCATACTTTTAGTCCACGGGTGCAGTTGGATCTAAATGCCCCTGTGATCAGATTGAATCGAGACGCCTACGAAGGGTCGTTCGGGCGCACACATCATCGACTCCAGAAGGAAGTGCCAATGAACTTGTCCGGACACTCGGCACTGTACTCGCATCTCCTGCTGACCAGGCCCTGGCCCAAGGGCATCACCACCGAAGCAACACCTGTATGGCCTCCACTTATATTGCCTAGCGTTGACCGCACTCGTAACGACCAGTCACCTTCCGGGTTTACGCAATCCGGGCAGAAGCCTGGCCAACTCAATCAGCTATCTACTTCTACATTCCGGTTGCGCAAGTGGATGCAATTCTCTACACAGTCGATAAGACTCAATATGCGCATCGGCGAAGAGATCACAACTTGGGCAACGTTGCCAGAAGAGTGCTATACTCCCACGCCACAGAAGCCGTGGCAGGGAATATGGTGTGGTGACTACGCTGGACATGGCTGCGAGTTCCTAGTCATCATGCAACCAGACAACCCAAGACCTCTTCCTGAACGGGCCGAGTGGGCTCTGCGAGCGACTGAACGGGAAGGAAGCGTGAGCAGTAGTGATTCATGGACTACTGCGCCTACTGACGCAGCAATGTCGGACAACGAAGACGAGGGGGTCGAAAACGCAGACGATCTGGAAGACAGCGTTGCCACCCTTCAGCAATCATATCATGAACGTCTATCGGAGACAGCGGCGCAAAGGGCAGCAGCATGGCATGATGATCCAGTTTACCGTGGGCGGATCGAGGCGGTAAAACTAACTGGTGATCCGAACATCCCCCGAGGCGAATATACGTTTATTGCACCAGACATTGGGCCGAACGGCTTGCTGAGGGTTGCAAACGAGGAGATCTTCAAAGGTGCTAGAATTGTCAGGAGTGTAGGCCATATAGCAGCCACCGGATTTAGGGAAGGTATGTTGCTGATGATCTTCCATGACGGTTTTGCTTGCTGACTCTTGTCCAGACAATTACATGGCATCCCAGCTCATTCTCATCTCACACAACCGGATAGCTCAGTATTGGGAGACGTTTGGTCACGTGTCGTTTTATGAGCGAGTTGATATTGATTCCTTCACGAAGGTGTAGCGGGAGGGAGACTGGATGCAAATGGATCTGGGCATCTGGACGAATCCGGACATGTGCATTCACTGTAAGCCGCCAGAACTTGAATAGATCGAGTGTCGTGTGCTGAACGCGTGTTGTGTTGATGAGCACACGTGCGGTGGAGGCTTGGATGATGATCTGCATGGCAGGTGACCCCATGCCTGATCGGCACTAGCGCGGCGATCCCTGTTTATGCGTCTTCGGAACGTCATTGCCCATGGCCAAAATTTGGGCGGGCGGCGAAAGCCTCAACGGTGTTTACCATTACGGCTCAACAGGCACATCCATAGACACCCTTCTGTATATTTGCAGTCGCCAGAACCTCGGAAGAATACTCTCTTTTTGTGAAGTTGTATACATCTCACTGTGTAACGCGATACCATGACAAGCCACGAGCAGTACATGCTGCGTGTAACCGCAGGCCCAACATACGACGTCTCCAAGCACCAGCCTGTCCTGGTAAACAGTGAAAAGCCAGTGGAAATATCCTCTGATCTCATCCATGCCAGACTACATATGCGCATCAAGGACTATCGCGGTACGCTTACCCCTCATACCCCGCCTACACTAGCATGACTGACGCCTCCAAGGTCTACCAGAAGGCTCTCCATCCACGTCGCCGTACTTTTCGACGCCCCAACATCCCTACGATCGCTACTCGATATCCTTTTCCTTCACCCCGAAGCAGGACGTTGCTGGCGACAAGCTCGTGTTCGGCAATGACTTTGACCACCCCATCCGCGATCGGCTGCCGCCCTTGTTCGACAAGGCCTTTGGAATAGTCAAGTGGTGGATCGACCCTGGCCTAGATGGCGACGTGTATGCCGATGAGCCATATTTGTATGGCCCGCTACTGTCGTCCATTAATGTCCTGCGCATCGGCAGTAAGAAGGACGAGGAGAAGGTTGGCGAGCAGGATCTCAAAGGAGAGGCTGAGACTGAGGGCGATATCGAAGCCAGTGGCTCAGATGGCGAGGCAATTGTATACGAAGAGGGCGCGGACGGGGATGGAGCCGAGATCAGGAAAGAGAAGGGTGTACCGGACAAGGCGGCCGCACGGCAAAAGTTCTTCCTGACGGAACAAAATCGCAAGGACTTCACCTTTGAGGCCGGCAGGGAGTACAAGTGCGACTTCTTCAACCCCTACCTGGATTTCAACGAGTTCGCGCTAAAGATTGGGTATGGACTACCCAACATTTCCATGATCCGACATTGGGATGGCCAACCACTCCGGTACGTACATCTTTCTCACTCTCTTTTATTATCATCTGCTTTTCTTCTTTCGCACGACTGATGAACAATAATTTCTTTGGATCGGGATGTGGAGCTGACTCGGCCGTTTCACTAACCAGTTCGCACACGCTCAGATATGTGCTCAAAAACCGCGAAACCAACCAAGAGCTCTTCGTTGTGTTAATCGAGTTGGTGCCCACGGAAGAGGCCAAGAAGGAGGGTGTCGAGGACGCAAAGGAAAAGTTTGAAGAGGTTCATGGGAAGGAGGTGGAAAAGGATAGCAAAGAGAGCGAGCTGGACTAGGAGATGTCTTGTCCATGGTGCCTGGGATGGGTTTGGGAATGTACATCAGCGCGGCGTTATGGTACACGGTTGGATGATATACACGGCTACATTAGAGTTGGGTAATCCTGCTGAACGCGGTTTTCAAACTTGGATTCGTTGTCTGGATAACATCAGTCTTGTATCCATGGTATTGCTACTTCACGTGACGGAACTGGTCCTCTCCGTGGGGTACAGGCGTTGCTAATTGCTCTCGCCTGTCAAGGATCCAAATCTTCCAAACCCGGGATTTTGGGGCGGCTCATGGAGATGATTTCAATGCAGTTATTGTTCGTGACGCCTGAAGACTCCAGTATGGATTCATTATCGTACTCCTCGACATTGGCTCCGTAGACTGCAACACGACCCGGCTAGCGCGGGGGAAGCTTTGGCCTCCGAGTTTCGGCCTACAGCGCCGTGTAAAATTCCTAGACGCGTCACCTCAGTTTCTGCGTCACAGCTTCAAAATGGCCGCACGTACGCTGAGGATTGGTAAGAAGGGCCCAATGCAAGCAATTGAGCTGAGGACTTGGTCGCACAACCCCAATTAGGGTCTTTGGCTGATTCACAACAGGTCTCATTCCTGGTGACGGCATCGGCCGCGAAGTCATCCCCGCCGGTCGCCGCATTCTCGAGGCGCTGCCTTCGTCTCTGGGTCTCAAGTTCTCCTTCTCGCACCATGAGGCTGGCTGGGAGACGTTCCAGAAGACGGGCGCCGCTCTGCCCGACCAGACGGTCGAGGCGCTCAAGTCGGACTGCGACGGCGCCCTCTTTGGAGCCGTCAGCTCGCCTACCGTCCAGACTAAAGGATACTCCAGCCCCATTGTGGCGCTGAGGAAGAAGATGAAGCTGTACGCCAACGTGCGCCCAGTCAAGAGCGTCAAGGGCGGCCTGCGTGATGTGGACCTCGTCATTGTGCGCGAGAACACTGAGGATCTCTATGTCAAGGAAGAGAAGACGTACAATGCGCCCGATGGCTCCAAAATTGCCGAGGCCATCAAGCGCATTTCCGAGACGGCCTCGTTCAACATTGCCGCCATGGCCGGTGATATTGCCCTACGAAGGCAACGAGTCAGGGACGCTGGCGGTAACTCGATCCACACCCGCCCCCTCGTCACAATCACCCACAAGTCCAACGTGCTCTCGCAAACCGACGGCCTCTTCCGCGAGACTTCGCGTCGCGCCCTGCAAGACCCCAAGTACCAGATGGTCAACGTCGAGGAGCAGATTGTCGACTCCATGGTCTACAAGCTCTTCCGCCAACCCCAGGATTACGACGTCATTGTCGCGCCCAACCTCTATGGTGACATTCTGTCCGATGGTGCAGCCGCCCTCGTCGGCTCCCTCGGCCTCGTCCCCTCTGCCAACGTCGGCAAGGACTTTGTCATCGGCGAGCCCTGCCACGGCTCTGCTCCCGATATCGAAGGCCAAGGCATCGCCAACCCCATTGCTACCATTCGCTCGACTGCGCTCATGCTCGAGTTTATCGGCGAGGAAGAGGCGGCCGCCAAGATCTACCAGGCTGTTGATGCGAACCTCGAGGAGGCCAAGCTGCTGAGCCCGGATATGGGTGGCAAGGCCAAGACAGAGGAAATTATTGAGGATATCTGCAAGAGATTGTAGGTATGCATTGAATAATGAAAAATGTGAGGTTGACTTGACGCAAAATCTGGGCTGAAATGAATGGATTCATGCATTGGCTTGTTGGGTAGAAAAGAAAAAGGGTTTCATACGTTCTTGACTTTTGACTAGTGGCCTTGCGAAACCATGCACAAATGCCGTCCTACATTACTCAAATCAGATTCTCAGTAAATTGTTGATCATGATGCTTATCGTCTCTCTCGTCGGTCCTGGACTTCAAGGCTTCTTTCTCACCCCGGCTAAGTGTACTTGCCATCACTTTCTAACATTGCATTTTTGTCATTGGATGTGTTCAACTGCCTTTGTCATTCTAGGATGTGTAGTTTGTCCGAATAAAGGCACAACTAGATTGGCTAATACTATCTTCCCATTGGTAGCTGCAAGGCCAGCATGCAACGTTTTACGTATTCGCCGAGGACCAGAAGTGGGTAGTTGTAGTACACGGAGCCGGGCGGGCGGCCTGTTTAGGAGCTGATCACCGGAACCGCCTTACTTTATACACGTGGACGTGTTGAATTTGGTGATGCAGAAACTGGTGATATTGTGTTTCACGAAATCACCAGCGGGCGTTATGCGGGCCAATTACTACCTGGAAATGAGGTACGCCGTACTGACGTCGGCCCAAACATATTGCTTGTCTATATTGACCAGGGGAATGACAGAGAGATAGATGTGTCCAATGTCATGCCATCACGTGTGCTTGCGTCGTATGTTACACGCCATAAAGGTCAAATCATTTCTAGATGTGCCAAGAAACCTTGCGAACGAATCGTACCGCACTGGTTAGTTGGGGAATAGTAGTAGTAGCGTACGCGAGCATGAATTCTCGAAGCGGGTCACAGCTCCCTAGCGCAGCCGCTAGCTCATACGTCGTGACAATCACCTTCGGTCGTCGTTGACCCTAAACAAGCACATGCTCATCAACAAGCATAAAATATGCTTATTGTTTTGCTTTCATCGATGTGGCAGCAAGTACCCATTTCCATTCGAGATCGCCAATCCTGTTACTGCGGCATTTTTCTCCCCCTCCCCTTTTTTGCGCGAATTCCTCGTCTGAGGATTCATTTAGGTAATGGAATACCGTGCCCTCAAAAACAAAAACAACCCACGTCTTCTTTTCCTGTTTGTACACGTCCTCGTCATTCATGTTACGTTGTGAGCGAATTTTTTTCGTTCCCAAAATTGCAGGTCGCAATCCCATCAGCAGCCGTGGCGGCACGTGGTTGGGATTCGCTAACTTACCTAAACTCGTTCAAGCAAATAAGTTACATAAAGCTGGATTATTGACCACAGCAGAGACTGGGGTTTTATGTTAAATCCCTTGAGCTACTACTAAATCAAACTCTCATCATCATAAACCATGCATTGCTAGCTATCTTTCTTTCGAGTTTCGCAGCGACGTGCTAAATTCTATATCGAAAGCAAAACTCGTATTGGCATCCACGCTCATAGCCCTGTGTCCAACTTTCTTACGTCTAGTTTGTCCTAACGACCCTTTTATTCCACAACCCAAAAAAGGCCATGACGGGCTTTTTGAAAGAAAGTCTTGTTTGCGCTGCTTTCAACGCTTTGTGCTTCTTTGTCATGTACCGCATCTTCAGCGCGCAGGTGGAAATGCTGGAGACGAAGATGAGAGAGTGGAGGAGAGAAATGCGAGAGATGAAGAGGGACATCAGCAGCCAGCTGGCTGTTGCACACTACGGAGTAGGTGTAAGAGCAGAGAGCGCGGAGTGTGCTGCGGCAGTAGAGCGAAGGGGTGCGATGCGAGATGTATAGCATGAAGAAGCGTATGTGAAGTAAGCATGCAGATGAATCAATTGGATTCTTTGTTGGTCTGACGGAAGTAGAGAGTCTCAGTTGTATTAAACTCCATCGTAGCTCATCGGCCCTGTAAAATACACGGGGTCTTTCTTGACAACATCTTGTCCTTTCGGCTAGGTTTTACGTGGCCTAACCCTACGCCAAACTTACCTCTACGTACGTACTAGCCTAGAAAAGATTATCAAATTGAATCAAGTTGAGATTAGCGCGTCTCATTTTCGAAGCATTGCAAATTTAGTAAAGAACAAGCTAAGTCATCAAAAACTCTTGCAGCAGCATATCTTAGATTCATGGAATTAGATGGTAATAGATTCACGCATTTTCTCCACAGTACCTAGATTACATGACGGCGGAATTGCTATTACAAAACAAGGCCTCCTCTACTTAGTTGCCGAAGCGTCATTTGAACAACATCTACAACTTCTCAACAGCAACAATTTGTCCCTCAGCGCTAAAGTCGATCTTCTTCTTCTTCAAACTCTCCTTGACAGGGTTCTTAGCCTCGAAGACCAAATCCAACTCCTCAAGGGTACGCTTCTTTGTCTCGGGAAGCAAAAAGTAGAACACAACAACCTGGACCGCATCCCAGACGGTAAAGACAATATACGTCTTCCAGCCAATCTGCTTGAGTGAAATAGGCCATGCAAACTGGTTAAGAAGGCCGCCGGCGTTGACAGCGAGAGCGGAGAAGGCCATGCCCTTGGCGCGCATTTCGAAAGACAAGACTTCGACGGGATAGAGGGCCTGAAGGGGTGTGATACCAACTGAGTAGACCATACCGAACAGGAAAATCATGGCTACAGTGGCTTTGGCGGCGGATGAGTTGGTATCGTTGCTGGCGGCGAATTGCGACGAAGCGATAGTCATGCCAACCCAAACGACGGTACAGGCTGTCATGGCGCCCAGGAACATGGGACGTCGACCTAGCTTTTCGACAAAAGCAGCGCCAATAAGAGCAAAGAAAAACTGGAAACATGCGTAGCCCAGATTGATGTCGGCTTGTTCAATTTCCCCCGTGTAGCCAGCTGTGGTGAGCACAGCCGGAAGGAAATAGGTCAAAACTCCATTTCCAGCCCACTGAGCGAAGATGGCGAAGACGACGTTACAGGCGAGGCGATAGCAACTGGCGCGGGTCCTGAACAGCGCGCTGTAATCCCACCAGCGCTTGTCAGCACCGTCGAGCTCGAGAAATTCCTCGTATTCGGATAACTGGAGCTTCACCCAGGCTGAATCCGGATTTCCGTAGCCGTGCCACTTGGTGAGGACTGCCTTTGCTTCAGCGGTCTTGCCATGAACGTAGAGCCAACGAGGTGATTCCGGGGCGAACCAGATGAAAATGATGATGAGCGAGGGGAAGACGAGCTGTAGCCAAACAGGGAGGGCCCAAGTGATGTTACCAACAAGGTTAAGGCCACCACGGACGGCACCAGAGGCAAGAATGGAGCCGACGAACCAGAAGGTATTACAGTACGCAGTGAGGACAGAGCGCATGGCTGGGTGAGCGGTTTCGACAACGTAAATGGGGCCTGCTGCAGAGACGATAGTAACACCAAATCCGAGCACAAAACGACCGCCTTTTAGCTGGCCGTTGGAACCATTGTGCATGGTTAGGCCGTTAATAATGGTGCCAACAACGATCAAACCAGAGCCAGAAACCATGCCAATACGGCGACCAAAGGTATCAATGATGGGACCAGCAAAGGGAAGTGCACTAACAGCACCTATCTGGTACATGGCGGAGGTCAAAGCCGCCCACACACCATCAGGAGTGCCATTGAATGCCTTGAGGAAGGTCTTGTTAGCTGTCAGACCACCGAACAAGCTTCCATCGAATCCGTTGACAGTCTGGCAGAAGAAACCGAGCATGAGACATCCGGCCAAGGCAATGGTTTGGAGATGTAATTTAGGGAGGGGTTCGAGGGTATTTGCCTCATGAAAGGCTTCACTACCCTTGAGCGTCTTGACCTCGACGACCTCAGTCTGGAAGTAACATTAGCAAGTCTTTGTGTTATCCAGACATTACTAAAAACATACCTTGGGGTCTATCTCTACCTCGGCCTTTGAGACTGACATGTTGCCCGGGGAGATATGATTAATAGGTGGGATTCAAAAACCCGGTGGGGATGGAAGATTGAACATGCAGGGTGCGACCATCTGTATATGTACTCGAGCACTCAATCGCAGAACGATGTGGTCCAGGTCCGTCATGCATTCACCGTCAACGGGATGCTGGAATGTCAAGCCGATATGCCGCCCAGAAGGAGCTAGTCATCAAGCCCCATGGGGTTGTCGAAAGGCTTCCTGACCCAAATGCACACGGGGATTGCGGTCCGTATCCAATCTGGTCTAGGGCCGGTTATATGGTGCAACGACAACTGAAGATGTGCTTGACTTATTTTTGGGCTAATGTCAGAGATGTTCTAGTTGAAAAACCAGCCTTTCTGCTCCAGTTGTGTGCGGAGATCGCAACAGTTTGGCGGAGATCCGATTGTTTCGCTACATCGTGTTCCTCCAGCCGTTGCCAAATGTTTGATTAACTGTACCCTGGCTGCTGGATCTCTTAGATGCATTAGAATTGGCCCAAAGGGTACGTGCACATAAGCGCTCGGAAATCCCGCTCCGACAGAAGAATGTTTCGTGCAGATTATTGGGGAGGCCTGTCAGCAACCCCGTCTGTGGCTTGAACCCCGCGAGCCTGGAATCATCAATATGGATGATTCGGCGCTTGTTCCGCATCAGACACGGAGCTGCTGCTCCGGGCCAGGAAGAGCGCTCCGCGGCGCGGAGAATGGAAATTGATTGGTCGTAGCCGCAAACTCGCCAAGTTCTTCCAGAATACCCATGGAAGGTAATTCCCAACAGCGAGCATGTATTCTGTTGGTCAATCACACCACTTGGAGTTTGGGCCAGCGCAGAGCTCGTTAGGAACTTTGGCTGAATGGTCTCGCGTAGCATGGTCTGATTCGCAATATCGGAGCGCGTTCCCGTCGTTGCCCTCACGTACTTTTCTCCTGGCATCAATTAGGTGATTTTGTAGCTAAACTTACATCAAATAACTCGTCATAGTCACAGCCACCAACAGGACTAAGTTTCATGGACTCAGTTGTCAATGATACCTGGACGTGTGATGTGGTCTCATGGTCATGGGCGCGTTGATCCACATAATTTTGCCACCATTCTGGGATGCAGCATGTGTACAGGGGCTGACGGTTTCACGGGAAAACATACATGGAGTACGTCGATCAGCGACAGGGCGCAAAAATGGAAATATTGCAGTTCCGTCGAGTCGCGTCGCAGTACATGGCAAGCGGCCGTGCGAAAACGGCGAAGAGTGGTGCGCAGAGCAGAAACGCCATGATAGTCCAAATTAGCTCATGAGCCATAGCTATTCGCCGGAGTAGCGCAGTCACCACACCTTTTATGCGACGATGTGGAATGAAGCCAATTGGACAACAATTCAGCCCCACACTTTCCTGTAGGCGTTCGCGTATATCCTACCTTGCATCATGTTTTCCACAGAACGGCTGGTGCGCATCGACCGCGATGGTTCAATCAGGCTACGACTATATGTGTTCCAAACGCTTGATATTGGTGAATAATATGATACGTATCAATGCAGCCAAAAATGAAGAGTTTGAGCCGGATAGTCGATGGCAGAAAGTAGCCTGGTTCTACCAAAGAACTAGACCAGCACAAGGCAGCGTCAACGTTGACAAGCATGCAGTGGCTCCTTGTCACAACGAACAAGATTGAATGCCGAGCCAGTGACAAGCGCAGGGTAGTTTGTCGTTCCACAGTGTCCCGCTCCGTGCAATGAGCGTGATGGTGAGGGCGTGTCAGTGTCAAGGCGTTGATTGGTTTAGCAGCTGCATCTGTAGTGCGGCTATTCCAACAGCCACTCCAACGGAAGCGCGTCTAGAAGCACTGCATGGGTTGAAAATTGTCGCCTCATCACGCAGGGATCGCGCGTGCCCTACATGTATCCAAGTCGGGCTGTAGCTACTAGTAAACGGGAGCAGACGGTGGCATGGAAGCGAGAGATGGTCCTGAGAGACTGCACTCGACGCTTGGCGGGCCGTCCTTCCGCCACGCTTACACTCAGCATGGCCTGAAAGACGACAGAGCGTCAACGATCCGGAGACTCGGGAAAAAAGAAACATGCTCGCTGAGCCAGCGAAGCGAAGTAAACCGATAGCGCCATGATGTAGTATTCTGCCAAGAGAGAAGAACCCAATCCGCTGAAGATAGCCGAGAGCTGGTAATTTGGGAACTGTTAGATGCAATGAAGTTTCAAGAAAAGGATGGAGAGCTATCTTCCAGGCAACATCAATCTAGGACATTGGTTAAATAGGATGCTAAGGCAGACCGGTACACAAGGGCCAGGCGACTGTCGTACTCACTGGGGTATAGTGCCAAGTTTCTAAAGGGAAAAATCGCCCTATGTTTATTGCTCAGTAGTGGCCAGGGATCCGAATATGTATCCACCTGGCTTCCCACTCTCACACTCCTCCAAGGATATATCTCCGAACCTCATGCCGGCTAAGCTCAACAAGTCGGCTAACTGGATCACATCAACAAGTTTGGGCAAAACTCTAGTCATGAGAAATTCGTCCACCTCAGCATCATCATCCATAATCCCCTCGTGCGGACAGATAACATAGAAGTCAAGATCGCTTCCGTCTCAATTAGTAATACATCAGTGAAATGCACTCACCATATATGATTGTGGTCGAGATGCCTACCTCTCACTCCCGTGTACGCTGCCCATGGTCGTCAACCCAACTAGCACCACATGCTTATTGCCTCTTGCCCCGAGGTACTTAAGCAAGTCGCTGAAAGCAAAGCAATTCGGCTGCAGCTTGCCCAGTACAATCTCATCGCGACTGACGCCCTATCCATCTTTAGTCATCAATTCGCTGGGAATCGCATAGTTTGGGTGATGTGGGTCCGAATCGCAATTGGCAAAGTAACCCGCGGCTTCGAGGCTACGAACCCATTGGGTCAGTTTGTTGTAAGGGCTGACAAAGGCGTTGCAACTGATGTTGAAAGGGAGGATGTGGTGCACAATGAGTGAGATTCTGTTGTTGCTATTCTTGTTCTTGCCGCTGCTGATAGAGACAATATTTGCGCAATGATGTGCAAATTTGAACGCGGAAGAATTTGTCAAGTCTGAGAAGTGCCGCTAGGTAGTCTTCTGGCACCTGTCTGGGGAGTCGACCTAAGATCTGAGTCTGAGCGTCGGAGATGACCAAGGCTATTGCTGAGAGGTCTACGGGAATAGAAATCCGCGATTGTAGGTTAGATATATCTCCAGACAGCGATTCAATTAGCGTTTATGATGGCCGAGTCGTTAGAGATGAAGTTTTGAGTAAGAGCCTAGTCTTGGGCATGGAAATGTTCTCATCTCAATCTTTTCCAATCATCTTTGTTATTATTTTTCAAATCGGAGACAGATCTTAGACAAGCCTTAGCTGACCGCGATGTCCGACAAAAGCATTACTTATCCTCAGCAGTGCTACACCATACACGGGCGAACCAATAAGTCTGGCTCCGGTAATACGAACCGGCCACGTACACAATACTTCAACTCTTTACCGCGGTTTGAGCACAACTGACGCATCTCATCTCAAGGCCAAAATTGAGCGAAAGTACGGCCGAATACAGTGTGGCAAAGCATCCGTTGCGCTATGACACTTTACTCGTTGTTCAAATTCTTTTTGGAGTTAGAATATCTTGCTTGCACTGTTACCAACAGCTCCATCGCAGGTAAAAGGTCAAATGATTTCAACGCTTGCACCGACCTCTTCTGTGATCCAGTGCACGCTGGCAGCCACTAGGACCGAATACTGCGTATCAACTACAACTGATTGCGAGGGAACAGTCTTCAATGTAGGATTTCCTGGGTAATTCGCTCACGTATTCGGGTAGTAATGTGGCAGCGATAGCCTCGGGGTGTCTTTGGGCCTGAATGCTCTAGTCTCACACTTGCCACATTTTCGGTATCAAACGCTCATTGCAATAACATCTTTGTAGCCTTCATACTCTATTAAAAGAACTTCTAGATACCCTGCCACTTCTCATTCTTCCTTTCCTGTTTCCTCAAAAAGAAGGCAGACAAAGAAGGCAAGAATCTTGCTAGTGCCAGTGACAGCTAAACACAAAGCAACCCAAACTACCAGTTCAATTATGGTGACTGCCATAATGCTAGTGAATATCAGTGTGCCAGCGATGTAATATATGCCCCAAGACATCTGGACCGGCCAATCCTCATCTGCTCCTTGAATGGCAGAAACAATCGTGCCTCGGCTTTCATATCGTTTGCCAATCGTTGGTGTGTTCGAAGGTGCTGGCCGAGTGTCTTTTGGTTGGACTGGGATGAACTGAATGTCCTCCGGCCGGCTTTCTTCAGGTCGGCTGCCGACACGATCGTCTCGTTCAACATCCAGTTTTCTGAAACGCCTTTGTCTACGCCCCGCAAAAGCTCTGTGGATCGATGCTGGGAGAAGCGCAACGACATACCAAGCGGTGACGAAGAAGGGAACCACGCAACCTAGTGCAGATCTTTTGCTGTACATCTCATTGAATACCAGCGCCGCGTAACAAGTGACGAGGCAGACAAAGAGTGCAGCGACCATGACTCGGACGGTTGACTTGCTCATTTTCCAAGCGTACTGTGCCAGGCTATTGTTCGCTTCGCTCTTCTGACGTGCCGACAGAAGGGCTCCTCTCTCTGCTGGAAGCGGCACGAGGCCCAAAGCCAGGACGAAAATATCGCATAGCCATGGCAGGGGCCTAGTGGTATGGACGATACGGCGCTCTGGCCATGCAACGTCCTTCAAAGTCAATGGTATGAGTCCCATGACTAATGCTGTGGCTGCAAACTGTTGCTTTCGGCTTTCGCCAGATGCTTCAAAGAGACAGTCTGCGGCGACCCAGCACTTCTGTGCATTGTGCCCGAATTTTGGAAATTTCCAGTATGGCTTGAAAGGCGAATAGACCATGACGGCTTCGACATTGTCAGGACACTGCCCGCTCCCGATGCGGCCACTTCCTGTTTCACCGTTGGCGGCTGTGGCTATGACCCAAAAGAAGAGGATAAGGAGAGAAATTCGCCACATTGTAGTGAGAAGTCCGTATATTGTGATGCGATGGAAGAGATAAGTACAGTAGTTCGTAGATCTACCCGCCAAGTAGTGACCAAATCAATCTCAGCTTGGCAGGCACATGGCTATTTACATGTCTTTCCACCAAGCACAGACCAGAATAAGCTGAATTTCTAAGCTTAACGTATAAGGTACCGTGTTTTGGAAGGACTCCACACATTTGCATACTATGAAATCGAAGATCCAAAATTTGCAGCAGCATACCGCTTACTAGCATGTGACGGATCGGCAAATAATGCATGGACACGAATTCGGAACGACTGCACGAGTCATAGTCTGCGAACGTACGCGCAAGGCTGACCAAAGGGCGGGTTGGTCGATTCAAAGCTGCGACATGGGATCATGTGCCATTTGACTGGCCTTCAAGGGACATGTCATGGCTTGCATTCGGATTTTTTATGGCACGCACATGCGCATCTGTGGCAGCGAATTTGGTGTAGGTGATAAGGCGTGCCTGTCACACGGTATAGTCAAGCCGCGGAGATCAAATTCAGCCCATGTGGTACTTAGCGTTGGGGCCAAAATCGCACTGTGGCAGGTCTTGTGACTCAGCCATCCAGCAACCCGACCAGTCAATACGTCGAGGCTGACTCCAAGGCTCATTCATGTTGCAAGGGATTGAATCTCGTCCATATGCGCACTCAGCATCAATTTGAACAAATGGAAAGCTGTTGAAATATCACGTGGTGAAATGAGATGAGGGTGCACAGCCTGGTCATGGAACGCGACAAACATACTGAACTTGGAAACGATAAACCAATGGCATTTAACGAAGGTAGAACTAATTTCGACCCACCGGAGTTCACACCTGGTTTAGCGCGTCGTCATATAGTATCTCAAGGTGCCTGATGAACCTCAGAGAGTACGTCACCATGGCTGAAACAACGCATCCGCCAGTGGACCTAGTCCTATGGCGGAAAATGGAAATAAGACTACAAAAGCGACCACGGTGGGCCAAATATAGCATACTAGGTATTTATCATCGTTTGCTCATGTAGCAAGACCAAACTTCTTCTTATTACCTTTCTCACCATTTTGCGGTGTTGCATCATTGCTTGGTAGGAGATTTATTTGCCATACAAGGGCAAACGATGCATTCAAGCGTGGGTGCAACTATACGAGTCAGTCATGAACCCACTTTACCATTTACACCATCCAACTACATGAGGGTTTATTGTCATAGGCTTTAGAAAAAGCGACACCTACCGGAACAAATAACGGACACGTTCTGGCGAAGAACACCACGTCAGAATCAATGCGCATGTATTCACTAGCTTTGTCCAGCTTCTTATTATATGCTGGCAGCACGAGCTTACCAACGCTCTATGCAATCGCTCTGCTTCACCACTTGTCATGTCTAGGTATGAACTTTTGGCCTGCTATGCTACACCAAATGCCGTAGTCGTGAGGAGATCAATAACACTCGAAGTAAACATAAAGACCATGAGTACGTTGAACATCGTTTGTACCCTGCATAGACTCTTGTGACTTTTTTGCGGCGTTTTCGCACTATTCTAGCATAGAGTGTTAGCGTGGTCACGAGCTTTCAGCTGCGAATGAAACTTACAAATTTTGGGTTAGCTGTAACCTTCGCAGACTCAGCTGCATGCAACCAGAGAAAACTCCTTCTCGTGCACCACTCAGCTTTATGATAGTTCACCTCGAGTATAGAATAACGTTCACTGATTATGTTGGGCCTTAAATGGAATCGCACATGCATAGCTGTTGAAAACTGATCATACCTCAGGTTAAGTAAGGAAACGCTTGTGGCTAACTCTGTGAAAGCGTGTTCGGTTATTATTTTAGAGCTGAATGCTGCGTGCATCTTAGTACTGCGACCTAAAACTTTATCTCTGTGCCGTCCCTGGCCCTTACTTTCTTAGTCACGGGTTTCAGGTATGGGCTGGTGTACTTGCGCCTTCTACTTGGGTTAGCTTCATCACCCAGTGTTGACAGCGTTCTGACTAGCCTGCTTCCGCAGCACTAATAGATTTCTGCTTTGGGAAAAAAGCAAGCAGAGTCTCACCTAATCTTACTGAACGTCGTTAGGGTGAAGCGCCATGCGGGGTAAGACGATAAGCTAATTGATAATTGAATTTGGTGCCGTGGGATGCATGGTTATACAGCCTGATTGAGGGCCACATTTACCAAAGTATATGAAGGTCTATTCCTCGACACAATTACTCTCACATCATCAATGCCAAGGTCTCATCTTGGAACAACAAAGCCATGCATTGCCCCAAGTCCTTCTTCTTTATCTTTGCAACAGCCCTCTCCTTTGCCCATTGTTTTACCATCAACTCACCTAAGATTGTTTATAATACGACTGGTTTCTTTGAGAACCTAGCCATTCGGCCAAATGGAAACGTCTTGGTCACACGTGCCGACAATGCGCAGCTTTGGGAAATCGACCCCTCACATGGTACCGCTGTTCTTGTTCACGACTTCCAATCACCTAGTATCAACACTATCACTGGCATTACACAATACGAAAAAGATGTATATGCTATAGCAGCTGGAACAATAAACTTGACTACTGTCATCGGGAAGCCTGGCACGTGGGGAGTCTGGAAAGTGAACATGAGCGCCAAAGATTCTCCTGCCACCGTTGAAATCATCACGAAGATTCAGGAGGCAAATTTCATGAATGGTATGACTGTGCTGCCGCCACCTTCTACCACGGAGAAGGGACATGGATACAGCAATACTATTCTGATCGCTGACTCTGCGGTCGGCACTATTTACGATGTTCAACCACTGCTTGGAACGTACTCTACCTTCTATACAAACCCAGAGACCATGCTTCCAGCTCCCAATGCTATACCGATTGGTATCAATGGTGTCCGTTTCTGGAGGGCCTGGGATCATACGAATTACGTATATTACAGTACGACTTCGACAGGAAAGTTTTACCGAGTACGTTTGGACGGGGAAAACGTAGTGCAAGGCACGCCAGAATTGCTGTTATCTACGTCTACTCTTCTGGATGATTTCGCATTCGCAAAAGACGGGACAGCGTACATTGCTTCTAACACTAGCATCACTGTCCTAAAACAGGGAGGGAGTAGAGAGGTGGATATGCTCAGTGGCAACGGAATGGCAGACTCAGATTTTGGTAGGATAACGTCGTTGCAGTTTGGGACAAGATGGGAGAGGGATATTTTATACATTACCACAGCATCAGGAAAACTTCTCGAAGTAAAAGGATAATGGGCCAGGTGGTTTCGCGATTGCGATTACAATTGCGATAATAGTCACAACTCACCGCAAATTGTTTCGTAAAAACGGCGCATGCGCTGTTAGCCTAAACTCATCACATGTCTTTAACCAGAATCCTTGTAACTTTCTCAAGGCTACTAGTTCTTGACTGTGAGTGGACTGGTTTTTAGCACTTGCCAAGCCGCATGTGCGGCCATGTTGTTAGCAGCGACGCTATAGAGGATATGCCAAGGTGTTTGCAAGCATAGAGTGTGTACAGAATGCAAAAGACCAACCAGATGAATCCCAAAGTTATCCATATCAGTTCCCTGTTCAGGTCTTCAGGCGCTTTAGAAGCAGTGAGTTGTTTAGGTCCGGCATGATCTGCCTATCCACTTGGATTGGCTTGTACCTCCTCCCCTTACGCCCATCCGGCATCATGATATCATAATCAAGAATACTTCTAGCAAGAATGATCTTGATCTCATTAGCCGCAAAGAATCGGCCCGGGCAGCCATGCTTGCCATATTCAGCGCGATGATACGCTTCCGATCCGATCAACTGCTTTTATCACAGGGATTTTCGTCATACGGGGATAGACTTCGTCGGTCGGCGCGCTGGTCCCTTGGAAGGGTTTCATCAATGGGACCGGGGTGAAAGTCTACATTGAGAATAGTCGGGCGCAAACACCAGAGGCAACCTATCCAGACGATGCACCTCAGGCGTATATGGCTAGCAAGGTCGCAACGTTGAATGAAACAGAGAGGTGGGTCAAGGAGACTAGGCCCAAATTCGATGTCGCCCACGTGTATCCATCCCTCATCATCGGAGATAACGAACTAGCCGGCACGGTCGAGGAGATCATGTCAGGAACGAATTTGCAGGTCGTTGGACCTGCCACTGGAATGGATGTGGGATCTGCACCAGGGACATCGGTGCATCTGGATGATGTTTCTCGAGCGCATGTGAAGGTTTTAGATGTCGCTCTACCAAGAGGTGGAGGCTATGTGCTTGCGGGTCATGGACTGGATGGTACCAGGCTGGAGGATGTTTTCGAATTTGTGGAGAAGCATTTTGCGAATGAAACGAAGAGTGGGAAACTCTCGAATGATGGGAAAGTGCGGTCGTTGCCGGCTAAGTTTGACCAGAGAAAGAGTGAGGAGCTGCTGAATTATAGCTTCATGGGGTTTGAGGAGCAAGTTAAAAGTGCTATCAAGGGATATCTAAGAGTTGTATCATAGTTGAGAGGAAGGCGAAAGGAGCCATGATTGCTAGAATCAACTGATAACGCTAGGAGCTAGCTTGGGGACATTCCAGCACGCTAAAACCTTCCTCCCGCAATCCGCGCATATGGTTGCTCCTCTATGATAGTCTGAAAGATAAACGTGTACATTGTTTGCAAAGCTACAAGTTTCAGCCCTGAAGAGTCTTCCATCAGAAGTAAAAGTCCCCATTATCGCATATACTAGAAGCCATCATCCGAGTTGCATCATTGAGCGTCACGCAATGAATTGGAAGAGGGGCTTGAGAGTCACGTGATTGGTATATCCCCCGGGCAGGTCGTTGAGGATGGCAGTGCTTGAGATATGAGAATTATTAGAATGACTAAATGAAGATCCTCTGGTAGATCATAGGAAATATATTTGTAGGATTTGATGTTGTTCGCGCAGATCAGGGTTTCTAGTGTAACTCAATCCGGTATTCCGATTCCGTGATCGCCTCAGCTAATCAATAAGGCCGGGCCTAACCCCGATCAGGCTCGCAACCTCGAGAAATGAGCCTATTCCGGACAATGATCAGCGGCAGCTCTATCCCGTTGTGCATGGTGAGGCTTGACCAATGGTAAGCCTCGCGCGAAAGTTATTGGAGGCTATGCCTCGAGGAATGAGCCTGTTATAGTATAGTCAATGTGGATTGCGAGTTCGTCCATGCCACTGCGTAGAAGACGGGAAATGTACTTAAGTGTCTGAGTGCTTCGTTGTACCTATCCTCACCATTGGCAAAAAGCACAAATGATGGCGCTCAAGATGTCACAAACGTATAGCAGCATCCCCCGAACGGCACCACCCGATTACACTGTTGCAACTGCCGCAAGACCCCAAGATGATGCGGAATTTGTGGACAGCGTTACTGGATGGATCCCAAATCCACCTCCCATTTGTAACGCTCGCACTCCGCGACTAGAGGTTTGCGTGAACGAAAATATGTAATTTGAGTAACAGACTAACAGTATTAGAAACCGGTCGTCATCTCAAGATTAGACGTCGGCGGCCGACTTTCAGTTCCGCTTCCTTTTATGCGAGCGTATAGTCCCGAATTGAGACCGCACGGTGTCAATGAAAGAGAGTTCGTAGCATTCCTCGACAACCTTGCCATAGCACAAGCTCCACCTGCACCACTCCAGGCCCTCGACGTGGCTGGACGTGTTGTTGGCTTTGTGTAAGTGTCCCATCGCCATCTTGCTCTCTTTGACTAACGAACAAGTCCTTATCATTGGGCGGCGATTGCAGGCGCCGGGATGAATGTCGCTGCCGGAGTAGGTACAGCCGCTGTGTCATACGGACGAACTCGCTATTTTCTTGAAAAAGTCAATCGTGAGTATTTCGCACCACGAGGCTTGCAAGTTTCCATATGCAAGTGCCAAGATTTGATTGAGAAACTCGCCATCAGCCCTGATGCTGCAGTACTAGGGTGAGTTGTCTCTTCTCCTTCACAATCAGGTAAGCTGATATTCTCAGGGAACGAGACCCCCAGGCTGGGATTACAAGCATCCCGGAACGCTGTATGGCTGCTTTGCGACCGCATGTTGCCAGTCTCTCATTCGATGTCCCTCCACCGAGTGTTGATTGCAACGTACTCGACAGAATGGCTGCGAAGGGAATTGAGAGGAAACGAAGAAAGCAGGCCGAGAAGTACGAAGACAGTGACTCAAGTTCAGACTCGAGCTCGGACGAAGACAAGAAACAACGGGAGGCGGCACATGAAGTGCGTAAGATTAACCGCGAAGCGAAGAAAGATCTGAGAAAGCATCCCAAGAGGGCCGCGGAAATCGAAGCGGACCGAGCGCGTAAGGTCCAGGAGGTTGAGAACAAGGCGGCCCAGAATGCGGCCCGGGATGTTAGCAAAAGCAACAAGAAGGCGGCTAAGAGGACAAAGAAGGATCTTGGAAAAGTCAAGCGAATGGAGTTCGTGGTTGTAGAAGCGCTAAACAAGTGATGTTTAGCGACTTGAATGTAACATAGCTCCTTGTCATCCCAGAAGATATGAACGCGTGAACTCGATACTACACACGTCCCAGCTCGAGATCAATGTTTTGATTAGGTACAAGTTCTGCACAGCTTCATCCAATCTCCATCATCGCTTTTGCGGATTTCCAAATTCCCCTTCTGCCAGTCGATACGTCTTCCAAAACTTTCTTGAGCCATAAACCAATCGTCTCCTGTTCTCTGCCAACAGCTTCGTACGCCATGCGCAGCGGGAACAGTAAGTTGAAAGCGCCAAGTTCGGTCCAGCTTTGATTAAGGTGATAGTCGACGCTGCGGCAGATAAATAAGCCAGCACTGCGCATTTGTTGCTCAAGGAGTGGTTCGTTATCGACTACACCCAGTGCGAATCTGACACTGACGATAAATCGTAAAATAAGAATCAGGGCTGCGTGATACAGCGTCAGAGCGTTTGCGTGATACAGCGACTCGAAGCGAAAGACACTTGTCCAAGCCAAAGTTCCGTTACCAGAAGGATCAAGATTAGGAGGCGTGGTGATTGGTGGCAAAACCTCCATGAATACTTGTCCATTTGCCATCACCCAAGCGACGTTCCACTGGCGCAGTTTCCCATGAATGTTCTGTGCTTTTTCCAATAGTGACTGGAGCTGCAAACACTGGCTGGGCTGATTTTCTCGCGTTTGCGAGATTTGGTCCCGCAAGGCAAAGAGCTCGGGACAGTCTGCAACAATGTCAGTGAGCAGTTTCAGTGAATTCATTCGACCAGGGAAGCGAGCCCATGGCAAGGACTTCCAATCTTCTTTCGCCAGAATCGTCGTTTTGCGGAGGGCAAGAGCGGCAAAAATTATAGAAGCGCGACATTTCTCAAAGACCAGCAATGAGGGTAGGGACGACATTCGTTCTGGCCCTCGTTTCTCCAGAAGCCGTTCAAGCCCGCGCGCGTGATTGATCCAGCCATTTTCGCGCTCTGAAATCAAGAACTACGTTTGTCAGCTTTACCATCAATCATTTGGCGAGTGAACGGACTTCAATGACTGCCATGATCATGACTGCCTCCAGCACATCAAAAGACCTTGATGCATCCTCATCCGCGAGAGCTTCATGCAATGTCTGTAACGCAGCGCCATATCTTGAAAGCCCTCGAGTGGTCACTGTCCTCTCGTGATGCTTTATG
This sequence comes from Curvularia eragrostidis, assembly GCA_020744315.1. Classification (NCBI taxonomy): domain Eukaryota; kingdom Fungi; phylum Ascomycota; class Dothideomycetes; order Pleosporales; family Pleosporaceae; genus Curvularia; species Curvularia eragrostidis. The sequence continues at coordinate 209,210 of JAIRCK010000042.1, read as the reverse complement.
CCGAAGTATGTCGTGGAGAGTGCTAGGAAGCATTCAGCAGCTATTGTACGATCAATACCCGGGTCCACAAGTATAGCCTCTACACCGGTGAGCAGTTGCGAGTGTGTAAAGGCTTGGTACAAATCATCTTGGGATACAGTCAAAGGCTTAATCATCCGTAGTTCCATGTCCTGGCCCTTAGGTCTGCCAAGGTCATTTTCCACGTGTTCCTTTAGAGATCCACTTGTTGTCTTTGGCCCGTTGTAAGGGACAATGGCTATGTCTCCTGGCCCACTGCATTGAAGCCGCGCTTTTTGACATCGTAAGCAGATGGGTTTTGCTAAATCTGTGTCTTCTCAGTCACCATATGAAGGCACGGAGCAAGGTACTTACCGCATTTCACGCGTCGCCGTCGACAATTTTCGCACGCCTTGGATCGGCCGCCGACTCCGACCATGACTAGTACTCAAATAAGCATTGTAAACGATGGGCTGGATGCATGAGTGGTGACCGGGGTCGATTGAGACCGAGTGGGTTGCATCCAGAAAGGAGGGTGTTGAGCTTCGGAGGGGCCGACTTACGTCATTGCTTAGCGCGTGTGCTTTTCGCGCTTCGTCTACACTTAAAAAACACCCCCTCAAAAATAGAAGTTTAATTGGACCATTGTAGCACTAATTGTTCTAAAGGTAACGATAAGAGCTTTGGTAGGGAGTAGATTCCTTTTGACATTTCTTTCCTTAAAACTGCGAAGCGAAGCCTAGTAATCATGAAATGCTTTCTTGGCTTGAAATCTGTGTTACACAAAAAAAGAATTTTGGACCGGCATAATATGCAAAAAGATGTCCCTCTCAAGCTCCTATGTCCTCTGCACAACGCTGGCACCGAGGCGTTTCCGTTAGCCGATGCAGTACAACATCTGCCTCTGGGCGACTGCTAGTAACAGTTCCAGTCATGAACAACATCTGGCTGGAGTCCCCAGCACGTGATCCATTTGGCCGGGCTGAGACGGTGACAGTTTGAGTTGAAGACGGCGTTGCCATTAACAATCTCATTTAGGTATAGGTCACCGCCGCAGCCCTGTACCTCGTAGGTATGACCATTCTTAAGCGTGAACCGGTGTCCGCAGGGGTTGGTATTGCGACCACTAATGAACACCGCTGTTCCCTTATTCGTCCAGAGGTTCCCGCAGACGTCATCACCATCAATCCACGCAATGTTGCCTTCCGTAGGGCCGCCATTACCGAGGGCGACGGTAGCGAGCACGTCGACAGAGAACATTCCTATGATGGAGAGGATGGACGGAATAGACTTCATGGTAGTTGAGATGGGAGTCGAAGCAGTTGCGATATGTTTTGCAGAATAGCCCATGTGGGTGATTCAAGTGTGTTTGTGAATGCTTAACAACTGATAATAGTGAGCAGTATGAACCTTATTTATATACTCTGAGGTGATGAAATAATAGCTATCTATCAGTTTCCCGTTGAGGGCTGTAGCGCGGAAAGTCAGTCAGAGGTTTGGCCCACATACCCTGTAGACATTCACCGCTGAATGATTGCAAAGTTCCACTTCGAGTGATCATGGTTTCTTTCCGTGAACTTAACTGAAGCCCCACTACGAATCAGCGACTATGATTAGTAAAGGTGACTGTTCTAACACGACATCACAATAATCCTTCTCGCAGGAATGCTAAGCAGCTTCAAATATACAGCAGCGATGTCATACGTATTCTTTACTCTGACATACATAGAGACTATACTGCGCATTGATAAACCGCGATACGTTCATTGAGACGACATCTACTTCTCATCCTATCTTAGACTCCATGAAGCTAGACACAAGAGCTTCTAGACAAAGAGTCTGTCTATACATCATGAATACGCGCTAGCTGACCGCTTTTTTAAAGGCTATTGATTATCTTCGCAGCGGAAAGGAGATCACTAAATCGTCCAGTCACTTGAGCCCTATACTCATCTGCACAAAGCGCAAATTGTTAGCGAATAGACTAGGACCCACTCCTTACCCAGATGCTAATGCCATCTTCAAGTGAACATGAAAAGACTAAGAATAGTTTTGGAGATCATAAACATTACTTAGTGTATGCGTCAATTTCAGTCCATTTGGATAACTCGGCGTGCTGATTAGTCTACATGGTACATATTTTCTATTTCTAAGTATGATACGGATCACTAATTGCAACAATACACCAACATTACGCTAGAGAAAGCACTTATGCAGCTTGTTACAAGACCTATAAAGTCAGATGCGTCCCAAGACCTGCGATCGTTTCGTTATCCGATCCATCGATTCAAGATTATCTTCCGCATCAAACCAAACTATTCAAAACAAAGATTTCTTTGTTTTCGCTCTTTGCGATATTTTTCAGATTACTATCCTGAGCCTGTTGGATGAATCTGCGTCGACCCGAACTCCTCAAGCACATGACCTTATGGCAATTCACGTGGGTCGCAAGGTCGGAGGTTAGCATCCTCATACTCGGGTTCTTATTCGTCCTCGGCATGACCATTGTGAGGCATAGCCGTAACAAGTCGGATGTATAACTATTGGCCATTGCCTACGGTTTCACATTTTGCTTTTCTAGGAGTTTGCATCGGAAAACATATTTTGTGCCTGCTTAGGCTCGTATTGTCAGGACCAGGCTAATGGGGCTCATCGTCGATACGTCCGCATTTGTTTCGTTATTACCAAGCTTTGCTCGTCCGGTCTCTCATCGGACCAACTGTTCCGCTCTTCTCAGATATTCTTCTCCAATACTCCATCTCCTAGCAAACCACTTCATGAGCGTTTGCAACCCTTCCAGATCTCCTTCTGCTACGATGTCTTCACCATCCGTTCTTGTCTCCAATACCACGATCGCTCCTCTAAACACTGCGCAAAGCGCTGCAAAAGGAACTTGTACGATGTTCGTCTCTGCTTTTATGATCTCTATGGCTACGCGAAGCATTTTCCAGGCCATGATACGTGACGCGTGAAGTGCTTCAGCGACCAAGGGGGCGTGAGAACTCGATATGCTTTGAGCTGCATAAAATCGGGTTTCGGTGACTTGAAGCACAATATGGGAACTACCACATGTAAGCGTACTTGCGTAATCTAATGCGTTGGTTCTTGATGATGGAGAGGTGGAAAAGGTATACTAAAAGTTTAGAACTTACCACACCAGCATAGGGTATGAAGCGCAATGCAGCCACGTGCTTGGCGCCGGCGCCCCATCGAGCATACCGATAACTTCATGAACTGCCTTGTTCACATGCTCATACGACTCGCTAGGCGAGAGGTTATGGTTTCGTGCGTAAATGTATGCCAAAACACGACCTGATGCAATAGAAACCAGGGTACGGAAGAAGATTGTTCGGGGGCTACTGGCGTACTCAAGTGGTACAGTGGGCGGCATGGGGCCTAAATCTGCGGCGAGAGAGGTAGGAATGGGATGATCAGGAGATATCACCAGCGGGACATAGTGCGTAGATGCCATGAGGTGATTTACTCTAGGGCTGGTAAGACTGATCGAACTGGAGCTTTCATGAGTTTAAGGATCTAGACAAACTCACCGATCTAGTCTGAGTAGGCTTGACTTTAGCCGCTTGAGCATATGTGGTTGCTCATCAGCGCAGACTGGGAACGTTTCAATCTCCAGGGTTTGCAGCATGATAGCACAACTCGACACTGTTAAGTCTGCTTGCGTTTGTAGACCGTGGCTCACTTCGTAGATCGCGATCAGCATACCGACCTGCACAGCTTCTATTCTCATTCCAAATTTGATCTGAAGTGCGACGTATATGTGCTTCATTGCGCGGTAGAGCTCTGTTGTGCCCATACTCTTCTGATGTATACACGGCTTCTGCGTTAGAAACCACATACATAATGCGAATAGCGGGTGTCTTCCCCAATACTTGGACTGATCTTTCCCAGCATTCTCCAGCATTTCCTCGTGCAAAACTGGACACCATTGGTGTATGCCCGTTCTAAACTCCTTCAAGGCGAGTGATAAGTCAAATTCGGCCAAATTCAAGATCCATTCAATCGTGTTCCAAAGCCTTACTGTATGTAAGACTTCAGGTGCGAATGGATCGGTACATGCCGAAACCTTTTGGAGGAGCTCAAACATCCCGCGGGGCGATAGGCCCACCTGCGAACACGATTCGCAAGTAGAAACTAGTGAATCTGATTCATCGTTCGCCCGTTGGGGAGGCCTGTGAGGAGAGTAATCGCAGTTTTGGTTCGAGCTATATGAAGCTCATCCGTCAATTACTGCTAACAAAGCCGGGCTGTTATGCTGGATAACAATGCTTGCAAGAAGATTGGTTGACTGACCCGACACACCTGTTACATCTTGGTAAACCCCGGTCACACTTCTGCTTCCTATTTCGGCAATAGGAACACGTGTTCGCTGCCCTATGCGTAATAGTAATCACCTCCTGCACACGGCTTTCCATGGATAGTTTCGCGTTCATGCCAGATATGTTGCTATGGAAAAGAGCGGCCGATGCATAAGAGATGTACGTTGTGATTAGTGATAAGAATGCTTGTGGGTCGCTATTCCAGTCCCGACATGGTATGACGTGCCACCGAGGAGAACCCGGTATTATCCGATAGTGAATATCGATTCCATTGGCAAGGCTGCAGGTTTAGTAATCAGCACATCAGCACTAAGAGATGCTAATTTATCTGTATGCGGCAAACGAGACGCCTACCCACCGACATTGATCACCTATGAAGTGCACATCTATCATGCCTCAGCCCTAACTCTGATTTTGTATGAGGAAGTCAATGGCGAGCGTTTCTCAATGTCTCTATTCATTGGATTGTGGGTCGCGACTGATTTACCCACACATCTTTCGTAACGGAGTAAGCAAAAGAACAAGTGCGATATTACTTTCCTTCGATATGATAATTATTGCTTTCAATCTATATCCACGCTCGATAGCTAGGTATCGTAAAGAGTAACCTTAATACAACGCAAGAATTATGTTCATGGCTGAACCTCTAGGACACCATTCAAGAACTCTTTCGAGAATGGGTAGTCTATATAACCCTCTTTGCTGCCAATTTTGTAAAATGTATCTCGGTTATAGTCGTTGAAAGGTATCCCATGTTTCAGTCTGAATACAAGATCTGGTGTGGAGAGGAAATAGCGTCCAAATACAACAATGACGTTATCGCGGTCCCTAAAATCATGGTCAACGGCTTGCTTGGCCCGCTGTGGAGTGAAACCACCAGCGAGAAGGATTGGACCTGGCCAAAGGTTGACCAGGGGTTGCAGGCTTTCTTCAGCTTCGACATCTGCGTTTCCTGCTACGCGCGATTCAATGAGGTGAAGGTAAGCAAGATTAAGCTTGCTAAGCCTCTCGACCAGATCGGAAAACTGCGGAATAATCTTGTGACTGTCCATTTTCATGCCTTGGTATGTGGAAAATGGGCTAAGTCGGATTCCAACACGCTCAGCTCCGACTGCATTGACCACAGCTGTAGCGACCTCAACAGCAAATCGGGATCGATTCTCATTACTACCCCCGTAAGAATCGCTCCTTTGATTAACGGTATCTTGAATGAACTGGTCGACCAGATAACTATTTGCGCCGTGAATCTCGACACCATCAAATCCGGCCTCCATTGCATTTTTTGCAGCTTGCGCATAATTGCCGATTGTTTCTTCAATATCCTGGTCAGTCATTTCTTTTGGAATGGCAGGCTCAGCTTCCGACTGATCAGATCCGACATTTAATGGCACTGCGCTAGAAGATTTGACGATGATTCCTTCTTTTTCGGCATACGCCTTGTCAACCACACGACCAAGGGCCCATAGTTGTAGAAAAATATATGAGCCTTTCGCATGTACGGCATCCACAACCTGTCTCCAGGCATCAATCTGTGCTTGTGAATATATGCCAGGAGCATTCCGATAACCGCCATCTTGTTTCGAAATGTAAGTGGCTTCTGTGATGATCAATGTTCCCGGTGAGGAGGCTCTTTGAGAGTAGTATTCCTTGGCCATGGGAAGTAGCACACCGAAGTCGTCGGCGCGATAGCGTGTCAGCGGGGACATCGCAACGCGTTGCTTCAACAAGACTTTGCCGATTTTGACTGGCTTAAATAGACGCGATTCTGACATGGTGGTGATGTGAATGTTTCTCGAGAAATGCTTCGGGCTCAGTTGTTGATACTTATCCGAGATATGTCGATATATACATGCTTCTCTGTATGCTTATATATGGATTGGAATAGCATCCTGTTTTGGCATTATTTGTAATATGCTGTAAACCACTGTGTAGTAAGCACAATGCTCTATTAGTTCGTAGTGATTAATCAAGTCAAATACTATCTAAGATGCCTCGGATTTAGCTATACCGCATTGCCATTTGTCACGGTTGAATATGGCACGAATACTAATCAAGCGAAGCAGACTTGCGTAGCTATGTGCGTGTGTAGCTCCAAGCGCTTGGCTGACGTCATATATACTAAGCGACCAGCTTGCCTGGAACTGCGGGGGATAGCGACGGCAGTGTGACGGTACTTTGGATCTGAATGTCCAATTTGAATATTTTCAGATGGATTGTTGCCTCCAGTTAGAGCACCTGGCCTAGACCGGCGCTGCCCCATCTCCTTACTTTCTTTGGCCAGGGGTGTGGCTATGGCGGTTGTTTCCCTCGGTACACCAGCACGTCCAATATCTGCCAGCTAGGCAGAATGAGCCATAGGTAACTAATAGAAAAGCAGCTTGCTTGTCTCATTTGCTAAGTATTTGTGGATACCCTTCAATGCGCCAGTGACGTCAAAGCCTTTGTGATAGTTAGTGATAGTTCCCACCAGCCAATTCTCGATGAAGATACTGCAATGGTGGCTGTGCTGTGGGCTGTCCAAGACGGTGAGGCACAACGCTCGTTCAGCTGTCCGCGAGCATTCGCCAGTCTAGCACTACATATGTCTAACTTGCATACGAAATACGATATTCGAATTGAGTTGCTACATGTGTGGCGACAGATGAGGCGCACATGGGCCAACTCTGCCTTAAGCTCAGAAAAAGTGCCTAACCTGAATGGGACAGAATGTTGGCCAAGAATCCAAAATCGGAAATTTCTTGATAGATTAGGCGCCCAACGCGTACAGCCATGAGGCAGTGCCAGGAGCAGCCGATGACCACCAGCTTCACTGGATCAAATGTATCATTGAGCTAGCAGTTGAAAATATAAAGCATGAAATTACCTTGTGCAAGCTTGAAGAAAACTTCACCACCATTCATTCACTTCAAACTCAGAGAGACACTGCTCAACAAAGTATTGCAATGACTTCCACGACCACAACAACCGTCGTCGCGCCCTTGGGGCCAAATTCATACAACGACCAAATACCGACGACACCATCTTTATCGCCCACCAAGCCATACGACGATCAAATGCACGACTCAAGCGACGAAGAATTAACGAAACCGCACCACGATCTCACTACAGCACCAGAAGGTCTTCACCTCGTGGTCGACTTCGCCTGGAGTAAATTTCGCAACGTCATCAATCAAAAGATGCCTGATGGTCGTCTCGAGCCGCTCTACGTCCAGCACTTCCGCCCCACCAAGCCGCAGCTAAGATTCGGGTATGCAGACCCCACGGACCCGACCAAGGAGCGAAAAGTAGACATTGCAAGCGGCACCGTCAACAACGTAGCTATCGATGGCGAGTGTACGATTCACGGCCGTACAATTTATATCAAGCCGCTCAAGCGCTGGAGAACGCAGTACAACTACCTCTCTCATGCCGTCCGGTCCACAAACTCAGATCCCGTGCCGATGAACTGGGTCGCAAAGTGCTCGCTCAAAGTATGGGATTTCGTGTGTGTCAACACGCAAACGCAAGAGCCGCTTGCTAAGCTTAGCGTCAATCTCTGGGCGCTGAAGCAGGTTGGTAATATCTACTTTGAGAAGCCCAGGGAAATGATTAGTCAGGAGGTGTTGGATGAAGTGGTTGTTACGGGTATCACCATTGTGTATATCATGATGACGAGGACGAATAATCCTCTGAGTCTTGTTGGCGCGATGTTTGCAAAGCCAGGTAAGGTAGAGGCTGGCAGTGAGGCAACTGAATTACAATGATAGCTAGGAGCTGAGAGTGGTGGGGTGGGCAAAGTTTTTTTCAACGTGTTTCATACCCATAGAGGTTGATTCTTAGGAGAATATTTTCTACTTCTTGTTTTTTTAGTATCGCTATAGAATATATAGTGTGAAACTAGTGTAAGAGTAAGTATCGTGATCTATACAAGAACGATTGTCAAGATACAAAGAGACATTACATATGATGGCATGATGACATATTCGTTTCATGAACTCCTTTAAAAGCCTGCAGGACAGCCTGCCTGCTCTATAATCAAGTTCACAGCCTTCACTGCCACCGGCAGGGCTTGGCTCCAGTATTGGAGGACATTGTTATTATTGGCAAGCACATCTGTTTCATGGCTGTAACGAATGCAGTTTAATCCACTGTTTGCTGTTGGCAGGCAGCGCAAGTATGAATAATAGGCATCGTTTGACTTTCCAGAACCAAAAAATGTCGTAGGGAGATAGCCAAGTGCCGCGGCATTAGGCACGTCCGCATAGTTGTAATGAGACAATATCAAACCATTCGAAGCTTGCAGGAAACAGCCGTTATTTCCAATAGAAAATTGCTTAAAGGTCATCTTGTTGGTCGTGCCCATTTGTGCTCTTTGGTCATTATTGCTGATGATATAGGTGCCGGAGACTGTGTCTTTGACATTGAAGCATCCAGATATCGGTGTACAACTGTAAACTGGGATAGCCGGTTGCACAGTAGAGGTGGCCGTTGTGGTAGATTGAACAGTGGTAGTCATTGAGAGCGTTACGGTGACGGTTGCAGTGCGGGTCGGTGCGACATCAGTGGTAGTGCTGACGACAGTTTGCGTGGAGGTGAATACAGTTGCAGTAGCTGTAATCTGCGTTTCTGTTACGGCGCCAGTCGCGACTTGCGAACAGGCGGCCGATAGCAGGGCTGTTGGCCAGGTAGCAACAGAAATAGGGGTGGGTAATGCCGCACGCTTCGCTGCATTCGCGTCCTCGATAAAGCGTCGCAGGCGTGCAGGGGGTGACAGGGTGACAGTCGTGGTAACCGTTGCTAGGGTCGTGGTTGTTTGGTAGGAAGTAGTAGTAGCAGATGTTGTAACCGGATCTGGAGTGGAGGTAACAGTGGAGTCCACAGTGGTGATGGTTGCAGTACTGAAAGTAGAAACCGCAGATATAGTAATGGTAGGTGCAGAATAGCTGATGTATGACGAGCAAAATGCGGCATTATCTGGTTGATTCAAATACGAAATGTCCGAAGGGCAAACAGGCTTACCGGGATCGGCGTCGTTTGAGTAAATCTCTGAATAGGCGATAGTGTAATGATCGTTGCCGCGCCATTGTCCGTCATTAGAGACAACATCTGGTGTGTTCGCCCAAGTAGTATTGTACATGGAGCATATCTGAGCTTGTGGCACTCCGTTCTTCATCAACATATAAGTATTGAAGAATCGGCAGATGCTCCTGGAGCTTAGGTGATCGATGTTGTATTGGGTTTCGGCCTCGCAGGCGGCAGCGCAGCGGGACGCATCGAACGGAGCACCATCGCTGAATTCCTTGTACGTGATATACGTATCACGGCCATTACAATCAGGCGGTGCGTTGACCGCTTTGTTGCCAACAAAGATGCCAGTGTACCCCGGAACGGAATCAGCGGCAGACGGGTTGCGAACATAGCCGTTAGAGCCGGCAATCACAACATGAAAGTCATCGCGCCACTGGCCGTCGTTGGTCGCAGTTTCCGCGGAAACGACTGTACCCCATAGGACACACTTGATGACCGTGGTCGACGCAGGATTGGCACACGCTGGAGCAGGGACCTTGACTGGATCACGCTCGAACAGGATATTAAATGAAAGACATCCTTTTGTAGACGTGCACTTGGCAGCACAGGCTTCAGTGTCGTAATTATCGAGAGAAAAGTATCCCATATAGGACTGAACAATAATGAATTAGATTTTTTCGAGTCATTTGATTTTGTATAAGGCTTACTGATGTCTGTGAAGATGCCTGTTTATTCTTGAATACATTTACGTATCCTTCAGGAGTTTTGGCCTCGTTGGCAGCGTTGGAAAGCTCGGAGAAAGCTAAAAATGTCTCCGGGGTGTCCGGGGAAGGTACCGGACCAGATCCAGGCGCCTGATCCGAGCAGTCCCAATCACGCTTTGATAAAGCGCTCGCAGAAGGGACGGGCGTTGCAGAGTAATCTACCATATCACTCAAAGCTCCTTCACCCATAGGGATGGTTACTGTGGGAGGAACCTCATCCGGCTGCACCACAGCACTCAGGTCGATTCGTTGAGGGATCGGAGTCGCTGCTGCAAGCGTTGTGAACGCAAGAAGGATAGTTGATTGCCTCATGACTAGCAATTGAAGGTGTGAGACCGATTGACGATGTTGGGAATCGATGTATTCAGAAGCGGGCCATTCTTATAGTCAGTAAAACGTTATGATAGAACTCAAGCTGATTCAGTCCCTCTGCGATTTTTTCGATGAGATTGAGACACCTGGTGCATGTACCAATTTGCACAGACTGTGAAGTTCGAAGCGAGCTGTGGCTGTTATTCGAGGCTTTTTCCACGGTGTAGCCTAACCTAGTGAAGATGGGTTTCTGGTAAAGGGGCCAAGCTGGTCATGGCCGTGGATATCCCGGACCAATCAATGTACGACATTTATGTGGGTCATAAATCAGCTGTTCTCGGATACTCCATTAGGTGCACTAGCAAGACGTGGCGCTTGCCAAGACCCTTTGCCTGGGAATATTTTCACTAGTATATACCGAGACGGGGTCGCCGAGCGCTGCAAGGAGCGCAATTAGATCTGAACGCAAAGTCGTCGTTGCTTATTTTGATAGCATCGCTTACGCTCTGTTCTCTCTTCTTTTCTTCATTCATTCCTAGTACGCTCCTCAGCTGCTCGAATTAACGCCTCTTAAACCTTCCGTGGCTGGGATGTGAATCAGCGTTGGGGACTCCCAACGAGTAGCGCCTTCTGTATGCATGCAAAATATACAAAGGCTTGCGATAACATTTATGATCGTTAGAAATACTAGCCGAACAGCTATGACAGCCATTAACTTGTCGAGCACTTTTGTCTAGGCGGTCTTGTCAAGTATGCATATACATGCCACTGTAGTGATTGAATTAGTTATAGTAATTTCTCCATTCTGGCTATTCTACCGCCGCTAAAAGCTCAGCATGATGATATTGTATATGGTTATGGCTTATAATCGTCTCTTTCATGCGCACTATTGACTGCACTATCCTTTTTAAACGTGGACCGCAATCGCTATATCTGCCATAGAGAAGGAACCCGCTTTCTCTCTCGGATGATCGACATTTGGCAGAGTCTATTGCATTCATACCGGTCGCCTAATGTAAACTTTTAGGCTTCACAGATGCATACGAACATTTCATGCGCTTGTGCAATCTACTTTGCAAGATGATTACTCGACATAAGACTACAAGTTCTGATCGCGGCGCCAGTTCATCGTACTTTCTACTTGTTGTGCCCAGTAGCAACTCCCCAAAAATAAGCTGCCCACGCACCAGCCATCAAAAAAAATAGCGCGACCATAAAAGCCATGCTGATTTGTCGATTTCTTGTGCCTCGAGCTCCACTGGTGAACGCTTCCTTCCTTTCGTTGAGCAGATCGCCTTTCGTTATTCTTTGTTTCCGAGTCCATTGTAAATGTCCAATATCCGGGGTGATGAAACCGCACGCTACAAGAATAGCCGCGACAACAAGGGAGCCAGTGGCGAGAACCACATATACAATAACTACGTTGTCGTAGGAGTTGTGGTCGCGATCTTGGATGACACCAGTGATGATTCGGACGATGATGCTCATGCAGTTGTTCACAGCAATCTTAATTGCATAGCCTGAGCCGAACACTTCCTGACACCACATGGATGTGCGGATCGAATCGATGATGACGGTAGGTCCGAACATGGATGCGACGCCAAAGATGCCAAATGAAGCCGCTGTCCCGCCGACGGTCGGGCCCCAGGCGGCCAAGCACATGGATATAAGCATACCCGAGCCACAAAAGAGCATCAAGGAGAGGCGATTTCCCAGTAGATCTATGAAAATACCGATCAAGGGAACAAGGAAGAACCCCAGATATTGCGACATGGCTGAATACCAACCGGCTGTCACAGCGTCAATATTGAAACGCAGCTCCGCCATCTCGGTCGCATTTTGAGCATAGATGAGTGCTGTGCTTGTTTGGAAGAGTGAAAAGCCAACAATTCCCCAAAACGGCCAGGGCAATCTCAGTGTTTTGCCAACTTCGAACCTCTTGTTGCTCTCCGTCAGCTTCTCACCCGTCGCTGGGTCGGTGGTGCCAGTGTACAACTTCATGCACCATCGGGAGAAGAACCAGTAGATGAGCGTCATGACGTTGGTGAAGAGGTTCATGAACACGGCTGTCCAGTACACCCAACTGAAATCTCCGGTTTTCTTTGCGATGACATTTGCGGTCGCTTTGCCGACAAACGAGCCAATCTTGCCGACGCCAAGCTCAAACCCAAGCGTTGAGGCGAATCCGTTTGAAGGTGCAAACCATGAGCTGAAGATTTTGTACTGCGCAACCTGGGTAGCGATGTCTCCGAATGCCTGCACGACGACCCCGAAGATCATGAACTTGTAGGAACGGACGGTGGTGGCAGCAGCAATAAAGATAGCGCCAAGACTGTAGATGGCGTTTCCCCAGAGCATAGCATCTGTTAAAAGGGGTAAGTTCTCGTGATTGTGTTAGGTCCAGAGGAAACGAACTTGCGCCGCCAACCCTGTCCGTGACAAGACCGCTGACGAGAATCAGCGCCGTCTTCATGAAATCCTCGCTCGCTTCTAGGACAGCATATTGCGCGTTGTTTATATGGAGTTGCTGTTCACGATCAACCACTGCTCAATGGCTATGGGTAAGGGCTCGCGATCATGCCTTTTTGAGTGTGCTTTTCATTGCACCAGTCACACCGCTGCTCCAATGCGATCCAAAGCCGATTGCTGTCACCAAGAGGACAGCGAACAGCTTCATCTTCATGGGAATGCGATCTGTTCTGGTCGTTGACGCATCACTGCTTTCATGTGGTGCATGATGGCTGAGCTCTTGAGCTGAGTAGACTGGTCCGGACTTTTCATCGACAACTTCATTTCTCACATCAGTCATAGGGGCTCTGGAGTCCATGGCGAGTGAGAGAGCGAAGGTAAAGGCTGGGAGGTAGCTGATCAGATAAGATGAGAGTTATCATCGTACGACGAGGAAGCGGGTTTTGTACGACTGTCTAAGACGGAATGAGTTACTCTAGTCCGCGACTCCACCATCATGGCAACCAGGCTTTCGGCCCTTTGTGGCATGATTCTGCTCGACTGCACAGCCTAGAGGGCTTGGAAACACCTCCGGCTTGGTAAGCATACTGTCATGTTCACCGCAGTTAGATGCGCGTGGTACTTTCTCAAGAGACGTGGGAAAGACTCTGCTCTGATCGTCCCAGGCAGAACCTTCGGATCTTCCATGGCAGCACTAGCAGGTAGGAGTCGGCAGCTTGGTCTTGGCAACCCGTGGTGTCGCAGGCATTGCGTGTGGACGTGGATCTCGGCGAGCGAAAATTTTATCAGATGCTGCGAGATAAGATGGCCGCGTGGGAAGATTGACCCAGTCTGGGTTAGCGTAGCCGTTAGCGTCATGCCCCGGCGCCTTTGTGCTTGGCAAGCGAACGTGCGTGTGCGCTGTGTCGCTCCAGAACATCAGCCAATCGTATGGCCAGTCGTACAGCTCGATATTCACCACCTGTGACCGATAATTTCCAGCCAAGGTGAATGCTTTCACGTAGCTGAAGCTGCTTATGCGACAGTCTTGATCCACGTTCAAACTTTGCCGCCTGTACACCTATCGGCTATTACTGCTGTGAACGTCAGCGCGTCCCAGGTTTGACACGCAGAATTTGCAGCACGTGATTGGATATCTCAACATCCGTTTGAGATTTTGCCATTCCAAACAAAAAGCCCAAAAGAGAAATGTCAGACTTCCAAAGCGATAGCGATCGATTCCTGGCCTGGTTTAAGGATTCAGGCGGCGTCTTCCGCGACGATCTTCTGGAAATTCGAGATTTGAGATCCAAAGATGCTGGTCGCGGCATCAGTAAGTACGACAACATTGTGGCAGTGCGGTCGCCGTTGTACTCACTATTACGCAGTCGCAAAGCAGGAGATTCCCGAAGACACTGCGCTGTTTACAATACCAAGGGATCTCATCATCAATGTACAGACGTCAAAGCTCGTTGAAAAACTCCCAGAAGTCTTTGATGACCACACAAATGAGGAAGACGAGGAAGACGAGGAAGACGAGGAAGACGAGGAAGACGAGGAAGACGATGCTGAACCATTGGATTCATGGGGCTCACTCATTCTCGTCATGTTGTATGAGTACTTGCAAGGCGAGAGCTCGCGATGGAAGCCATATCTCGACATATTACCGCAGACCTTCGACACCCCGATATTTTGGTCAGAGGCAGAACTAAAAGAGCTTGAAGGCACCTCTCTGACGACGGGGAAAATTGGAAAGAATGAGAGCGATTCGATGCTGCGATCACGCATCCTGCCCGTCATTACAAAGCATCCGGATGTGTTCTATCCTCATGGTGCCCCTCGACTAAACGAAGAAGAGCTGCTCGCACTCGCACATCGCATGGGCAGCACCATCATGGCATACGCATTCGATCTTGAGAATGAAGGTGAGCAGTCTGAAGACGAGGAAGACGGCTGGGTCGAGGACCGAGAAGGCAAGACCCTCATGGGCATGGTGCCCATGGCTGACATGCTCAATGCGAATGCAGAATTCAATGTAAGATTCTCGATACGTTCGTTGCATACTGCGCTGACGAACTCGATTCCAAGGCTCACGTTCATCATGGTGACCAACTTCAAGTCACCTCGCTTCGCGAGAGTATCCCTGCCGGGTCCGAAATACTGAATTACTATGGACCTCTGCCTTCTTCTGAACTACTTCGAAGATACGGCTACGTCACACCTGAGCACCGCCGTTATGACGTGGCTGAACTTCCCTGGAGTCTTGTTCGCTCCGCGCTTGCCCAGGAACTCCAACTCTCAGAAGATACGGTGGCAGAAATTGAGGTAAGTATCATCTTTCTGTTTGCCTTTACTAGGGGAAATATGGACTAACGTCAGTCAAGGGAGATATAGAGACGAAGATGGACGCCGAGCTTGAGGAATTCTTCATAATCGAACGCGACTCGGGCGAACCATCATCTTATGGTATCTTTACCCAGCCAGCAGTGCTTCGTGAGATTTCGCCGGAACTTGAAGAACAATTCAAGACCTTTCTGAAAGTTCTGAAAAAGCGCGATTCCAAAAGAAAACGTAGCGACTCCTTGTACAATACAGTCTTAACGAAGGCGTTAGAGGCTAGAATGGCACAGTATCCCACATCAATCGAACATGATGAAGGGCTTCTCAACAGAGACGACTTGGGTAAAAGGCATCGCATGGCTGTTGAAGTAAGATTAGGTGAAAAGCATTTATTGCAGGAGGCACTAGGGCTGGTTCGTGCCGACGGAAACACTGCGCATGAGGATGCGAATGGAGAACGGGCCGGGAAAAAGACGAAGCGCACATCTTGAAATATACCGAGACTGATAGAGCCTTGACATCCAATATATCCCTTTATTATTGCACCGAATAACTCTCCATTTACATGCTAGACTGGATCACGACAGTTACAGGAGAAGTTGCCGCCAACGACATAGCTCTGGCTAGCGTGTAGGGCATGTCATCCTTTACAAACTATGAGATGTTCGAGATGGAGCATCGCGGTTGTGTTTGAAGGATCGACACTGTATCCTTTGACCACTACACACGTGTCACGCTCGAACAAAGAAAGTTTGAAGCATGAGTCACAGTTTGCATCACCATAGCATGTGCAATTTATGAATTTCTATCGTATGCTCCGAAATATATCTCCTCCAATGCTAGGAAATAAAGAATTGGCAGCAGTACTTTGTTTACGGAGATATTTCTAATGTTACAATATTGTACACTTAACACGCTCATACGATAGTGCAGAAGTTTTGAGTCAAAGACAGCTCTTTCAACGCTTAAGCTTTCTTCTTCAATGCCATACCCTCCCAACTGAACTTCCCTGCCAGCACCAACGCTGAGCTTCCAAATAACATGCAACCTCCATAGATCCACAGCGCACTGAAGCCCCTATGTTCTTGTATTGAGCCGCCGATAGGTGCACCGATGAGTAAACCAATCGCAACTAGTGCGAACGCCTGGCCTAGCCGTGTACCAATTTTGTCCCTAGCATTGCCGCTCAAGTAGATGACAAGAGTTGAAGGCAAAGAGACGAAGGTTCCGGAAAAGAAGCCATAGAACGCCATAAGGGTGATCATGCCGGCTGGGGCTGTGACCGTGATGAATAGTAGACAGAGTAGCCCAGATATTAGTATGCATGGTATGACGACATTGAACGGACCAATTTTATCCGACAAGATGTTCGGCAAGATACCTGTATATGTTGTAAGCTAAATGGAAGAAATGATATAGAGGGTGTACTAACGGCCAAAAGTCGAAGTGCTGTTCAAAATAGAAAGGAGATAAAACGCCAGATCCTCATTGGTGATGCGTTGCTGAATGGCGTACAATTGAGCATAGAAAAAGGGCATATTTAGACCCATGAAGCCAATGAAGAAGCCCACCGTTATCAAGGAGTATGCCGGAATAAAAAATGCTTTTGGATCGAACAGAGATCGTGTCTTAGCAGGAAGCACGCGGACTCGCATGACGATGATCGGGACAAACATCGTAGCTAGCATGATGAAGCCAAGCACGCGGGTGGCCCATGCGAATCCGATCTTTGGCAGTAGCTTGTGGAGGACAATTGGGTAGATAACGCCTCCTAGTGATGACCCTGAAGCCGCAATGCCGATAGCGGCTCCAATCTTGGTAGAGAAGTAGGTTGAAAGGATAGCGACACTTGGGACGTAAATCATGCCGGAACCGATACCTACACAGAAGGCTTGAGCTAGCAGCACTTGCCAGTACACATGGCAAAGCGATAGCATCATATGGCCGAAAACCAGCATAAACGATCCAACAACCAAAAGCGCGCGAAAGTATCCAGCATCGTAAATGGGTCCGGCAAGCACGCCTGTAAGCATCATAAGGAAGGCTTGAATAGATCCAATCCAGGCGATAGCTGATGAAGAAGAGTGCCGTAGCATATTCGCTTCGTAAAATGCCTGATACGATCCAAATGTGTTGGTGACTCCCCTGTATGGAGTCAGCAAATTTCATGAGTCGAAGTTTAGGGTGTCATACCATGAGTTGAATGTGAGGAAGAATGCACCAAGCACTTGCAACCAAGCCAGAGTACCCCCGTTGGGTACCTCAGAAGCATCGTTCACATTGGGAAGCCTCGGCTGCACACTCTCCAGCGCCGGTACAGTCTCATCGGCTGTGATCCCACCCTCACCGGACCCTTGTTCTTTCGCCGACGGATTATGAAAATTTTGCGTCCGATCTGAAGAAGAGCAAGAGATGGAGGGCTGCTGATCTGGTTTCTCGTCTAGAGGTGTAAAGGGACGTGCGGATGCCATGTTTGGTGTTACAGAGACTGTCAGACTTTAGTTTGGCGTTGAAAGTTCGAAATTCAGCAAGGATAGTGTATTGCAATTTTGCAACTTGAAGACATGGAAAGCTTACTTCTCTATATGAACTGACGCTCAGAACGTAAGGCTTGGATAGCAGGATCTGAGTGTAAAGATCACGGTCGAAAGCTCAACGTATAGCCAGGAAAACTCCAAGCAGTGAAGATAGGATATTTGAGTCTGTGTCGAGATCTGCTGTAGATTATATAGTTCGGTGCAGCGATTCAAGCCTAAGCCGGGTATAACATTATCAGAAGGAAAAGGAAAACTGAGTGTTCGCCTCTGTCTGTGGAGACTGCGACTGGTCTTTGGATCTCCGGAAAACCGACCTTTCCAGACCAGATCATGCCTCTTTGTTACTAGAGCTGTGGCGCCACACATTAACCTTCTCTAACAGTTACCTGGATGAGAGCGGACATCTCGGAGCCGAATGATATCTCCGAGCCCTACATGGCGGCTGTTAGTGCATTTTAGACCGTTGCAATGAGCCTTCTCAGTGGAGACCCGCACACAAACCTAGACGTAAAAGTGGGACATGTTGCGATGAAGCGCCTTGCGTTCCAGACCTTTTAACGATATATGGAAATAGTGCAATACTCCTAGATCAATGTGATGAGCATATGCGCAGTTCTGCACATCGGAGGTGAACCGTGCGCCTCGGCCATCGGCCTCGGATTTCGGAGGCCCTGATAGTTATGGCCGACATGGCGAGTTCTACTATGATTTGAAGGGTGTACATGTCGCATGTTAAGCCAAGCGTTCCTTAGAGCCGAAAATCTAGATTTGATGCATAGGCCTGATCGGAGCTCGCATGGCCGATTCGGTCGAAACGAATCTATTGAGAAGTGAAGGTGATTTATTCTCTCTGCAGTCGAATCGGTCCGTAACTTATAACACATGTCTTTTGGCTTTCTCATTCAGGCCATAGGCACCTAGGATAGGTTTCAGCGCAATCAAGAAGGTTCTGGTATAAAACAGCGACAGCTGCCCTTCTATGTCGGCAATTTTCCAAACCATCATGGCTTTACAACTGTTTTTCTCCCAAAGCATGATCCTTATCTCCCTAGTGAGCTTGTGTGTTTATTTATTTAGCTTGATTGTGTATCGTCTCTTCTTCAGCCCTATTGCGAACATACCAGGGCCTAAGCTTGCTGCTATCACCTCTTGGGTTGAGATTTATTGGGATCTGGTAAAGGGTGGAAAATTTGTCTTCAAGATTGAAGAATGGCATGAAAAATATGGCAAGTGGCTACCCCATTGACTTAGCTATATCCATATTGATAGTCAATCTGAAGGGCCAATCATTCGAATTAGTCCATGGGAAGTACACATTTGCGATGCGGAGTTCTACAATGATCTTTTTACCGCTAAATCAAAGTTCAACAAAATGCCGCATCTGTCACACCGCCTTGCGCATCCAAACGCGACAACCGACGCAATCGAGCACGATTATCATCGCCGCCGCAGAGCAGCTGTCGCTCCTTTTTTTACTAGGCAGAAGATCATAAACTTCAGTCCCTATACCAGCTCTCGAATCAAGAAGCTATGCACTATTCTTGAGACCCAGTACATGGGAACTGGAAAAATAGTCTGTCTGAATGAGGCTTGGGGTGCCTACGTGACTGACGTGCTCACCTGGTACCTCTACGCTTTGTCCTACGATTTCTTAGACTATCCAGAGTTCAAGGCGCCATTCACAACGGCTATCCATAACTTCCTATACTCAATACCCTTTGCAACAAGCTTCCCAATCCTAGCAAGGTGTCTCCAGAGATTGCCTGGATGGGCTCTTGTTATGTTAGATCCGAAGATGAAACCGGTGTTAGAATTTCGCCATGTATGTTGTTTATCTTTCGCAATATGGACTCCATTAACCGGATACAGCAAGTAAGAACTCAGATTCAACGGATCGTAGATGGCGAAAACGATGCACACAAATATGTCGAACACCGTACTGTTTTCCACGAGCTACTCGACTCCAGTATCAAAAGGAGTGAATTAACCGAGGAGATGATGCAGCACGAAGGTTTGAGCTTTACGGGTGCAGGGATTGACACGACAAAGACAGCACTCACGGTTGCAAGCTTTTGGATTCTGCATAAACCGGACGTCAAAGCGCGCTTGGTACAGGAGCTTGAGAAAGCTATACCTAATCCTGACAATTTGCTACCTCTCACGGAGCTTGAGAAGTTGCCATACCTGTCTGCAATCGTGCAAGAATGTAAGCAATTTATGAAGACCCAAACATTCCTAGTTAACCTCCACAGCTCTACGTATGTCATATGGGTTGTCTGAACGACTGACACGAACGAATCCGACGGGCGTCATTCAGTATGGCACATACACCCTACCTCCTGGAACCCGATTTAGTATGTCAAATTACCTGCAGGTCCGCGATCCGGAAATATTCCCTCATCCGAATGAATTTCTCCCTGAGCGTTGGTTGAATGACCCCGTGTCATCTACTGGACATCCTCTAAGTAAGTACCTCACTGTCTTTGGTAAGGGCCCACGTATGTGTCTAGGCATGAATTTCGCGCAGGCAGAGTTGTACCTAGGTCTAGCAGGGTTGTTTAGGAGGATGGATCTGGAGCTTTATGAGACAGATAGGAGCGACGTAGATATGGCGGGCAGTTACTTCGTGCCTCTTCCCAAGAAGAGTAGTAAGGGAGTGCGCGTGATCGTGAAATGAGGGTTACACTAGTTGAGTACCTGTTTGATTGACATGGAACGCCGACTGTATTCAAGCATTGTTTAACTTGCCAAATAAATCAACGGTTCTGTCCATGTAGTAGGGGAGTCGTATGGTTGTTAGGTAGCATGTCTGAAGGAAGATAATAACATTAATTCTAAAGACAATAGGTACAGACTAAATAGAAAGAGAAGAAAACTCAAACAAATAGTAAAAGAAAAAAAAGGAAGGTGAGAGTGATGAGGCCAAGGGGCTTCTCCTAAAAGGGATAGGTCTTGGGCTCAAGACTCATAGTGCCTCCAACATCTCTTGATTGATAGAACGAACCCCCTCTTTTAGAAAGAAAATCTAAACAAGGGCTGCCTCCAGGTTGTTGAAAAAGGCATCAGGCCTAAAAGGTACGTTCGCGGATCCAAAGAGGCCACCCTGTGAAAGAGCGTTGCGCGAAGCAGCGGGCATGGCATCCCAGTCGCTAAGCCAATAAGTGCGACCAGGCGTATTTGTAAACTGCAGAGCGTGATTTAGGGGAAATCGAGTGAAGTATTCCACCTTGACATTGTTGCCCTGCATAGGAGGCGTCGTGGTTTTCTCCCACTTTCCGTGGGCTGATGCTGCGGCACCAAGAACTCGGGGGTTGGCTACTGCCGGGTTGTCGAGCCAGACGACGACGCCCTCCCAGTCGTGGCGGTGACCGCCTGCAACATTGCCGGCGATAGGTTGGTCCTTGGGCCAGTACCATGCGTACATAATAGCAAACTTGCCCTTATGCCAGGCAGCTCGGGCATAGGTTTGGCCCTTGTTCGTGTCACGGCATCCACCGTTGACACTACCGGTGTCCTGGAGACCTCCGCTATAATCGGGATACGTCAGCGCTGGGAATTTCGACATATTATCTCATAGGCTTACCTGGTGTTGCCAGCATCGTCAACAGCAGTATATGGCTGGCAACCGTGGGCGATGTGCAGCAGAGGCTGGAACCTTTCGATGGCACGGCCAATCGCTCCTGCTTGCAGGCGAGTCCGGATGGGGTTGAGGGAGTCGTGGGCGACTACAGCGCGAGCCTCGATGTCAGATGGCGTAGGGGCTGCTAGGACGCCTGAAGCTACTGCAAGAGCAGACAAAATCGTAGTAAAACGCATGTTGGCAGTCGAGAATGGTAAAATGATGCAGGTAATCAGGTGAAAGAGTGTACGGGTTTAGAGAAGGAGTTTGTTGATAGAGTGTGGAATGCTGTGCCCGATTCCAGAAGGCGTAAATGATACCTTTTATATCCAGAGGCTCTACACAGCCCATGATATTCTTCAGCTATCTACAGACCAAATTCTAGTGATGGTACTCGGTGCGACTACTCGGTGATGAGCAGAGTTCCTAACAAATGAGATTTAGGCATAGCGACTACCAGATACAGGCTATCACGGATCAGAGAGTGTTACTTTGAGATCTAATCGAGGGTTAGATCCTTTTACTGCTTACATAGGTTCGTGCTGTGTAGGGTTAGTCTACCTTGGCAGCCTAGGAAAGCACTTGGCACTCATAGGTATCCCAACTTCTAGTGTTATACTGAATCGCACCTTATGCAGCTCTTCCCACAACCGGCAAACCGGAAAATCTTGGCAGTCAGCTCATATGCCAAGGCGAGCTATTTATTCAGTAGATTACTTATGCAAATTACTAAAGACTATGAGTGTCTTCTAGGATAGAGCTTGTGGAATATTTAAGTAACCCAGAACGTTTAGGTACATATACTAGTAGTAATTTTGCGGTTATCTAAGATAGCTTTCTAATGCTTCCAAAAGGCCACTATCTTCTAGTTTTACTAGTTCAGGGAGAGCATATATCACCACTGGAAAAATTGAGCACGATGCAGAATTGGTAACGCTTGGCCACTTATGAAGTTTCTTGGCTCTTATGTAAACCCTAATCTCTAGCGTTGTGACTGAATCGCAATGCTAGTTGCTGCTGAGAAGACATGTAGGTGCTAGAAAAGCGGCGCTACCTACCCATCTTTTCAATATTCCCGACGTGTTATGGATCTCAAAGAAAGAACCAAATATGGAAAGCTATAATACTGTCTTATGCGTGGTCAAGTTCTGTCCCGTGTGCTTCGGCAACTCCGGAGTCCGGCCTGTCACCTAGCATTAGCGTCATACGATCCAGTTTGAGCCTAATGTTTTTGTGGTCTGAGCCACCAGCCTTCAACCAGTCATCCTTGTCTATTAGCGTTTTGTCATCAGTGAACGCGATTTCCTCGATTAGATTGTCTTCAGCAGATGCATCCTCGTTAGTCGCGACAACCTCATTGTCATTGTCATCGTCCAACACATCTTCCAGGACGATTTCATCTCCGTCTGCCACTCTTGCTCCCACATGTATGCGAGAGACCGCTACAGTTTTTGTAATCGTATTGCAGTAGTTTCAAGCTCATGCGAGACGGTCTCGTTCGATTCTGGGTCATCGACATGCATATCTGAGTCCTCAATGATACCCGACCTTCTGCGTATTCCACAATTTCTTCGACAATTGAGCGTTCGTCATCTGCTGTGGTGTTTGCACCGATCGGGCCCTTTTCTACTCCTGTCTCATCTTCGGCGAAGCCTTCTTCTATCCTAGTCTCCTCGACTAAGCCTTCACCATCTGCTGTGATATGTCTATCGGTTGAACACTTGTCGTCTGCTATGGCCTCATCATTGTTCGAGCCCTTTCTGGTCGAACTCTTTCTATCAGCGATAATCCCTACTTCTATTGTACAATTGATGATCGCAACACTTACCGTTCAAAGTAGCTTTAAGCTCTGCACAACTTCCCACAAACGTTCCAACGGTGTGGAAAGGATACAAAGAAAGAAAGAAGATACAAACTGAGCACAAGGTCGGAAGAAGACGCCACGCAGATAATATTGGTAGTCACATGTCTAGAGAAGCTACTTACCAGCACCAGTTCACAGAAGCATGACATCTCACCGTCAACACCACCCAGCGCCGTGGCTCGTCAATCTGGTCACTCAGCAATGACCCCATTATGGCTTTTCACACAAACTCACCTTGGTTTATGCAGAGTACTTCAACAAATCGAAGTATTCGTTGTGCTAGCTGCTGACACAAAGATTTAGTGCTATACTGTATTCTGGAATTGGCAAAAGAGAGGTTTAGATGGTGTATACGAGAGTAAGTTCGTGATCAAAATACGCGACGAGAACAAACACTACGATACAAACAGCTTCAATACATTTGTTCAAAAGATAGTATCATCAACGCGACTCTCTATGTCAAGATGATACCGATGAGCTTTGTGATTTGTCTTATCATTGCCTTCAAAGAGGTGGAAGTCATTTCACATTCCATACATGCTAGGCATTCACTGTCAGGGGTCGCGCTCAGGGAGCTTTTATACGGATACGTCGTATTCGTTGCGGAGCGCTGGCCAAGGAGTTTGTGCACCAGTCGATATCGACGATGAAAGGCTTGGATCACCGAGCGACGATAAAGTTGGGCCCGAAAATACACTCAAGGGATGAACACACCCGAGAGTGAGCTGGTACACTGACTCCAAGGCTAGAGCCTGGGTTGTGTTCACATCTCATGTCCCAGTCAGAGGAGTCACGGCTGGGAAACGTCGCAGCTCAGCAATTTCGAGCTGCATTTGAGGATATGGATGCCTTTAGATCATGGACAATGAAATCTGAGAAAGACCCATATATGCACAAAGGCTTCCAAGAGATTTAGTCAATTTCGCATCATGTTGGTGAGAATAGATTCAACTCATGATTTTATAGTTCTGACGGTTGCCTAGTCGGTACAGGCCGAAGCCCCACTTCCAACCCGTGCCGCATGGGTGTCCCCTTGATAATTTGATTGCGACAGTGTCGTGATTATTTCTCACTCACCGCAGCGCTCTTTGACAGCTGGGGGAGCTTCATCGTCTCCACGTCTGCTGAGCAATATTTGATGCTGCGTTCTAAGCCGTCCGCAATCATGCCGCACGAGGTGGATATTAAAGTCACGAGGGCAGAACGCGTATTTCCTCACACGCCAATGCAGCATAGTCAGGCTGTTCCACTGTCGCTACTAGATGCGACAACCGCCAACTTTGCTCTCACAAACGCTGTGTGGCTCTTTGAGTCCCTCAAGGACAAGGATTCGCTGGACGTCGCCCAGCACCTTAGTCAAACACTCAGCACTGCGCTTTCTTCGTATCCTCAATGGGCCGGCCAGCTGAAGTCCATTGCTGTCATTGATGATGCGTCAGTACCCGCTGAAGCTAGAGAATTCCCAGCCCACGCCCGTCGCTTTGGCCGCGTGTACGTGTGCTTCGGAACCTCCGTAGACGCCGGCGTGGAGTTCATCTCGGCCACAAGTTCTTCCACTACGGACTCACTCTACCAAAGAGAGCGTGTCAAGACGCAACCGCTCTGGAACCGCAAAGACGACAATCTCAGTAGGTTCATACCTCCTGTCGACATTGCGCATGCTTTGCATCCCAACGAGCCTGATGCCACGACGGGATTGCGCAAGCCGATCATGGCTATCCAATGCACCACGTTGTCAGATGGTGGCTTTGTCCTCGCTGTCAAGACCGCGCATCCTCTTGCGGACATCGCGGGCCTCATTCGATTTGTCAAAGACTGGGCTAGTATAAGCACTGCCGTCATCAATGGTTTGCCAGCCCCTGCCCTGACTCCCGTATTCAAGCCGGGGTGGTTGGACAACCTTGCTGCAGGAAACATCAATGCTGAGGAGCCGGACCCGGTCATCGTCGGACGAACGCAACGACTTCCTTTGCACAGGTATGATTGGTGGATTGCGCCTGGAAAGCCTCCGGCGTCATTCCTTGATGCGACGAAACTGGTACCTCCAGCAGGCAAGGCTATGCCGTGGGCTGAGTGGAATCTTAAGGCGCCTGTTTCTGACTATACCATTCACCTCAATACGATGCAGGTCGATTTTCTCGTAAATGAATCTACCAGTATTGATGATGATGGCCCGAGAATCAGCAAGCATGATGCCGTGCTGGCACACATTTGGTCCTGCATTGTGCGCGCACGTCAACTTGGGAAGGATGACGGCCCTGTCCATTGTGATCTTGTGCTTGGCGTTCGATCCGCCTTCAACCTGAAGGGGGACTTCATGGGTTCTCCGACCATCATGATGAATATCGAGCTGCCGGGCTCTGAGGTTGGCTACGAACAATCAAGTAACGCCACCGATGCGATGGCTTCCATCGCTCGGAGGATTCGGCATACGATCTCCACTGTCAGCGACCCGGCAAACCTCGCAGATCATCTTCATAGCGTCGCGTATGAGAAGTCCCCTCAGCGAATATGGCAAGCATTCCTCGGCCGGCGTCACATACTGGTGACGACCTGGGCACGCGCTGGCATCTACGATGTCGACTTCGGTCTTGGATCGCGCATACGATACGCAGACGGCATCATGCCGGACCTGGACGGTATCATTCTTATCAAAGAAGCACCTCCATCATCTGGAGGCTTCTTGTCCGGGTCTCGGCCGTCTTGGACCGACAGCGGGGTCGATGTTTCTGTTCATATTTGCGCTGAGGACATGGAGCGATTGTTGAAGGATCCTTTATTACTGCCACATCTTGGTTAAAAATCTGTAGATCTCTTCAGCCCATTGGTGTTTGATCAAATACTAGATAGCTGAGAGATGCTTATGTAGCTCGTCATTCGAATAGTTTATCGCAAAAATATATTGAGGTACGCGTGAAAGAAACCATGGAGCTTCAGCGTTGCCCAATGTTCAACGTACTAGCGAGCAGGTGGCATGGTTAGAGTAGCTATATGTTCCGAAGCTCGCCATGCCTTTCTAGTTTTTGTTTATACTGCGAGCCCACTGATGCCATGCGAGGTATACCGCGGGATGTATCTATTATCTCTTCGATATGCGCGCAAAATCGGCATATATCAACAGGGGTCCAAAAAGGAAAAGAGTACGAATCATTGCATAAATGTTCTAATGCAAGAGCGCATGCGAACTCATGACTCACTAAAGAAAGCTACACGCTACACAATGTCTTTTCTTGATATCCCAACCTAGTTTACCTTCTCCCCAAACTGGCGCCATTGCTGTTTTACATCTATATCAATCTTCCCTTTGTCTGATGAAAGGAGTAACTCCCTTCCGGCAGGCTCTTTCGCATACATCACTAGATGTTTCTGGTAGAAATTAGTGTTCACTATCAAAAATATAGACTATGTCAATGATGCTTACTTTTCCTAAAGTCAGTTTGATAGAGCCTTCTAGCCAATGCATTGGTTTGTAGACCTTCATGTTCTTCCTCCCCTTGATTAACGATAAGATATTCTCCGCAACAACGAAGGTTTGCATATAACCCGCGCGTCCCATCTTTGGTCCACCAGACGCTGCGACGTCACCAGCGGCAAAGATTTTCGGAAACCGCTCATCTGCAATCTGTAGTGTTGGTCTGACAAGGATATGAGAAGAAGCTTTTGATATTGACTCCTGTGAAAAGTCGGAAATGACTGAGCTGTTCGGCCGCTGACCAGTGCATGGGATCTGCGCTGCGTGAGTTGACTCGCACAAAATTCTCCCGTTATTGAAGTTCGACTTACGATCAGATCAAAGCTCTCGTCTTTGCCGGATGTCAATTTGAGGGTGTGACTGCCCTCCACAATCTTTGGCCGCTCGTTGAGCCAGACCTCCACGCCCATCTCACCGAGCCTTTTCATCACGTACTGATGCAACCGTTCCCCAAAACTCGGCAGCAGCCTGTCTCTTGAATGTAACAATACCACGCTTTTCTCTGTATAAAAGTCTTTGATATCGCTAGCGAGCTCTACGCCTACTGCACCTCCACCCACGACCGCGATTCGGGCTGCCTGCTCGATTGCATCCTGCAACCCTCTCAACTCTTGCATCGCATCAAGAATTTGCGTTGCTGCAACCTTACTAGGAAGTGTTGATGATGTGCCCGTGGCAATGACTAGGTATTCATATTCCAATTCCTTTCCACCTTCTAGCCTGACAACGCGTTCATCCACTTTATCAACCTTGCCCTGCACAAACTCGAATATGCCCTTTGGCGCTCCTGTTCCTAGCCCTGTATATGGAATGAAGGCATATCTCTCATAACCTCTAATGACGCTGAATCTTGGAAAGGCGAACACGTAATTGAAGTGTGAATTCTTCTCGATGAGGACAACGCGATATCCAGTGGGCAGTGTTTCGGTCAAGCGTTTTGCGGTGTAATAGCCGGTGAAGGAGCCACCGACTACGACCACATTCTTTGTTTGCGATGACGGTAGAGATTCGTAGGTATAGTGGTGGACTATAGCCGTGATTTTGCGGGTTAAGGCCGATAGGGCGAACGAGGGCAAGTCACGTAGAAGAAGAAAAAGAAGATTGAGGATATCAGAGAGCATCTTTCTCGATATTTGGTACTGAAAAATGGTCGTTCAAAACTCATATTAAACTTCATGGAGCGGGGCCTGCCCTATACTTACCTTGCCATTTCTCGGCTTTTCCCATGAAATGTTCGGAGCCGAGATTCCGGAGCAACATTTAAATCCGAACGCGCACGCGCCCTATAACAATGAACTGAGGAATACGAAGTTGAAGTCATCTGCACATGAAATTTTATCAGAATTTTTGATATGCACATTAATGGAAACATCCCGGCTTGGCTACAATGAGTAAAAATCAGTACACCGACAACGTTGTATACGTGCGTTGCTGGATTACAGTGCATATTAATTCAGTTCGGAAGTATTAGAGGTCGATTCAGCGTAGCATTATATATACTAAGTTTTGTATAGATATAGTGGTGCAATTTCTTACAATAATTTGCAAGTCGCTGTATTCCATCTAAGAAGTATTCATTTGAGCAATCCAAGTTCATGGAGTTGTCCACCAGATTGATCTATCTCGTGCGAGGTTTTGTTGATTAGAGAGAACTGGTGTTATTTCATGTAGAGATTGTATTTCAACGGCTGTTTTGTTCCAAATCAGATCCCATAACTCATTTATTTCATTCCGCAGTTAAAATGCATCGGAAAATCATGACCGCAATTATTCCCTCATTGTCCGTGGCAGCTGCGCAAAGCGCACCACCGGGAAAAAATCGGGTATGGCTTGCTAAGAATCAAACCAGATCAAGCCCAACAACGAATACGAATCGATCCAAGAATCGATCCGGTCAACATCATCAATCTTTACCTATCAGTCTGAGCAATCGAGCTTTTCCTACTGTTTTAGGCAAGAAAAGCCAAGTTGGCTCCAGCTTGAATCGCTTCATCGTTGATAACTTCCAGTATTTGAGATTTCATATCCATGGCACCCCCGACATCTTCGCAACAGAAGTAGAAATGTTGAATGATATTATCTGTTGATTTATTAAAAGCTGGTCCCAAAGTTTTTTTTCTGTAAGTCGTATTACACATCCCGCATTACCATGCAAAAGCCGGTGCCTATCATTGCATCCGACGTGATATCAAGCCCAGTCCATGAAAACACCAATAAAAATACCTGCAAAAACAAAATCGCGCCATTTCCCACATTCGAGCTCCTCAGCTGAGGAAGCTGGAGTCTTGCCTCCGGTTTGACCAGTAGAGGTCCTGCTGGGTTGCGTGTTTGCCTTCCCACTACCAGAAGCATCACCACCCTTGGTGTTCTCAGAAGCGCTAGTTGCCGTGACAGATATCGAGTGCTCGATTACCGCAACGGGCGTCGTGCCGGGTATCAGCGAAATCTCCATACCACTAATCGTCGTCTCGTGACCGGGCATCAGTGTTTGGCCGTTTGGAAGTAATATACCTCCTCCAGCTGTGGCTGGTAGGAAAGAATAGCCAGATGGGAGTGCGCCAGCGGATATGGTTGTGCCCCCAAGAACGATCTCGTGCGTTGTAGCTGGGAGCGGGATGGTACTAGTACCGATGACCAAGGCGGAACTATCGCGTGAAATAGTCATACCATTGACGACGGTTGTCCTTCCAGGAGCAAGATCCGTTGCAAGCTCGCCAATGGGAACCGGGATTCCGTTGACTACAACTGTGGAAGTGCGTGGTATCGACCCACCTTGAGGCAGTGCAATGGTACTTGTTCCATCGACTACAAGAAAAGAGCCAGAATGATCGCGAGAAATAGTATCGCTGCCAATTGTGGTCACCTGACCAGACTTCAGCTGCGTAGCTATCTGGTTAAGGTCAATAGTCGTTCCACCAATGACAGCGGGTGGCGCAACAGGCGCTGGAGTTATCGGTGGTAGGGCAATCGTTTTGGTACCACCAACTACGACAAACCCAGCCGAGCTGTCAAAAGAGATAGGCACATTGTTGATAGTTGTTTGTTGGCCTGGGTTGAAGTCATTGGTCTTGTCGCCTACGATTATTACGGATCTAGATGGGTCGATTACAACGGGACCAGCTCCTGGTAAGGTGACTATCGGTGCAGGCACCACGCCATTGGGTACGTCTGTCGCCGATGAACCCGGGCGGTCGGTTATGATATCTTTTTTGGTAGCTGATGGCTCGGCCGGTCCAGCCTGTGGAGGTATGTTTTCACCCGGGCTTGGTGGTACATCTTCCTGACCGGGGCTCGATGGGCCATCATCCGTGTCGTATGGAGGGCTTCCAGGCCTCTGAATGCCCGGTTGATCATCTGGCTTACTGCGCATTTTGCTTAGCTCATTCCATAATCTGAAGCCGCAGTGATCTTACGGTGTTTTTACCGCAGGTGGGTTGTAAACTGGCGGAGTGAGGTGGTCGTAATTGAATAGAGTCGAACGAGTAATTGCTGTTGCAGTTATAGTATAATATGATGCAGGAAGGGTTTGCACGGCGGTGGAAGTGTATGTCGAAGTTACTTCGCAAATTCTTGATTCTGGCATTGGCAGTGTTGTAGGAGCTTGAGTGGGACGGTGAGTAGGACCATTAGTGGGTCCATTGGTGGGTCCATTAGTAGGATAATATGCTGTAGGGTGTGCTGCCGAACTGTTCCAATATCTTTTTTGCCTTTTTGCTGTTAGCATGTCTCGATTGGCTTTTGTTCTAATCGGCTTACTCATTGGCTGTGGGCATCGCTATGCGCTTGTTCATTAAAATGGTAGTTGTGTTCCACGAACCTGGGTAAGTATTCCATGCTGCTGTAGTTGTGTTCCATGCCACAGTAGTTGTTTCCCATTCAGCTGTGGTTGCATCTGATGCTGCTGAAGTTGGTTCTGGCGGCGGTGCTGCTACTGGCGATGTAGCTACTGGCAGTGTTGCTGCAGTTGGCTCTGGCGTTGCTGGAGTCATATCTGAAGCTACTCTACTCATGACCGGTCCTTCTGTATTTGCATCTACCGTTGGTGTGAACTTGATCCATGGAGCTGAATATGTGCTCCATGATGTCGGGGGTGTTGCGGTTGAGTTCAGACTGAAAGTCTCGGTGCTTGTCGCTATTGAACCATTGTAGAATGGTGTGACATGCACAAGTAGCATCAGTCGCGCTGTTTGTGTAAAATATGCTGCTTGTGGCTGTACGTAGTTCTTGCTCGTCAAAGTCACATATTGAGTATTACATCCGTCATCTCGGCCTCGCAATGTTTTGATGTCGTATGCGACGTGTGGGAAGGCCGCACACCCAGCTGGCAAAAAATCTCCAATTAGACCATTTCTGAACAAGGGGACTCGAGTTCTTACCCACGAAGCATAGGTATACGAGCGCAAAAGGGCCCTTCATGATCGCTGCGAGGCTGGAGATTGAGTATCACAGGCAAGGATACAGCGATAGAGAAAAAGTCCTACGCCCTAGGAAACGGAGCCGAGTAATAAGGCGAGCATATCAGAAGACATATTGTACGGCCCCATTACCGACGACGAATCCTACCCTCGCTTCTTGTGTTGTCTGTCAGCCCTCAATGTTAGCCCCCAACAGCATAATCTTGGCACCGCCGCAGCATGCACCTTGCGATTGGCTGTGGGCTTTCGTATTGCCTGATTGCGGCAAGGCGTAATAGTGTTTGATTGCGCTTTGAGCAAGCGTGGTTAGGCGCCCGATCTGCTTACCGGTGGGCGACATGGGTCGTCTCGTCCAGGTCCACTCACATATTGCCGCACATGCAGGTCGTTATGAGTGGCGCATCCACCTGCCGTCCAGACCCTGCCTCAACATCCCTACAAAGATATGTATGTACTAGCACCAATCCTCGAGGCCTCCGGGTGTCTCCCTTGAAACACCCACGTCCATCGTGAACGCAAACGTTTGGCGACGTGGACAGCACCCCAATGGCCACACCACTCGTCATTGATGGATCGGGGCAGTGGTATGGCAATGATGGGAGCTGGTCAGGGTATGTTCAATATTGGAACTTGAAGAAATTCTCTCATACGCTGAGCGCTAAAGCATCGCAGTTTCATGGTTCAAGTGGGTACTCCGCCACAAACATTCGAAGTCTTTCCCTCCTTCCAGTCGTCGAATATATGGCTCCCAAACGCCGAAGAGTGCACGCGGCTCCAGGGCGATGCGCCATCATGCGGTAGTTCCCGTGGTGCGGCGCCATTTCAACAGAAGGAAAGTCCAGGCTTCCAGACGAACATGTCATCTACCTGGAAGAATATCATACTCCAGGATCTCGTGCTCGAGAAGAATCACGGTATCACCGGAAACGGCTTGGTCGGATTCGACAGTGTCATTGTGAACGATATCACGATCGAAAAGTTTCCAGTCACTGCATATGCCGCACCCGGCTTCTGGATGGGACATATGGGTCTTTTGCCACTACCAGTCAATTATTCAGAAACCATTAATTCACCGTCTTTTTTGACCGCTCTGAAAGATGGGGGACACATACCAGGCTTGGGCTTTGGCTACCAAGCAGGCGCTTCGTATCGGGGTACAAAAGTGCCAGGAAACCTGGTCCTCGGAGGCTACGATGCTTCGCGCGCCTCAGAACCTCTGACCGTTAAAATCAACGCCGACATGCTCAACGCCTTGACAGTTGTAGTACACGACATCATAGCGACCAACACTTTGAACGGTACACTATCTCTGATCAACAATGAGCAAATTTTCGCCCCACTCGATTCTTCGATTCCTGAAATGTGGCTTCCCAAGTCTGTGTGCGATAGATTTGAGTCTGTTTTTGGGCTGGAATACCATGAACCATCTGACCGCTACGTCCTATCAGATGACCAAAGAGACAAGCTTCGTGCGCTTAAGCCAGTCGTGACAGTAACCATAGGCTCGGACACATCGCTAACCGGTAACACTACCATCGTCCAGCTTCCATATGCTGCGTTCGATCTGCAGGCCGGGTACCCAATCTTTGCCAATACCACCAACTACTTTCCTATCCGCAGGGCCCAGAACGACACGCAATACGCTATCGGAAGAGCGTTTTTACAAGAAGTGTACGTTGGTGTCGACTTTGAATCCGGAATCTTCAATGTCAGTGCTGCGAAATGGGACAACTCGGATCCCGAAATCATCCCTATATCACCCAAGCTAAACATTACCACTTTCACGATTGAAGTGATCAAGAAGAGGAAAGGTCTCTCTGGCGGTGCGATAGCCGGAATAGTCGTCGGATGTGTCGTTGCAATCGCGCTGCTCATCGCAAGCGCATGGCTACTGGCACGAAAACGAAAGCAAAAACAGACGCCAGACGTGACTGTCGAACTGACTGTAAACGAAAAAGCCATGTGTGACGGGTCCGAGCCATCGGAACTCGAGCAAAGCGTCGTCAAGATCAGCGAACTTCCAGATAAGCATGGCGAAAGCGAGCTGCGTGAGGGTAGGCTGGTGCCCGAACTTGGCGATCACGATTGCGTCTACGAAATGCCGGCGGAGCGGTTCCATGAAATGCCTACGGATGATGAAAGGCAAGAAGAGAAGGACAAAGCAAAGACAGATAAGTGATACGCTTCGGGAGAGGAAGGGATTGACACCCTTTGTTTCGTTGAGATGGTTTACAAGCGCTGTGAAGTCTTGCGAAACAATACCGCACTCAGAATGCTCTATCACCACGGCGCGCTACTGACGGAGGACACATAATCTGTCTGATCTTGCATCGACCTGATCATGGACATGGCGTGTCTGCATGATAATTGATTTAACGGCCTGGAAAGGAAACCTTTCCTTCGCATCGCTGCAGCCGGCATATTGGGTGGACTTTTGAGTTGCATTTTAACCTGGCACAATACCACATAATGTAGTTCCAACACAGCGTTTGCGGTAAGACGCTTTTGTTTCACGCATTCGCGTACCCAGATTGGATCTCCAAAGAAGTTTTCGTACATGTTGGCGACATTAGTCCCTTACAGTAGTTCTTTCTTCTAATGTCCTCCTCGGCGACTACCTTTTGGACTTTCATAGAGTAAAATCGATAGCTGTGCTCATGTGGCAGTGGAGAGACTGCACGAAACCATCCTCGTATTTTGGTATCATGAATAGAAAAATGATTCTCTCGTGTCCTTATTATTTGCTACTAGCTGTTGTGAATGAAACTCTGCCGAACAACAACTTTATTGACAGCCTATAAACATGTTTCATGCCACCCTACAACCACTCGCGCCATGCGCAAGCATAAGTGTAAAGAAAGGTAAGACATTGCTTACTCGCTAGCGCGCCACAATGCGGATCTCATCTCCACATCTGTCTAGAGTCCTACGTTCATCTCGTCCCTCTCATCCCCATGACCAAGAATGACGACGCACGACGGCAATACAACCACAGCACCCCACAAACTGTGCAAATGGTGCAAAACCGTGATCGAGAAACTGCGTCCATCCTTCGCCCAGAATCTCGAGCGCGATCGCTTGTTATTCCACTATCCGGACGTGGAGGCGCTGCTCCGCGGCGCGCTACAGCAACGATGTCATATGTGCTCCATCTTCGCAGGCTGGGCAACCCAGAGCCAGAAAGCAAGCGACATCAAGACGGCCCTAGCGAAATCTGGGACGGTTCAAGACAACAAGGATAACGCTCTTGCTACCATTATGAAGAATGCGGTACCCATGGACTCGACGGACTCTTGGCAGGCTTTTGATGTCTTTCTGGGCTATGTCCGCGACGATGAGACATTGGATATAGTATCTCGGGCGTCGCTAAACTACTTCAAGAAGGGATGGGGTAAGAAGGATCTGCCGTCTGAGATGCTGACGAGCTTCACAGGGTCGCAGGGTAGCTTCGACATGATAAAGAAATGGCTTGATATTTGCACTCGGGAGCACCCCGAGTGTCGTACTGACCCGCGGCGACATGCACCTACGAGGTTGCTTGATCTAGGGAGAGAGGACACGCAAGACATCAGGCTCGTTGATGGTAGCACGATTGGCGGAGCTCCGTATGCAGCGTTGAGCTACTGCTGGGGCCTAATCCCGCAGCTCATGCTGCTACCAGAAAACCATGCAGACTTTAAGCTCAACATGCCTTTTGAGACACTCTCAAAGGTCGCACAAGATGCTGTCACCGTCTGCCGAGCCATGTCAGTGCGCTACCTCTGGATCGACGCCCTGTGCATTATCCAAGGCCCCAATGGCGACTTCCAGCAGGAAGCGTCGAGAATGGAAGACGTTTACACAAATGCGCTGTTCACCATCACGGCTGCGGCCTCCAAGGACACATCCCAGCCATTCCTGGTCCCTCGCAATCCGCTGGCATGGGTCGACTGCCAGATCCGTGAAGAACAGCACAGCGAGCGGTATCGAAGCTACATCGAGGGAAATCCTTACTGTCGTCCCAATGAAAACGTACCCGGGACGTTTCCGCTAGATCATCGTGGCTGGTGTTTCCAGGAACAGTTTCTTTCGCCCAGATCCATTTACTATGGAACGAAGGGTATACATTGGGAGTGCAGAAGGTGTGTTGTATGCGAACACGAAAACGACATGGCCCGTGGACATTTTGACAGTGAACCGGATGCATCGCGCAAGAGCAGGTTTATGGAGCTCGTATCTCTGAGCCAGGACCGTAAAGATGCCGAAACTAGCTACAAGCTGCGCGAACTGTGGGGAGACGTCGTGTACCGATACACTGCGACAAAATTGACGCATCAGTCGGACAAGCTGGTCGCTTTGGCTGGTATCGCTTCGGTATTTCAAGACAAGTTCAAAACGACTGCCTCATTTGGTCTTTGGACGGAGTTTTTCTTGGATGAGATTCTGTGGTTTCACGATGCCAACGTCGAAGGGGACGCGGTGAGACATGACCTCGCACCTTCATGGGCTTGGGCGAGTCTACAAGATGCTGAGATCTATGGTGCAAACACCTTGCATAGCGGTGAAACAGGTGAAGAGCATTATCTGGTGGACTTTTTCTCAGCGACACTGGTGTCTCTGCCTCGCATCACGGGTTTTATGCCGTTGAGACACAGTGGAAGAGATCAGTCAGGGTCTAGCTTCCGTCTGCGCGGGATTCTCACGCGCTGTGTCCATCGCTCCGTCAAGTCTCGGTATGAAGATCGGATCATTGATTGGCTAGATCCGCTCAACTGCAAGGATCCAGAGGCTCGACAAGACGTCGTGCGGTATCATCTTGACACATTCAAAGAGGAGGGGAACTTGTTCTGCTTCCTGGTCAGGCGAGAGCATCGCCGATCTCGAGATGGTAATATGACCACATCTGGGGATAATGACACGGTGTGGGATCACGGCCTGGTTTTGACACCAGTTGATGCATTGCAGAATCGATTCAGGAGAACTGGTACCTTTGTTGCAGTTTCGAATGCTGCTGGAAACGCCAAAGCTTCCGCTGATACGGAGCTGCGTTCGCTACGCATGTATCTCTTCGCAGATACTTTGGAAGAGCAAGAGATCGAACTAGTTTAAGGGAATAAGAAAACGGTCTGCAGGACAGGAAGTCACTCGGCAATACATGAGGACGGCGCTGGAAAGCAGTCAAGATACTTCAAGCCAGCTCAAGCTCAATCAGCGAGTCAAGACTGTTCGGATGCCGCCAGATGCCCGTCATCCTCAAGCCCGCACCCTCGTACAACTTGCGGTGTTCGTCCTCGGTCCGGTGCCGTGCCCCAAGACAAATCATCAGCTCCCAGTCCAGGGCAGCTTCGCTTTGTTAGAGATCTGACACATTAGGCTAACAGGGATGACTTACTTTGCGCCCAATGCGCACCCTGACTGGGTACTACGTAGTCGTTGACGAGGACCTTTGAATATCCCTTCTTCATTGCTGGCACGATAGCTTTCATGATGTCTGTGTTCACCTGGTCGTTCCAGTCCTGAATGATGGAATGCAGGTAATATGCTCGAGCGCCTTTGACCGGCTGCTCGGTCATGAAATCGTGGCCCATCTTGTCTGCACCCGGGCCAAGTTCCGCAAGTTTAACTACCTCGGGGCGGTCTTGCAGTACCAGCGATCCAGGAAGTTTCCCCTCCAACGCTACTCTCAGCCCTTCAATATCGTGTCCTGAGCCTCCACCCACATCAACCAGGAAGATTGCGTCTTTGTCGGCCCCCTGGATCAGGCGCTCCTCGACAGGATAGTAGTCTTTTTGGAACCATCGGGGTCGGCCTTTACTCCAAGAATCCATCATGCTAGCGAAACGTCGTCCCATTTCAGGATTTTGCTCGAAATACTCAAAGTAGTGGTGTCCCTTGCAGTTGTATTGAAGCTGGAACGGAGTGTCAAAGCCCGAATCAGGGCATTTCCAGCCACGCTGCTCAAAATACGGCTTTACAGAATTGTGCACGGGATTGAAGTTCTCGGCAATATACAGTATGGAGTCCTGGTATGAGGATTCGACGAATGCAGACGAAGTGGGCGTATTGGCAAATGTGCCTGGGCCTGTCTCACGGATAATATGTGTGGCAGCGAGATGGCGCAGTATACGACCAACGATGACTGGGTCCACGTTCTTGTCGCACTTTGTCGCGATTTCGTCAATGGAGGCGCCAGTCTCTGGTATGCCCTGCATGGCCTGGAACAACTTCACTTCGGTTGCCATCCACAGGACGTTGAGATTAGCGGGCTGCGCCCATATCAGCTCGAGCATGTTCTCAGAGGGATGGCTGATCTCGGCAATGAGGTTCCTACAGGCGTCGAGCAGGCCTTCCCTCGCACCAGGGCTCCCGTTCTTAAAGGCATCGCTGAGGTTGGCGACGCTGTCGAGGAGCGTAAGCGCAGCCTTGGAGGGAGTGGGATCGGCGGCCATGATAAAGTTTGAACAGGGTAGATGGCGATGATTGGAAAGGAGGGAACGCCCGTTCACAGTGTGTGACGAGTCTGGAGTCGGGGTCGGGCCTCAACTTAGCCCCTCACCCGGACGAATGTTGACCGAGATGGTGGCATGGTGGGAGAGCGGGCGGTTGGTCGAGCGCATGCAGGCAAAGGTCAGGAGGATGCAGCAACGCCGTCATGATCCTGGACGACTATGACCACCACGGCAATGGTCTCCTCACACGCTTCACCATCCGCTGCTGTGTTATTGCACTTTCAGCCTCTCCGCCAGCCACCCGGCTAGACCCTGTCCGACCCGTTTTTTCGGGCATTCAGACTGCCTTTTTCGAGTGTAGCCGCCGTTTGGCCATGTCGATGCATGACCGCCACGATCTCGAGGCGCAAATGCCGCCTCCACCCGTAGATGCTGCGCGCGCATCTTCCTCGGCGCAATCTGCAGCCGTGGATTCTGGCATTGATGCTGGATCGTCGTCTGAGTTTGACCAGGACAACAGCGGCAGCCATGCGCTCGTCGCCCAGGACGACACGAGCGAGGCATCGACAGATGAAGGGTAAATTGTCGCGGAGAGAACCCCGCTGCGCCGCATTATTGACACTGTGTGTGCAGCTATGCAGACTCTGACACGTCCTCGTTCCTATCCTCAATCCTCTCGGAAGTCCGCCGCGGCGTAGAAATCGAAGGCCGCCTGTATCCGAGCTACGGCAAGCATGACTATGGCATGCCCATCGACGAAAAAGAAATGGATCGCAATGATCTGCAACACCACAAGTACACGCTGCTGCTGCGCGACCGCCTCTTTGTCGCGCCCATTCCCGAATCTACATTTGAAGATGCAAACTGCCGCGTCCTCGACTTGGGTACTGGCACCGGCATCTGGGCGATAGATATGGCGGACAAGTACCCCAACATCGAGGTCCTGGGCGTAGACATCGCCGCCACACAGCCGGCTTTTGTGCCGCCAAACTGCATCTTTGAGATTGACGACGTCGAGGAAGATTGGCCGTATCGTGCTGCGCACTTTGACTTTATACATGGCCGTGATCTCATGACTGCGATCCGCGACTGGCCGCGACTGATTGCGCAGGCCTATACACACCTGAAGCCGGGCGGTTGGATCCAGCTCGCCAGCACCATACCCGGTGCCTTGAGCGACGACAACAGCATACCAGAGAACAGCGGGTACCTGGAGTCGGCGCGTCTGTACTTTGAAATTGCTGAGAAGATGGGCGCGCCGCTTGATGCACCGCGCAGTTGGAATGCCCAGATGAGAGAAGCGGGCTTCATTAATGTCCAAGACGAAGTGTTCAAGTTGCCCATGGGCCCTTGGCCGCGTTCAAAGAGGCTCCGCACTGTGGGCAAACTAGAGCAGATTATGATTCTCGAAGGGGGGTTTGAGGCATACATGCTGCGGGGGTACACGCAGGTGCTGGGAGGAAAGGCAGAGGATTTACAGATCATCCTTGCGTTGGCGAAGAGGGAGGTGCGGGACCCGTCGATTCATACCTATGTCCAGTTCCACATTACGTATGGGCAGAAGCCTCAGTAGCCTATGCAAGGGATAAAAAACCGACATGTCTCGACGGATGTGTACATACAGCGATGACCCTGCATCAGGGCAGAGCAGGGGTGTGTTCAGACGGGATGCTAATCCCGAATGGGCTAGGCCAGTCTGTGTTCGAGTGGTAGAACGTACCTCGAGAGTTCCCCGCGCTGACACCACGCTCACCGTCCCAAAGCCACGACAAGGGAGAAATCTCGCTCAGCGCCATCCAAGACCCGCCGCAGATATCCTGTGGCACCTTTCCTGCAATATTCTAGTCATTTGGCCTCTCTGTAATTCGAAATACCCTGATCCGTCACCCCGGAGTTGTCGCGCGACGGCTGCTCCGCTGCCGACTCTGCCTATACCCAGTCCTTTCGCATTATCGAACAAACGACACTGCAGCTGCTCCTTGTTCTTCAGAAAAAGTCACTCACGTTTCAAAACACTTCGAAACCTGATTCCCCTTGGTGGTTTCGCAACGCCAAGCAGTATTACATTCGCGCTCAATTGAGGCAGTTTCTAGCGCCTATACCGCATTAGGCCACGCACACCCAGAGCACCCTGTTGGAGACAGCCAGTTTGTCTGACAAACCTGCGCATCTTCTAGGCTATCGATTGCGTGAGCGGTAGACACAATGCGGGGCACATTGACGTTGACGCTTTCGAGCTTTCTTCTCTCCCTCTCCTCTGTCTCTCCAGGCCTTGCTTCCGAACAACAACCTTTTGAATTTGGCGATATGTCTGCAACACAGTACACACTCCCCCCGCTCCCGTATGCATACGATGTCAGTAGTACTGTTGAATTCCGTTTTGCCCCGTACGTGTTGTACTCATAGCTTCCCAGGCACTGGAGCCGCACATCTCAGCTCAGATCATGGAGCTGCATCACAGCAAGCACCACCAGACATACATCACCAATCTGAATGCTCTGCTCAAGAGTCAGGCTGAGGCAGTGTCGGCCCTCGACATTCCATCGCAGGTCGCGGTACAGCAGGGCATCAAGTTCAATGCTGGAGGCCACATCAATCACTCCCTTTTCTGGCAGAACCTTGCTCCAGCCAGTTCAAACGAGGCCAAGAGTTCTGCTGCCCCCGAGCTCATAAAGCGCATCAAGGCAACCTGGGGCGACGAAGACAAGTTCAAGGAGGCTTTCAATGCTGCGCTGCTGGGCATCCAGGGCAGTGGCTGGGGCTGGCTTGTCAAGACCGAAGTCGGCAAAGAGCAGAGATTGTCTATCATCACCACCAAGGACCAGGATCCCGTTGTAGGCAAGGGCGAGACTCCCATCTTCGGTGTCGACATGGTAAGTAGCATTGCATCTGAATGCTGATGAACATGTGGCTGTGACTAACTTTGTATAGTGGGAGCATGCGTACTACCTGCAGTACCAGAACGGCAAGGCAGCCTACGTCCAGAACATCTGGAACGTGATCAACTGGAAGACGGCCGAGGAGCGGTACCTGGGATCTCGCGCCGATGCATTCAGCGTGCTCAAAGCGTCCATGTAAATCCGCACCTATGATACAGTAGCAAAAAAAATTAGTGTTGTGAGAGAAAAACCACAGTGTGTTCATAATGTGATCAACGCGTTGTCCTTTGAACAGATGCGGCTTCGAGCGTAGAGCACCGTGGTGGATGCGCTCGGTCCAATCGGGTACTCCCGAACAACTTGCTCAAAGACACTCATTCACCCTCAGCGTCTGACTTTGAAACAAGAAACACGACGCGCAATCCGAATCATTCCTTGGGATCGAAAAAATTCCTTGGGTTGCTGTCTGTTGAAAAGATTCGCATATTCCTACTTCTACTGTTTCTTGCATTGCAACATCGCCACTTACTGCCATTCGTACTCGAACATTTTGCCTCATTCGCCAACGTCTCGCATTCTCTTTTTGATCGCAACATAGATTCGATCAGACATGTGCAACGGCGCATCGACACGCACCGCTCAAGGCGGATCCATTGCCGTTTTGCACCCTATCCACAGCCTCCAACGCACGCCCTCCTCATCTTCTATCTCTTCTAGCTCCTGCAACTCCTCAGACGACGAAGACGAACAACAACAAGTACCAAACGAGATCCTCGTCTTCTTCACCAATCCACTTTCCAAAAAATCAGGCACAAATATCCAAGTGCACGGTCTACATGAGCAGCTAAAGCATCAAGAGGGTTACATCGTAATACAGTAAGCTTCCCATTCTACACTGCCCACCCATGGACGCATGAACCATCAACGCAAGCGCAGAGCTAACAAATTCAGCCGCGATGGTGATCTCTCCTCTCCGCTTTCTACGCCAGCATCACCAGATACCACCGCATTGTGCTCATTCGCAATAAAACGGCATGCGCGCAGCTGGGCATTGGAGCGTACATTGGACCTCGGTGTCGGCGACACGGGTATTATTGGGCGGAGAGTCTCGGTCGTCACGGAAAAGAGGGAAATGCTTGCGCAGGGTATTGTGGGGTGGAATTAGCATCTTTATTTATCTTTATTGCGGCTGGTTCAGGCGTTGAATGATGTTTGTGTTGCATTTCATGAGTAGAGTAGTCGATGCAAGGGGCGATTCAGAGTTCTGAGAATGAACAGCATGAGCACCCAGAGAGTTTGTACTACTCATGCTAGATTACCTTCAAGTTTGGACTTCTCCTTAACGTCAATTCAGCCTTTGTTTCTACAATAGATACTCCATTTGATAGTGGTAATCATATCGGCTCTGCGGGTTCGCCTATGCCGATTGGGATTTCCAAAGAAAACCACACTACTTCAGTTTTACCCGCTCTCAAAAAGAGACAAGAGACATCCTAACTTTCGTCCCAACATATGGTCTTGCAGTAGCCGATTACTATAGTGACGTAGTCCATCACGTGCACGCCAAGGCCTTAGTTCTCCCGCAAATTTCCAATCAGTGTAGACGCGAGCTCTGTCCAGTACACTAGTCGCTCTAGGCGGCTGCATGAACATACCGTTCCAGATATCCAACAAAAGGCACACCGGCAGTTTTAACCCCATACTGTGATATATCCGCACGTCTGCGTTATTCAATTCCTGTTATGCAAGTCAATCATTCTGGAGGCGCACCCTCCTTACCCTACCATGAACCCGACATCATCACCATTCTCGTGCTAACCTCTTTTTTACTCTTACTCAATATTGTTAATTCCGTGCTGGATAAAGTGCTGTATTGCGGACTCCTGGGCCAGGTTCTGGTCGGCATTGCGTGGGGTACGCCAGGCGCGAGATTGTTGTCGGCGAATGCGGAAGAAGCGATTGTGCAATTGGGCTATCTTGGGCTGATACTGCTGGTGTTTGAAGGTTTGTGGTACATTTATTTTTGCTTTGCACGCCAGATTAACTGAGATCACGATTTGATGGATACCAATGGATACTGCATTGCCCAGGTGTTGGAAAGTAGAACTAATAATCACATTTGCTAACTCATTTCCGTAGGCGGCCTTTCTACGTCATTTCAGTCTCTGAAAGCTAATTTGCTTCTCTCGTCTGGCGTCGCGCTGACGGGGATCGCGGTGCCGATAGGCCTTTCGTACACTCTGCAAGGGCTTCTTCATGCGACGCCATTGCAAGCTTTTGCCGCTGGAGCAGCGCTATGCTCAACGAGTCTTGGCACGACCTTCACTGTGCTAGCGTCCAGCGGCCTCTCTACGTCCCGGCTGGGCGTTGTGCTCACGAGTGCAGCCATGATGGACGATGTGGTTGGATTGGTCATGGTGCAAGTGATTTCCAACCTGGGTGGCAGCAACTTTAGTTGGGTTGTCGTTGTACGTCCTGTCTTGGTTTCCGTGGCATTTGCACTGGCTGTGCCAGTGGCTTGCTTGTTCGTTGCAAGGCCCATCA
The DNA here is from genome assembly GCA_020744315.1 of Curvularia eragrostidis. Classification (NCBI taxonomy): domain Eukaryota; kingdom Fungi; phylum Ascomycota; class Dothideomycetes; order Pleosporales; family Pleosporaceae; genus Curvularia; species Curvularia eragrostidis. Next base: position 166,247 of record JAIRCK010000042.1, on the reverse strand, counting down.
CGTTACGTATAAACCAATATCGAGAAGCCCATCCGAAAAAGTACGTGGATCGTCTTCTAAGTCAGCCACAGACAGCGTTTTTACTACACACCGTGCTTCTGGTTGGACTAATAACCGGTGCAACGTATGCTGGTACCTCGAATTTGTTCGCGGCGTATATCGCAGGGGCGAGCATTAGTTGGTGGGATTCTGAAGTCCCGCATCCGATTGTCAAGCGGGCTCCTTCCGAGACTCAAGCCGCTGGCGTAAAGAAAAATATCCCTACAGGTCCTCTAGAAGATCCGTCGAATCAGCAGAATGGCTCTGGCCGCGCTGAAGATCCCGCGCAGGCTATGTCCAGCGACGAAACTGAGGAGAGTGCCAACAAGCTTTCCGACACACATACTTTCGATGCAACGATCGCAGGTAGCAGTGATCATGAGGCGTCAGGGTCTGCAATCTATCACCGGTACTACCACGCCGCAGTCTCGAATATACTGCAGCCTCTATTCTTCGCATCCATCGGCTTCTCTATACCAATCACTCGGATGTTCCGAGGCGCTATCGTTTGGCGAGGCCTAATTTACACAGTTCTCATGACACTTGGTAAAGTTACCTGTGGACTTTGGCTGGTCAGATTTTCCATCAAGCCAGGCAGAAGTAACATAGGCCGAATGCTGGCAAAACTGAGATTGCCATCGATCCCGCATCTGTGGTCAACGCGGACGACCGCACAAAAGACTGACCAGACGAGGTCTGGTAGCTTGAGAGAAACGCCATCGAACACATCAACACGTAGCTCACCGAACCCGTCGAAGCCATTTTCCCTTCATCCTCCGCTGATTCTTGCGCTTGCAATGTGCGCGCGAGGCGAGATAGGCTTTCTTATATCTGGTGTCGCGGAGTCTAAGGGAATCTTTGCCTCGCTGGACGATGCTTCAACCGGCTCATCCGATATCTTTCTTGTAGTAACCTGGGCCATCGTTCTCTGTACTATCATTGGTCCACTGGGCGTCGGTTTTGCAGTCCGAAGAGTGAAGACACTCGAGGAGCGGAAGAATCAACAACAGGGAGGAAGTGGAAGGGATGTGCTTGGTGTTTGGGGGATTGAATAAGAGACGAGTGCTCAATGATGTTGCTATGCGATCTAGTCCAGAATTCTAAATGAGAGTTGCGGGTTAAGCACGCTGGAGTGAGATCGGCTTGGTTCATGATAATACGAACATTTTCCCTTGTGATGAAAGGTCAGTTCGATAGAACAAGACATGTAGAGATAAATTCTCTGGACATCGTACATGAGACGTCTACGCACGTGGTAGTTAGACAGGCGAGTCAAGAAAAACTCTCAGTATCCAAAGCCAGCCGGCATCATCCGATTCGGCCAAGAGCAGAAGGGATTGACTCTACTTATCGGGTCTAGAGCCTTGCGATTGACTTTGTCACTTTCCCTATCTTGAAGAATAACATCCCCCGCATCACCAACTAACGCGGTACGCAGTTATCCGATGAGGCCCTGTTATCCCCACTCTTGGCATGTGGGGCTTGCAACTCACTCGAGCTTCGCGCGTGTAGAGATGATGCGACAACGACTTTTATCAGTACTTTCCTGCAATACAATCGACACTTTGCGTATTTGAGAAGGTGCCAAGACGGTATATGCATGATGTCATTCTTGATGCTTGTAGAAAGGCGCTTGCTCGTTTGCCAGCGATATGGCAACGGCATATCGATTAGATGTAAGCTTGGGGCCAGCGGAGGAAGATCGGAAAAATATAAAGTTGGGATTGGGATACTGGATCATCTGATTACTGGAAAACCCTAGTCCGAGAACACTATGCGGTTTCCTAGTCCGACTTTTACAGTTGCTCTCAGTGCTGTCGTGAGCGGCATACTGACAACAGCTGAGCCCATCCAATCTCGCCAGCCAAATACAGCCAGTGAACGCCTTGGCCTGACTTGGCTTGGTGGAAACAGCAGTCTACCCAAAGTTCTGTGCGTTATATCAAGTTTGCGACAGTAGACACTATCATCTAACACATCCACAGCATTCTCTTCACTGGCGGAACCATAGCCGGAGGTTCCATCTACGGCGCCCTAGATGACACGCAATATGGGCAGCTCAGCCAGACCGGCGAAGACATCATCGCCCGGAATCCTTACCTGCTAAATCACACTCAGCTCGCTGTGTCAAACTGGACTACCAAAGATGGCGGCTCAACCGGCACCAACGATGCCCTGGTCATGAACATGACACGCTTCGCACACGACGCTTTATGCTCACCCGACAGCGACATCGTCGGCGCCGTATTTACGCACGGCACAAACTCCCTCGAGGAAACCGCCTTCCTCCTCGACAGCCTAGTCAACTGCGAGAAGCCTGTCGTCGGAACAGGCAGCATGCGGCCCTTCACGCACCTCTCCTACGAAGGCGACGCAAACTTCTTCGACGCCGTCATGCTAGCCGCCAGCCCCGCTGCACGCAATCGCGGCGCCATGGTCGCTTTCAACGCGCGCATCATCCCGGGTTACTGGGCCACGAAGTTGCATTCAACGAATCCAAATGCGTTTGGTGCGAATGCCGGAGGTGATTTGGGCCTGTTCATCAACAGCTTGCCTGTCTTTTACAACTCGCCTAGTCAGCCGCTGTTCAAGCACTACTTCGATATTGGCACCGTGTCCGCACATGCGTCGTTTCCCGCGCTGCCCAAAGTCGACATCTTGTATGCGGCGCGCGAGTTCGATGGAAAACTCGCGCTCAATGCGCTAGCGAATGGGGCGAAAGGCGTCGTCGTTGCGGGGACAGGGAATGGCGGTATACCGAATGGTGAGGACGAAATTGCGGAGGCGCTGGATAAAGGATTGCAGGTGGTGGTTGGCACGAGAAGTCCGTTTGGGCCGTCGAGTCCCGCGCGTGAACCGAGTTATGCGAAATCTGGGTTCGTGCACCCGATTCAGGCAAGGATTATGCTGCAGTTGGCGATTGCGAGTGGGATGGGGATGAATGAGACGATTGAGATGTTTGAGGGAGGATTTAGAAGGGCGATTGGACAGCCTTGGGGGCCAGGAGCATGAGGATGACTGCGGTTATAAGCGTAGTACGTGATGTTGGGGTCATTACAATATTAATGCATCTATGCTCTACCATAAAGAACCTTTGTTGATGCTGAGGTTGAGTAGCAGATTCAAAAGGTTGGTCTTGAATAATTGAGCGACTCGAATTAGATATACCGAATGAGAACCGGTACTCGGAGAGAAAGGCACCAAAGAAGGAAGATGACGAGGCCATGATAAAGTACTCTAGGGAATACCGATAGGTAGATTGCGGATTGGAGCTGACTCGGCTTTGACTCTGCTGTGGAGACACACAGCGCGTAGTGATCACATGATAGATAATCAATGGCTTTCCTTCATACCTGCGCTCTGCCCCTACTACGGGGCAAAGGTGGGATCAGAGCTGTGATTGTAGTGAGCAAGAATGGCCAATCGTAACCAGGATCGCTTCAAAACCTGTGTGTCAACACTACCGAGCCCCGTCTTCCGAAGAGAGCATACAGTTGGGCTGCAGAAAAGAATGGAATGTGATCGTCGAGGGTATAATTTGACATAAAATACAAAGTCGTTGTACATTGTTTACATCTTGCCCCCAGTAAGCTCCTCGGCAACCTTCTTGACACGTTCCTTGGCAAGACCAACACCCTCGCCGCCCTTGAGCTTTTGTAGCATTTCGCCCACGCCTTCCGGCATGGGTCCGTTCCATGGACTGAGCCCCTCGTTGCCCGCGTGTCTTGGCCCCATGTTGCCCTTGGCGTCCCAGCCCATGGGCGACTCCTCGGTACCGAAAGCCTTGTCAATGGCTTCGTCCAACTGCTGCTCGTCTACAATGAACTCTCGTGCATTGGTGTACAAGTCGTGTAGGCGAGATGCGCGCATCTGCTGCACCTTGGCCATTCGTTTTTGGTACGCTTTACTGCGAGCTTTTGAGATGTCTTGCCGTGGGGGCAGATTGTCCGTGAGGAAATCGCGAATGCCTTTGGCCACTGAGGTTTCAGTCAGGATATCGACCTCGCGGCGGGGTGCCATGGCCAATTCCCGCCTCTCTGCTCCAATGGCTTGAATCTTGGCCATGTATTGTGCCTCTGATATGACCTTCCTCTCATGCAATTGCTTGACACCCTCCTTCAAGTTCTCTCTCCGCTTTTCGGCTAGCCGTTGCTTGTATAGCCGGTAGTCGGCATCTCTGCTGTAGGGACCCGGCACTTTTACTTCCTTGGGTTCCCGCGTGGTCTTGCCCAGAAAGATGTCTGACTCTTTGGGATGCTTATTCCTCGTCTTGAAGATATCACGGGGGATTGGTAAATGTCCCTTTACCGTGGGCTTGGACGGGTAGGTGGGCTGCAATGGCTTGGGAACCTCGACGTAGTTTGGTGATTGCGGGCCGAGGGCGAGCGAAGATGGTGTCGCGGAGAATGCGCGGACACACAGGCCGGCACCAGGCCCATTGGCGGGCTGGGCCGATGGAGACGGAGTCCAGGAAAAGCGGACAGGTATCCGTGGCGGCATTGCGATGGTGTTGAGGGTCCCCGAGCGATGCGGAGGTGCTGCGGTGGTGTGGTCGCGGCCGCTGTGAAATTGTCGGTGCCAAGCCGCCTTAGCCCCACCCAGCTAGCTCCCGCCTCTCAAAAAAAGTTGCCCATCCCATGTTCGCGACCTTCACTCTTCGCTCTTCTACTTCTCGACAATCCCTGAGGAAGAAGCCACCATGGGTGTCCACAAGAAAGAGAAGAGTCGCAGAGAGCGCGAGGGCAAGGCCCACGATGGCATGGGCAATGTCAAGGTCAAGGGCACAAACTTTTATCGGTATGCATGCACGCGCTACTTCTCTCCGGACCATGGGCTCTGAAAAATACTAACAGCTTCCAGCGATGCGAAAAAGGTCAAGGTCCTCAAGCGCTTGACTGATGGCAAGGCCGAGCGCAACGCCAAGGGAGACATCACCAAGGCCGCCAGCTACCAGAGCCGCGATGCGCCTGTCGCTCGTGTAGAGCCCAACCGGAAATGGTTCAACAACACGCGAGTCATCTCGCAAGACGCCCTGGCAAGCTTCCGGTCTGCTGTTGAGGCTCAGGCTGCGGATCCTAGCACATACCTCATGAAGCGCAACAAGCTCCCTATGAGCTTGATTGAGACTCCAGGTCAGATCCCCGGTCTGAAGCAGCATGCGGCCAAGATCGCCGTCGACAGCCAGCCCTTTTCAGAGACGTTCGGCCCCAAGGCGCAGCGAAAGCGACCGAAGCTCGACTTCAGCTCCATCGAAGATCTGGCTGGTCGAACTGACAGCATGCACGAGACATACGTCGAGCGCCTCGAGCAGGCTAAGCTACTGTCGGGCACATCGGGCGAAGAAAAGGAAAGCTTCAACGATACTCCCAATGGCGAGCTCACGTCTGCGCGAGAATTCATCTTCATGAAGGGAACGTCCAAGCGTATCTGGAACGAGCTCTACAAGGTAAGATTTTTCTTTCATCCAACTCGGCATAGACTGCCCGCTAACTCGTCTCTCTTCAGGTCATCGATTCTTCCGATGTTATCTTGCATGTCCTCGACGCCCGAGATCCAGAGGGTACGCGATGTCGTTCGGTCGAGAAATACATCCGCACAGAAGCACCTCACAAGCACCTGGTGTTCGTCCTTAACAAGGTCGACTTGGTGCCTTCCAAAGTAGCCGTAAGTTTTTATCACCCAAGCTTTCCCCTTTGCACCTCCTACACCCTCCTTAAGTCAAGGACCTTTTCCTTTGCAATGAATATGGTTCTGTTACAAGTTGGGAAGAGCAAAAGTGGCTCGCCGGCCCAAGATCGTCTTGATTGCGGGTCGATTGGCAGCCGTCTTGGTTGTCAATCAATAGAGTCACGCGTGATTTGTTTGAGTTGAGGACCGTCTCTGCACTCGCAGCTTTATGGCGGTACTCTTAGTAATATTTCACACATTCCGTCATAGCAAATTCTATTTTGTTTAATTGATGGACGAAGCTAACAACGCTTAGGCCGCATGGGTACGCCATCTCAGCCGAGAGTTCCCTACACTTGGTATGTATTATCATTGCTATCTACTTGAGTCGCGAACTAACCACCTCTTTAGCTTTCCATGCTTCCATCAACAACAGTTTTGGTAAAGGCTCTCTCATCGCTCTGCTCCGGCAGTTCAGCTCCCTTCACAGTGACCGCAAACAAATCTCTGTTGGTATGGTTGGCTATCCAAACACTGGAAAGTCGTCCATCATCAACACTCTTCGGAAGAAGAAGGTTTGTGGTGTCGCACCTATTGCTGGTGAGACAAAGGTCTGGCAATACATTACCTTGATGAAACGCATCTACATGATTGACTGTCCGGGTATTGTTCCGCCGAACCAGAACGACACGGACGAGGACCTTTTGTTGCGTGGTAGTGTGCGTGTGGAGAACGTCGAATATCCTGCACAGTATATCGAGGCGGTTTTGAGGAAGGTTCAACCGAAACATCTTCAAAGGACCTACGACATCAAGGATAAGGACTACGAGAACGATGCTGTTCGGTTCTTGGAAGTACTGTGCCGAAAGAGTGGTCGTTTATTGAAGGGAGGCGAAGCCGACATTGACGGTGCCGCAAAGATGGTACTCAATGATTGGATAAGAGGAAAGTTGCCCTGGTTCACTCCGCCACCATACAAGGAGGGCGAAGAGAGCGGACCCGTTAACGAGAAACGCGATGGCAAGCTTGGCGAGATGAGCAAGAAGCGGAAACGCGACGGTGAGAGCCAAGCTACTGGAAGTGTAGCAACGGCTACCGATGCAAGTGGTGCAGCTCAAGATCGGATCGACGACGATGATGACGATGACGAGTTTGGCGGCTTCAGCGAAGACGATGACAACGAAGATGACTCGGAGGATGACTCGGAGGGTGGTGCAGCCCTTGAGGGCACTGAGGACGACGAGAGTGAAGATGATGAAGCGGTTGAGCAAGAGCTTGCTGCCATATCACAAGCGTTGTCTAAAGCCAAGAAGCGCCAACGAAAAACTTGAGATGACGGAAAACAAAAATAGTTTGCTGATTCAAATGATACCCCAATATTTCGACGCATCATCACATCTGTTCAGATCACACTGTGTGAAATCGAGCATTATAAATCTCTCTCGCTATGACGATCATATGTATCTCGATAAGTGTCGTGGAGAAACAGCAGTATCAGTAGTGGGGCTGCAATCGCAATCTGAAGAGAAGGAAGACGACATCTGGGAAAACTGGAGTTCTGATACAACCTCGAAGAAGAAAACTTCAAGAGTAGAGGAAGACTCCGTCATGGTGCAATCATCGCCCTTCCATCTAGACGCCAAGTCAGTACCTGTTGAGGTAACCAAAGGTAATGGATGGAGTGATTGGTCAAATTCTGTTGCAACGAACAAAACGAAGAGCGACGAAGTACCTATTCCCGACACTGTACCTAAACCTCCTCATGAAGAGCTCCCTGTTGAGTTACCTCCTCGATATGAGCCTGAACCTAAGGATAAGCAGCAAGAATCAGTGCAAGATCATGTCACATCGATATCGAGGATAGATGGAAAGGTTGCCGAAGACATTACTCCGCCCTCAACCGCTAATGCAGAGGTGGTCCCAAGCAAAAACGTGAATAACGAATCAGTATCGAATCCACCTTGGAGTGCGAGTCCTAAGAAGAAAAAGAAGAATAAAAAAAAACCTAAAACTTTGAGCAAGGACCACAGCATGATTTGAAACCAACTGTCAACAATATGGCACGAGTACAAAAACTAGGCGACACCGCGCCATTCTACGAGAAGAAGAAAGAAAAATACAATAAGAAGCCATGGAATACGACAAAAGAAAACAATCATAGACAAAAAGCTGCATACGCCAAGGCCAACGAGAAAACGTTTCCGGCACTCATTGGGAAACAATATAAAGACAGTCCTTCTCCAGCCCCTGGTTTCCAGAAGGACAAGAAGAGTAAAAAGCACTCAGCCTCTCCCAAGATTGCTGTCTCCCTATCTAGCAAAGAAGTTTATGGGCTCCACAATCCAGCACCAGATTTCTTAGCTGTTTAAGCAGCTGGCTCTCTCCCGGTCTCGTTCAACTGGTAAAAACGGAAAGTCGAAGTAACGAGGTATGGCCTACCAAGGCCACCACTCAGCATTACAAATCGTTTGTAGCTGCTGAAGTTTTGTTCTTACATAGCAAGGAAGCGAATCAAAGTACGGCCTTAATTTTGGACATCTGGCTACACTAAAATGCGGTTGTGTGTTGCTGTTAAAAGTCCACCATCTTCCGGTTTTACCAGTTGAACAGAGAGGCATAACAAAAGGAAAAGATATTGTACCTGCAAAAGTAGTGGGTCTGAACACTAGCAACGGCTGAATATATCTAGGAGTGATCGAGATTACCTGCACCAGATTGCAATCAATCACGTTCCTAGACGACAGGCGGATGGGGTTGCAGATGGCTGTTTGTCAGTGAAACACTGGAAATTGGAAGAATTCCCACGGTTGGAACTATTTGACATTTGATTTAGGTTTTTCCTTTTGGGTCCCTCAATTAGTTCTCACTTCATATTGTTAGACTGGTTTTTTTGAGACCTGAAGCTCAATCCCAACAAAAATCTCTAGTGTGAAGGGTTTACATGTCATGATTTTTCCCGTGATGAATCTGAGGTCTTAGATAGGGCAAACGAGTCAACCACAAAGCAGAGAGAACACTTGTATTCTGAGGGCTTTGCAAAACGAGTGTAATTGGTCGGAGCGTTAAATACAAACGGAAGATTGAGAAACGCAAAAACACAAAAGATCAACAAGCTCGGGCAGATAAAAGCGGGGGGATGAGGAGGGCAGTTTTGGGGAAAGTTTTATTTTTGTTCACGTATTTGAATAGGGAGTAGGGGAAGTGTTTGTGAATGTGTGTGTAAAGAGGGGGTGAGAAAAGTGGAAAGAAAACAAGTATCAAAAGGAGAGGTATATGAGTCTCAGTCTTTCAGCCGAAGGTGGGTCCAGCGGGTAACTATGCGACAGCATCAGTAGGAGGATTCGTGCAATATACAGAGTTCCAACCAACCATGCCTGAGCACCGGTGTTTTCTTCCAGTTCAAGTTGGTACCGGGGGTTAGAGAAACCCTCCGGTCCGTTGTGGTCTTTTGGCAGATTTCGTAGGTCGTACCGGGGCTTTGGGAGTTTTAGTAGATCTAGGCGGCTTGTCTTGCTTCGAAGTTGGCCTTGGTGGTTTAGTCGCGCTAGTAGTTGGCTTTGCGGAAGGGGTAGATTTTGGATACTTTGTCTTGATGGACGAGGATGAAGGCGAAACCGAGGATGAGGGTTTAGGCAGCTGTGAGGATGAAGTAGGTTTTGAATCTTTTGTCTTGATGGACGAAGAGGAGGGCGAAACCAACGATGATCGTGTGGGCGACTTTGAGGTGGTTGGCGAAACACTCGATCTCGTGGACGACACGCTGACGGTTGTCAACAAAGAGGTAGGTGATACCGAGGGACTATTGCTTGAGTGAGCAAAACTTCCGTTGAGTGACCAGCTGGTTGGAGCATACCGTGTAGAATTTCCTGGAATGGATGGTGCAGGGCAGAAAGTATCGTTCTGTCGACTCTCCGGCATACCTCGGCGTTGAAAACATCGTATTTTATGAAATGGGTCTCCACGGGCAAGGTTGTATACAACTTTGACCGATGGATGGTCAGATGATCGTGACCATGCATGCGACGTAACGAGCCCCTTTATTCCTTTGAAATTCTCGTTTATATCTGCCAGACCATGTTTCAAATTAGGAAGACCATAGTAATATGCTATGAGACCGGACTAGGAAGATGTTAGAGTGAGACCTTCGACGAGAAATGATAAAATCTTCACGTACCACAATAGCGGTAGCTTGACTGGTCCCTGAACCAGTTTCAGATTGTGTGGCGGAGATGGGCGTTTCGATATCCTCAGCGGGTGCATAGACGTGAATGAGTCCGTTGCTATCTTGAGGCATCAGCCGGAACGGACCACCGTCTCGATCAACGCCCCCAACGATTATCATGGTGTCATCGGGAGTAGATTGCATCTGTGGTATGTTCTGGTTGACCTCCGAAGTTCCGGGTCTATTGCCCGCTGCAACGACTACTGGTATTTCGTTTTCTCGACAAAGATCCAGAAACCTCTTGAAAAAAAATTTGTACAACTCTTGCTCATCTTTCTGGTATATTCTCGAATTGACTCCTGTTATTCTAGAATTAATTTTCTGAAATAAAGCCGTAGACTTCGAGGAAGTATCTTACCTGAAGACAAGTTGACCACGGATCTTAGTTCCGGGTCTCCATCGCGCCGAGCTTTTTTTCTCCGATCTATGTCTTCTTTGATATGTTGAGTGAAGTAATCAATTGATGATGGGCTGTGGAATGAAGTTGATACTCCCGAACCGCTGCTGTGGGTGTATTGTCCTTTGACTTTGAGCAAATACAAGTCTGCCTTTGGTGCGACTCCTGTAATAGCACCACCAGCAAGACTAGCCATACTGTGAAGAAGAAAGATCAGTGTTCTAGTGGTAAAGATTTGAGGTTCGACCCTTACATTGTCCCATGAGCAAGCCCAGGAGGGCCTTCGATTTTTGCAGGGACGGCACGGTTGTGAACTGCAGACGGTAAAGCGAACTCGTTAGGCACGACATGAGTGCTGATAGTCCTTCCATTCGATGAAAAGTCCTGCCGCTATTAATTTATTGCCGAAATAGATGATTGATGAACGTACAGGAAGCGAGAGATCGAATCCATCGTCAAGGATGTAGATAGTCGTTCCAGATCCTCCACTATCGTCAGACATGTATCCAGGTGGCGTAGGAGTTTGCGCTGCATCTGGCGGAACCTCAGAGAGCATCGTCTTCCACCATGGAGCGTTGGGGTCAGGTGCGCTCATCGTACGGGTAACCAGGTTTGTACCTCTCTTTTTACCTCGTATAGAAACATTATGAGCATGTTCTGAGTGCCATGCTTCTTGCAAATCCGTGTCCTCTTGCTGAATTGTGCTGACTGCTCGAAAATTCTCTACAGCTCCGTCCAGATCGTCATCCACTACCCCTACCGAATTCTCGTAAACGTGGTCAATGAAGTCGTATCTTTTTATCTCTTCTGCTTGCGTAGCACTCATCCTGGCAATGCACATGTATGCGCGAATGCTTTCAAACTTCGTCAAGGACTCTCCCACAATATCGAGATTCTTGGCGAGCTCCTCGAACTTTTCCCATGGTACGCCATCTTTACTACTTACCAAGTATTGTTGTACGTCCTCGGCCCTTGGATTTGGCGCGTTGCTCCTTGATGACGAAGCCTGACTAGGAGTTATCGTTCCTTTCCCACTAGATTCATCCGCAATGTACGGAGGATCGAGATTGGGGCCCGAGTTTGCAACCGTGACATTACGTGGGGTTGATGAGGCCATCTTATTCCGATACGGGGCATATGCGTCCTCAGGCAGTTGCTCCCGCACATTGATCTTTGAATCCGGCATGTCGGAGTCTGAAGAAGTCTTTTCCTTGGCCATCCTAGCAAGTTTGAAGCTTTCCTGGTTAGTGGGTGGGACGACGTTGCTCGCTCGAAACTCTTCCTCCTGCCCCTCATCGAGTTCTCTGACCACATTAGGCCAAACGACATCGATAAAATCATTGTTTTTCTCAGTTTCTTGTGCTTTCTTAGCGTTCAAAGTAGTCAGGTACATTTGCGCGCCGAAGAGATCCAATTCGTACAAATGTCCTTTTCCGCCATCGAGTTCCTGAACAAACTTTCTGAAGATCTCAGGCGGTGTGTCTTGTTTACTGTGTATAAAATATTCCTGCTCAATATCCACTGTAGGGGTTGTAGTACTGCCGCTCGGTGAAGAGGTTTGACCAGAATCCGTCTTGGTGCTCTCACTCTGGGTTGTTGATTGCAAATGAGCCGAGGATTGTAGATTTGTTTCACTCTGTGACACAAAGGTGCTGGGCGCGTTCGTGACGGACTCGGTGTTGGTTCGTTTGGCCATTGGACTTGGAGTTTCTGTTGGACTTGGATTCGATCCTTCGGCCTCATCCCAGGGGAATTCTCCGAACATCTCCAAAGCCTGCTTGCATTGATCCAACTGGCCGCCAGTTTTTGCATATTCACCAACATTGTCCTTCACCTTGGATTGCAGATCTTCCGGTAGGCTTGAAAAGTTTGCTACCAGACTTTGTGTCGACTTCATCCAGTTCAGAGATTGACGGCTGAGAGAATGGGCACCAGTCAGAGTGTCCAATGCAGTCCTCTTCAACTCGCGCCCGCCGAATGACTTCTGGATGCCGTTGAAGGAAGCTACAAGATTGCTCATGTCGCCAACAGCCCCTGTGAGCGATGTTGTAAAATCGGTGGCTGCTCCATCAGTCCCATCAACGAAATCCATTGCACTTGTGCTAACAGAACCGATTCCATCGATGGCTCCTTCGATGGCTGACGTTTCTCCCTTGGCAATGCTTCCCAAAGCTCCAAAGAGTTCATCATTGTTATCTTTGTTGTGAGGCTCATTGGGAGTAGTGACCTCTGCAGGCTTTGCAGCAATGCCACCGGGTAGCTCAGTTGCATCGGTCATGTCGGATGGGATAGTTACTGTTTGACTTTCTACGATGACCTTGTTTGCAAAGAGTTGCGCAAGGGAACCATTGGCCAGCATGACGTCCATTGGACCTTCACCAGATGAAGGAAGTTGATATGCGACGTCGCCGAGAATCACTTCGAGGCTGGATTCTGCTGGAATTGCTGCGGAGGCCATCGGAGTCTGCGATGTTTGATCTGACGACATGGTTTGGTGCCCAGAGATACCAGCTTGTGGATCTGTGGTAAGGGTAACAGTACTGAGGACGCCGTCGGATGCACTCACTGTAGCAATAACAGTGATTGGAGTGTCTACGGTGGGCGAATCGGACTGATGTGCCAAGGTATCCGATAAAATTCCACTCTCTTTCATGGTCAGAGATGTCGGTTCTGAATAAAGTAGAGAACTCGGAGTAACAAAAGACTCAGGTGTCTGAGCGTTTTCGAGGCTTGTTGGAATTACCGGATATGAATCTTGGTGTTTCGAGCTCGAGCTTGGTAAGCTGTCACTGTAGGTCGTAGTATATGAGGGACGGTTTACAACGGGCGAACTGAGGTAGATGGCAGTTTGCGTGGTCGAACTGGAGTTTACAGTCGACGTTGAGTCGCTAACAATGCTTGATTCGTCGAATGGTTTTTCGATTGACGAATAGTCCAAAGGGGCTGTGTAGAAAGGTGCTCTACCGAAGGATTCGTAGTTGCTGGAAGACGAAGTGATTACGGTAACCAATACTGGAGACGTTGTTGGCGTCTTAGATAAAACAGTACCCGTAGCCAACGAGGCAGTATCGGTTGAGGTAAGGTCAGGTGGAACGAGAAGGTCGTCGTCTTGGTAAACATTAGCCTACTTGCTAGCATATACATGCCATGGATGAGGAAAACTGACAAAACTCGGGCAAGCTGTAGGGCAGCGAGGCATGAACGCTGAAAAATATCAGCGTGAGGGAAAGGATATGGTAAAGCTCCATATCGAGGAATGGAGACTAATCTCCTTGAAGGTAGAGAGTGCTATGGATTTGTGCTTGGGTACTGATGAATGAACGAAACTGTGGTATCTATGGCGGACTAATACGAGGGTTTAAATATTTGAAAAACTTACTCACTTACGCAATATGTTGGGCAGAAGAATGACCAAAAGAATGTTCAGACCCGATTGAAAAAATTTCTCATGATCTTGGAGTTTCACACGGGAGCTTCGCCGCCTCCTCGAAACGCTGATCGAGCCTGAATTACCGGATATGCTTGGTTCAGGGGCAGCAAAAATGAGGTTGCAAAGGAATTGATGGGGGCCAGCAAGAACGGAGACCGAAAAGAGTACTCGAAGTGGGAAAGCTTTCACACCGAAGTTGCCTACGCCGCCTTTGTATGCATGCGGCGTACAGTTGGCACACGATTTTTCTGTGTCGATCGAGGCTATCTGCCAGAAAATTTCCTGGATCAAGAGAGAATAGGATCGTTGGGGGTTCTCGTTGTCGCTCTCTTGGCACGTTGGATATGGGGGCGACAATGTGCTAAATGAGAAGACGCTGGGTTGTAAAATCAGGCCATTCGTGTCACGCATATATGGTGACTTCTCCGAGTCGGTATTGTGATCTGTCGCAATATAGTTGTAATCTCTTTTAGAAGTAAGCTTCCTCAGCTGTAGAACCACTAGATGTCGGAAAAGATATAAAACATAAGAAGATACACAGAGACCCAGAATTAACTCAAGACATAGGAATCAATAAGATGATTGAACCACGTTCACACAAACACAGACAATTTGATGTCCACATGGCACCATGGGAGGTGGGCTGTCAATTCCCGTGCTGTACGTGCGTTGATACACAAGGAAAAATTTGAAAATTCTTGATAATACAGCCTACAAAATTACCTTGGCAGGCACATAATCGCCCCCTCATGATACAACTTAGGTGTTAGATAGACCGAATGCGTACGGCGTAGACGATGCTAAGCCATGAGGGCGCATGGGGCCGATGCCGCGCGGTAACCAACATACCATATACAAGCCGACACACTATGTGCAAAACAACATACCATGTGAGTTTATGCTTAGATTATACAGGCCAGCGGTGTGACGTTAAGACAAAGTGACGGTGGTGTAGTTGGTATGCTAGGAGGTTAGAGGGGTTGATAGTGATGGTCTACCGTGCCGCATAGGCTACATCAGGCCATGTGACGTCACTACCAATCCATCCTAATTGGTTGTATCGATATCGCTGGACGTAGACGAAACCATACCTGTCGGTCTTGTCTGCGTGCTTGCTTTATAGCTGTCTTCTTCTTCCTCTCTCTCTGGGGACCCGAAATAGGGAGATGCCACTGTGGATCAATGCGCAATTAATTTTTGGCTGCGTCAATACCTTCGACGCGTAGTACTGTCGTTGCAACCTGGTCGCATCGCGGAAGAAGAAGTCTCCTATTCTTACAGACTCCGAGAAATTCACGTATTTAGGCAAAATGCAAATGATGCGCTAGCAACCCGCTTTGGAGACTCCACAAACGCAGTCAGCTAGCCCGAGAAGGCGGGGACCGAGGCATGGAGACCCGCGGAACGGCAATTGAACGCTCTTCAATTTATTCTTGCGCCACATTACTCGGAAATGCTTAGTTCATGCAGTTGAGCCTCAAAGCTTGTCTTCTATTCTGGGCTGTATGATTCAAGTCTCGATGACTACATGGCAAGATGAGATCTTTAACTTGGATGTTGAATACTATGTTGAACGACACAGGCCCCAGTGCACGGCTTGGTCAATTTCTCCGTGATTCCTTTAGCAGATGATGGGGCCCCGCCGAAACCAACCCACTTTCATATCCGCTCGCCGCAATTGGATCCAATGGTGACAGTACTCGTCAGCAGCTTTAGCTCATTCTCGTTCGTACGAGACAAGCGTCTGCTGTCATTGCCCCATAATTCCATGTTTGAATTGCCTCCTGCAACACATCTCGAACGCTGATAACATCGATCTTAACCGTTGTATTTATCCGTTCTGGAAACATCGATAGAGCGTATAGCAAACGTGTGGTGCCAATAAGGCAAACTTGGATCGCATATGTAGACCCAGTTCCCCACGATGACCTTGTTGTCGGGTTTCAATCGTCCGGGACTTGGACTAGAAACAGATTGACACTGCAACCTTTCACTTTGCGTGTCGCATTTATTTCCGTCGATCTTTCACGCGTGTCTTTGATACACGGACGCATCCGAACTTCGTCAACATGGCTCCGATCGGTGGTGGTGGCGGTGATGTCCAGGTAGCCGCTCTAGCACGTCGAAAGGCGCTTGCTGGTGCATCTGGGCCCATGGCCTTAGTCAAGAACGCAAAGGTCTTTGGCATTGCATGCTTTGCTTGTCTGGGAGGTCTGCTATACGGTTACAACCAAGGTGTCTTCTCTGGTGTTCTTACTATGAACGCTTTCAAGAAGCGTAAGTATATTGACATTCGCGTTTATCTATCACGACTTGTTCTCACATTTATCAGACATGGGAGATTACATTGAAGACCCAGCGACCTTAGAATGGAACTCTTCCAAGCAGGGTTGGCTCGTGTCTATCCTCGAACTCGGTGCCTGGGCAGGAACAATGTACTCTGGTTTCCTTGCCGAGATGCTTTCGCGAAAATGGGCTATTCTCATCAATGTCGCCATTTTCATCGTCGGTGTCATTGTTCAGTGCACAGCCATCACAAACGTCGGTCACAATGCTATCCTTGGTGGCAGATTTGTTACAGGCATGGGAGTCGGCTCCTTGTCGATGATTGTACCAATGTGTAAGTGGTGCGATACCTGAATGATTAGCTTAGCTGGCTAACTTCTTCTTTCAGACAATGCCGAGATTGCACCACCAGAAGTTCGTGGCGCGCTTGTTGGTCTACAACAGCTGAGCATCACGTTGGGTATCATGATCTCGTTCTGGATTGATTACGGTACCAACTACATCGGCGGAACAGGAAATGGACAAAAGGACTCTGCATGGGTCATTCCCCTCGCCTTGCAGCTGGCTCCAGCCGTGCTCCTAGGTGTGGGAATGCTCTTTATGCCTTTCTCACCACGTTGGCTTGTCCACCATAACCGCGAAGCTGAGGCCCGCCGGGTCCTTGCCCAACTGCGCGGTCTTCCCCAAGACCACGAACTCATCGAGCTCGAATACGCTGAAATACGCGCCCAGAGTTTATTCGAAAAGAAATCACTAGCGGAAAACTTTCCTCACCTCCAAGACATGAGTGCGGCATCGGTGTTCAAACTTCAATTCGTGGCAATTGGCAGTCTGTTCACCACGAAGGGCATGTTCAAGCGCGTCACCATATCAGTACTCACTATGTTTTTCCAACAATGGTCCGGAATCAACGCAATTCTTTACTATTCTCCAACCATCTTTTCCGACTTGGGATTGTCGAGCAACTCTGTGAGTTTATTGGCCACTGGAGTTGTTGGTATCGCCATGTTCCTCGCGACTAGTAAGTTACAACATCAGACGAATTCTAAGCACATTATGTTTACTAATATATCTACAGTCCCAGCGGTCTTGTACGTTGATAAACTTGGTCGTAAGCCAGTACTCATCAGTGGTGCTATCGGTATGGCCACGTGCCATTTCATCATTTCTGGTATCGTGGCCAGCTTCGAGGATGACTGGCCTCATCATCAAGGAGCCGGGTGGGCCGCATGCGCAATGGTATGGTTATTCGTCATATTCTTTGGCTACTCATGGGGCCCTTGTTCCTGGATTGTGATGTCGGAGATCTGGCCTCAGGCGAACCGCCCCTATGGTATCGCTCTGGGCGCATCTTCCAATTGGTACGTGAAGACTCTTCGAGATCGACCTCAACCCGTCCAGATGCTAATAAAATAACAGGATGAACAATTTCATTGTCGGTCAAGTGACGCCAGACATGCTGACGCACCTGCGTTATGGCACATACATCTTTTTTGGTCTCTTTACAGCCATGGGCGCCCTCTTCATCTTCCTCTTCTTCCCCGAGACCAAAGGCCTGTCTCTCGTAAGTCAAAAACCTAAATCGTGTTTTCAGCTTCATGCGAAACTAACAGCGAATTGTAGGAGGAGATGGATCACCTCTTTGGCTCTGTTGGCACTGCAGAGCGCGAAAAGGAGCGCTGGAACGAGGTATATCATGAAGTTGGTCTTGCAGAACTCCTCGAACGCTCTGGTTTTGTGAACCAGGTAGATAGCTCAGGAGCTTCCATGGAAAAGGAACCCCCGATCTATAAAGATACGCTTGAGAAGGAGAAGCCAAGTTTCGTAGAACAGGCATAGAACACCGTTCAAGGACCGCTTTTGTAACTGTAATGGTTGGATGTAGAATAAGCAGGAGCAAGGTACAATAGCCTGTGAAGCACGCTTGTAGTCGCAAGGTAGTAAAGGTAGATCCATGGTTTGGCATATGGATCACTGCCGTTATCTGACTGCAACACGAATTTTACATCCCATGTACGCAAAACGCCCAATTGATGGGCGTGTATCCGTCCACAATCTTTACTTTCGCAAGTTTCTCGTGGTCTGCCTCTTGATTTTTTCATCGAGCGTCACAACAGGTTTGACCACCCTTTTCGCCAAAACGACTGGTTTCCTCGCCGCGGCCGCGCCATCCCTCGCCTTCCGCTCTTGCTCCTCTTTCTCCGCCACTGTTTGATCCCGAATTCTTGCTGCTACTTCCTCCCACACCCCAGGCACCTTAGTCTTCATCGTATACAATCTTCCTTCTTTAACATAAAACTTGAACCTTGGTTCGTTAATTATGTCAAGCATTCTTCTGAGGATACCCTTCTCTCTCTGTCTCTGTGCCCATGCGTCCGTCTTGGGAAGTTCAATGTTAGCAAGGCGGAACCTGCGCTCCGGCAGGGCGCGCAGCTCGTGCAGGAAAGTAGTCGTGTGTTTTCGGAACGGGAAGATACGCAGCGTGACGAACTCAAGCTTAGTGTTTGCTGTTGCAAGGGGGTTCCTGCGTAGAGTAGTGGCGAAACGGATGAGATCGTGACGGGAGCGTCGGGCAGATTCGGGGATCTGCAGGAAGATTTGGTGCACGAAGGGGGCAGTGAGGTATGCAAGAGTGAGGGTGGGGATAGTGCCTAAGACACCGACTATACATGAATTGTTAGATGGTGAAATCGAGGCAATTAGGGTCATTGAGGTTGTGAATAGGGAAGTAGAGAACAGAGAGTGAGGCAAGCTGTGTTAAGGGTTTATCCATGAGTGTTTTCGGTTAAAATATAATGAAAAATACTCTAAAAAGGGAAGTAAAGCAGTTTGGTTAGAAAATCACAAAAAGAGTGATAAGTTAGTATGATTATGCGATGAATGAAATGATAGAGGGCATATTGCCAGAACAGTCGCCCAGAACGTGTCGAAGAATAATCAAGATAAGGAACTCACCAAGAATTGCCTGCATCTTCCTCACTCTGGTATCAGGCTGGTTTTCATTGTTCCATAGGGGTGGTACGCCAAAGACTAGGGTGGTGCCGAATTGCAGCAAGGCCATTGCTTTCCAGAATGAGATCCACGTGGTTCGTGCATCACCCGCATCATAAATAAGCAGTCTCGACGGGTATTCTAACTACTCGTCAGTTTGATGTGGTTACGTTTGGAGTAACTGCCTGTACGCACTTCGCTCTTTTTCGACTGTTTTGGCTCCTTCCTTGGCCAATTTTCCAAAGAATCGAAGCACGGGTGAAGTGGAAAATTTCCTCTGGCATGTTCGGCATACGAAGCTGGCAGTATGTGTCTGAATGACTGGTCTTCCATTCCTTGCCAGTGGTGCAGCAGTCCTGAAGGTGGCCGCAAACACGAATAATCGTGGCTGCATCGTGACTGAGAGTGATGGGTTGAAGAGGAGGGGTACTGGGATGACTACAATAGTTGTACAGTCAGGTTACCTCAGCCGTCTTCCTGGGACCGTCGTGTAGGGTGGTGGTCACTTTTGTCCCAATTGGCCAATGACAGAGAGGCAAAAGATGAGACGGATTTCGAGTTTTCCAGTGTCGCGGTGTCACGTGCGTCGGTGGGCACGGCGGAGCTTCCCCGACCGGGGCTGACAGGGCCGACGTCTCAGGGTCCGGCAGATGCCACGGTTCACCTCTTTCAAGCCGCCAGCCATTATGCTCCTGTATATGGCTTGACCCACCACTATTCTCTGTCGCGCTTCTGACTCTTGGTGCATGCTTCATGTGATAGGTTGCAATTATGTTGTTCGCCTGCGCGTTTCTAACGCTCATTTCGCTTCTTTCTCTCGGCTCCGCGTACCACGACCTCAGCGACGAGACGCTCAAGCACCTGCCCGGGCCAGGCAATGACTTCGACATAAAGAAAGGCTCCTTGCTGGCGCCTATACTGGTCCCCAGAGTATCTGGTACCGAAAACAATGCTGCCGTGCGCAAGCACTTTGTAGACTTCTTCAAGTCGCAATTGCCGGAATGGAAGATAGAACTGCATAATTCCACGTCAAAGACTCCGGTAAGCAACGGCAAGGAGGTGCCTTTTGTCAACATCATTGCCACGCGCGATCCGCCGGGCAGTATGGAGGGTGACGTGTCCAGGCTGGCACTGGTCGCCCACTACGACAGCAAGTACACACCTGAAGGGTTCATCGGAGCGACGGATAGTGCGGCGCCATGCGCTATGATCATGCACATTGTGCGCAGCATCGATGCTGCTCTGACTAAGAAGTGGAAAGAGGCTAAGGAAGATGATTTCACCGTGGAGCACAAAGGCGTTCAAGTACTCTTGCTAGACGGTGAGGAGGCTTTCAAGAGCTGGACTGATACAGATAGTTTATACGGTGCAAGGTGGGTAATGTCCTCCTAGTAGGCATGGGCAGCTGCTAAATTTCCACCCACAGGGCTCTTGCTCAGGACTGGGAGTCGACCTTCCATACCGCGGCCTCGATTTATCGCACCCCTCTCGATTCGATCGAATTATTCCTGCTCCTTGATTTGTTGGGTTCCAAAAATCCCCAAGTGCCCTCGTATTTCATGACCACACACTGGGCATACAAGCACATGGCGAAGGTCGAGGACCGCCTGCGAAAGCTTGGCTTGATGAAATCGTCTCCAAATCACCCATCCAAGATGGCGAAGCGTGAGGACAAAAAGCCTCGCGCTGAGCGACCGTTTTTGCCTGAAGCGAACAAGAATAGCAATAGCTTTATGGGCGGCTTCGTCGAGGATGATCATGTTCCTTTCATGGCTCGCGGCGTCGAGATTTTGCACATAATTCCCTCGCCGTTTCCCAATGTGTGGCACACAATGGACGATGATGCGGAACACCTTGACGCCGACACAGTGGAGGACTGGACAAAATTAGTCATGGCCTTTACAGCTGAATGGATGGAATTGGAAGGATTCTTCGACTTCAAGACGGAAAAGAGGAAAGTAGAAGTCGAGAAGACGGAATTGTAAGCAACTTTTACCCGGCATGAATGTCTGTAGTTAACATATCGCAGTGAGATACCCTAGACTCCTGCAATGAAATGCTTCGATCATGGAAGTGAAGTTGTGTTTGTGTCCTATTGACATTGTTTCCTAGTCCTTACATTGGTCGTTCATTCATACTAACAACGAGACAAAGGCTGCAGTGGCGAGGACACGGCTGAAGTCACAATCATCACACAATGCCCGACAAAGGCACAGGTTTCGGAACCAATGTCAAGTTGGACTGACATTTCGATTTTATAACTCGATGTTAGTCTAGCATACGGTATCTTGTGATTTCATATTTTACTCAAACGCTTCCTTGGATCTCGATCCCAGCAGCAGATTACAAACACAGTATCGAAGACTATAAGCACAATGCCTAGACCAAAAGCAAGCAAGAAAATTGCCTCTATGCATCAAGGATCTCCAGGACCTGTTGAACGCAACAGGGCTCCGCAAGCTGCTGCACACCGGCGAGGCGGCACGCATAAAGTTCGAGATGAAGACAAGACGAATTCAATTTACGATACTTACAACTACAGAGAGCTTCTCGATGCGGCGAAAGAGCGTGGTATATATCGTAAGGACATGAAGAAGGTTGAAATGGCTTGGGTGCTCAAGCGAAATGATGAAGAGAAAAAGCGCGCTGAACGTGATCATCAAAATGCAATTCGGAAAAAGCAGCAGGCAGCAAAGAGAGAACGGGAACGTATCGCAGCAGAAAAAGAAGAATTGATCAAAGCCAAGCACAAAAGGAGAGAAGAGAAGATGATGAAGCGAAAGAGAGATGAAAGTGTTAGCGAAGACACCATGAGCGAAACTGAAGTAAAGGCGGAGCGACAGATCAGAGACGAATATAAGCGCAAAGCCATAGGACAGGCACTCAGTGATTCATCTTGGGATAGCAGTTCTACAGAATCAATCACTGACTTCACCGATCAAGTATTAAAACCATCCTGTAGACTGCAACTCTTGGAATGGCCATGCGAAACAATGCCACCCGTTAACCCCCATCCTTCTCCCCTGCATCTCCTCGATCCTCAACCTCGACAAATACCATATGCGCCACTAAAATTCACAACAACACTCAGTAAACAGAAATTCTGCCTCCCAGGCCTCAAATACCCTCCTGGTGTAGACCCAGACTTTGTCCCCCTCCTCCCTGCCTCCGTACGCACCGCAGCGCATAAAGGCCGTCTAGAAGGCATACTCCGCACCGCCCTGATAGAAACAGGTGAAGAATGGGCTTCTCGCACACTCGTTCAAGGAAGCAATGCTACTCTCTATTTCCATCCCAGCAATGCTAGCAATCCCGCGAAGAGCCTTGCTAGTGTGTACGAGAAGTGGAGCGTGGAAAATAGAAAGTTGAGAAGGGTAAACGCAAAGTGTGAAGCGCGGCCTGGAGCCAGGGAGGAGAGAAGGAGGCAAAGGAAGAGGAGCAAAGGCAGGATGGTGGCGGAAGTGTACGAGGCGTGTAGGTGGAGACCAAGGGCTGTGGGGTATATCCCGGCGTATCTGGATTTTGGAGACAGAACGGGAGAGAAAGATTTGAAAGAGAGGTCGCTGGGCAATTTGAGGTTTGTGAGGTTCAGTGGATGCGATGTGCCGCATTACTATTTCTGGGCTAGGGATGAAGAGGGGGGTGATGGGGATGGTGGAGTGGTGGGGAAAGAACGCCAGCGTGCAGTGAGTGGTGCGCAGAAACGGCCTTGCAAACACCATACACTTCCAGTCGCCAATGGAACTCGTGCAAGCGAAATGCCCATCGGTAATGAAGTAGAAGGCATTTTGGAAGAGATCAGGTCTGATACGAGCGCCGAGGGGTTGTTCCGCAAGGCTAGCGCTACGTTCATGTTCAGCCCGGAAACCGATCGCCATCACTCGATTGCTCAATGGTTGGATGAGATTGGCCCGAGTGGCGACGCTCCACCGACTCCATTGAGTTTGTCGGAACCTTGGGGTATCGTTGAGTAAGATGAGGATGCGTTGCATTGTCGGAAAGAAACTTTCTAGCCCATACTGGAGCAAAAAGATGGTTGATGGGTGCCGATTTCATTTGCTCGTTTGCGCTGAGATACTACCAGGGGTATGTACAGCGACTCCATCTTGGTTACATAGAAATCAATGTTGTTGTAGGGGCAAATTGAACATGTGCTCTTCCATAACACTGTCATGCAAACGTCGCTATATTTTGATGTCAGAAGTGGACCTTTGGGGACTAATATGGGATCTCTGCAGGAGATGTAAATGGTAAACTGGTATTGGAAAGGTTCCCACTTTGGAAAAATATTGGAAGAAACAAACGGAGAAGAAAAAGTTTGATGACAGTCTAAACATTTGGCGCGTGTATCGAAGTGCCATAAATCAAGTAAGTTGCAAAACCGCCCTCAATCTTCCTTGTGCAAGCGACAATTTGAAAATGCCCCTACCATCCCTCGTCTGCTGGTCTATACCAATCCCAGAGATCAAAATACATGCTAGCCGTAACACAGCTAGCTCGCCATCTCCACCCACGCTTGTATGTAAAACAGGTCTAACTATGTAGTTAGACATGAAACACGAAGCTACAACAAATTTCTAGTTTTGCGTTCAAACGTGCTAAGTAGTGGTTGTTTAAGCATATGTATTAAACCAGCATCAATCTATTCTGTCTCCCACTCCGCTAAGACTTTTAACGAGGCCTGAACGTCTGGGTGGCTAGCTTTCAGTACTTGCTGACTCCGCTGTACACACTGCCTCATTAAGATTACAGCATCTGCTGTCCGACCTTGTGCTTTCCATTTCAAGGCCAGGTTGTGCATGCTAGTCAGCGTGTCTCGATGGTCTGCTCCGAGCTTAGTCTTGCGTATCTCTATCACCTGCACAAATAGCGTCTCCGCATCTTCCCATCGGCCTTGCTCCCTGTATGTTGACGCCAGGTTGTGCATGCTGGTGAGCGTGTATGGATGGTCTGCTCCGAGCTTAGTCTTACGTATCTCTATCACCTGCACAGAAAGCGTCTCCGCATCGTCCCATCGGCCTTGCTCCCTGTATGTTGACGCCAGGTTGTGCATGCTGGTGAGCGTGTATGGATGGTCTGCTCCGAGCTTTGTCTTGCGTATCTCTATCACCTGCACAAAAAGCGCCTCAGCCTCGTCCCACTGGCCTCGGTGATAGCATGTTGACGCTAGGTTGTCTATGCTGGCCAGCGTGTCTGGATGGTCTGCTCCAAGCTTCTTCTTACTTGCCTCTATCACCTGCACTAAAAGCGTTTCAGCCTCGTCCCACCGGCCTTGGTTCCTATATGTTGACGCTAGGTTGTGCATACTGTCCAGCGTGTCTGGATGGTCTGCTCCAAGCTTCTTCTTACTTGCCTCTATCACCTGCACTAAAAGCGTCTCCGCATCGTCCCATCGGCCTTGCTCCCTGTATGTTGACGCCAGGTTGTGCATGCTGGCCAGCGTGTCTCGATGGTCTGCTCCGAGCTGAGTCTTGCGAGTCTCCGTCACCTGCACCAAAAGCGCCTCAGCCTCGTCCCACCGGCCTTGTTTCCTATATATCATTGCTATGCTGTGCATACTACCAAGTGTTGTATGATGTTCTGTTCCAAGCCTCTCCTTACTGATTTTCATCACTTTCCTCAGCAGCTCCTCAGCAATCTCCCATTCTCCGCCAAGTTCGCAGGCTTGCGCTATCATAATCATGCTTGACAATGTGTCTTCGTGCTCTCGCCCTAAGATTTTCTCTCGCGCCTTCATTGATTGTAGAGCAAGAGCCTTCGCCTCAGCTGCGTTCCCTTTCGTCATTGCATACCGTGATGCTCGATAAAGTAACGTCGCCCATTCTACTAGCGACAACTTCTTTTCTGGCCGCTGCTCCACAGCAGATTTGGCGTGTGCAAACAGCGCCTCGCATGTTGGCCAGTTCTCGTACTCTCCTATCGGAAATGCTGCGCAGAGGTTGCTAATAAACTGCTGCTTCCACCATTCAAGTTTGCCGTTCGCCGCGAGCCACTTCCGTGTTGCAAGCTGTATGAGGCTGTGCATCTGAAATGTGACGCCGTCTTCCACAACAGATATGAAACAAAGATTCCGTAATGCCATTACATCGTCCTCGAATCTGTCCTCTCTGCTGTTAAATTGCACCTCATCTCGCTGAACCGTAGGCTTGCCTCTAGTGCGGCGAAGTAGATGCTTGGGATGCTGTTTCAATGATTTTTCCTGCCTGACGGAATGACTCCTTGCCCTGTCCGTCTTTTGACCATTATGTATGAGCGATTCAGGAATGCCTTGCCGGTCGAAGAAGCTCATGAGCGACAACAAGTCTGCTGCTGATGGCTTTGTCTGCCGCAGATGCTCAAAGGATATCTGCCACGTAATGATGATCGAGTTCTTGGCCTCTCGGTCTCGTCGAAGCTTGCCTGCTTCATAGGCTAGCAAACTCGTCTTTTCATCGTCGCTACGCCGAAACTCATCGAGGTATTGCACTAAAGAGTAGCGAGGTCTTCTTTGAGAGATGTACGCAGCAGCCTGCACAATGGCGAGCGGCATGTTCTCCAGCGCCGCCACAAGATCAGCAATACTGTTCCGGTCGCTGTCCTCCGGCGCTCCCAGCTTCTTCTCAAACAGCGCTATCCCCTGCGCTTTATCCATTGGCTCTACAGAGACGATGTCGCGCTGCTCCACCAAGTCCAGTGCAGCTTCCCTATTCCGCGTCGTGACGAGGATTGAGCCATGATGGCAGTGAGGGAGGTGCTCGCGCAGCGGTTGGGCAGCCCCACTCGCATCAGCAGCCTGACCTTGAGGACCAGTTCTATTGTCAAGTAGAAAGCGAGAGTCATCCACGTTGTCAAGTACGAG
This sequence comes from Curvularia eragrostidis, assembly GCA_020744315.1. Classification (NCBI taxonomy): domain Eukaryota; kingdom Fungi; phylum Ascomycota; class Dothideomycetes; order Pleosporales; family Pleosporaceae; genus Curvularia; species Curvularia eragrostidis. The sequence continues at coordinate 140,377 of JAIRCK010000042.1, read as the reverse complement.
TAGCCACCGGTGCTTGCTGCTGCATAGCCAATCGTGCACCAACCTAAAGACGTTGGCCTGCGGGTCTCGCCGCCCGTAGATCTTGACCCGGTCGGCGATGTCGCGGAAGCCCTGCTCGAACCGGGCCGCGTTGCTGGCATGCACCCAGAACACCCAAGTCTCAGGCGACCGCTCGCGCATGCGGTAGGCATATTCGATGGCAAGCTGCGACTTGCTTCTCCGCTATTAGAGTGTGGTGCTAGATGCGCAGGCGTTTGCTTACCCTACGCCGCCGAGGCCGACAAGCGCAGCCCGCGCGTCCGGCGCAGCGCATATCTGGTCGACCTGGTCGAGTGTCGTGCCGCGCTCGACAAAGTCGGCATCGCGGGCAAACGGTATGAGGATGGATGGGGGTGGTGGAGTCTCTCGTCGCTCTTAAGGCGGGGTGTGTTAGTGCTTGCTGAGGCCCTACCCATCTACTAAGATAATCCCGCAACTCACCAGGTGGCAGGTGGAAAGCTGCGCTCACTGGGCCGTTGACAATACCAGTCTGGAAGCCGACGTTTGCGTCGCCAAAAGTATTAGAGGAGCTCATGATACTTAGGCAGAGATAACCTCAAAAAGGGGTCATGTCTGCAATCAAGTATCAGCCGACGCTCAGCTGTGCTTCAGCCTCGTGGCCTTACGCCGTTGGCTTGCGTCTCGAGGACTTCTTCGCTAAAATAAAAACGTTCATCAAGCACAGCTGGACCACGTGCGAGGAAGACCCAGCCCCAGGATTTGACGTATTCTCAAAGTGGTGTGTAGACCAGGTACGGAGCAAGAAACAGAGCGCACGAGGTCATTTCAGACACTCCGAATGGACTATCCATGAAGGATAGATAGTTCCAGCATTCATGTAGAATTATGATGGCCTTGTCTCTATAGCTCATGATATTCATCTTATTTTCATAAAGTTCCTTTAACTATAGCTCCATGTATATATACTCATTTCCTCCCAAACACAGCCCCATGGACTCCGCCATTGATGACGCCAGATTGCAGGCCTGAGTTCTGACTGCCAAACGTCACCGTGGTCACAGTGGTCGAATGATCCTGGCTCTTTGTACTAGCTTTGGCAACAGCATCTTCTTGTGCTTTTGATATTAGCTTATCCAAGAGCGTGCGCGATGCTTCCAGCGCTTTGCGCTCTTCTTGTAACTGTTGTATTGCCCCAGCTTTGCCTTCATCAGCGCCGGCCTCTTCATCATCATCGCTGCTGAGATCCAGCTCTTTCAACTTGCTCTTCAGTACTACGAGCTGCTCGTCCGTTGTGGCGATAGCACCCTTCACATCTGCCTGTACGAGAGACATGTTTTTCCTGACCTCTTCCGTTATATGGGTATGGCGGACAGAGCTATATCTACAAAGAAAGGTCAGCCCAGAATCACACAACGGAAATATACATATAGCCACTCACAACGTCGCTATACTAATGACTGAATTGAGGGAGAGCTTGCAGTTCTGAAGCTGCTCTGACATAGCCTTAACCTGCCCTTGCTTGAAGAATCCGACGCTTGCTCGATCCTGCCATGCCAGCTTTCCATCTTCTGAGTGTCGAGTCCAGCGCTGAAGGTCGGTCTTGAATAGACTGCATGCTTGCATGCAGCTGCCAATCGTGGTCTTTGAGTCTTCTAGGATGCTTGCACCAAGGAGATCCCATTCTCTCTCTTCGACATCTTGAAGCAGTTTGAGCGACATTTCAACCGACTGCATATCTGCCAAAAGGCGTTTAATAGTTTTGGGTGCCTCCTTAAGCTGCTGAAGGTCTTCTATGAGTAGGCGTACGCCGTGCAAGGCTGGCACAGTAATGCCCACGACGCTAGCAGCAGCGCTGAGAGGATCCGTCATCTTGTGTTTGGCAGCAATCAAACAATAACGAGTCGAGAGGTGACTATAGAGTTAATGCTATATACAGAGGAAATGCGGAAGACGTGTCCTGAGCTGAGGCCTAAAGCAAAGGGTTTTAATAGCGGTAGGGCTGAGAGTGCTGCTAGCAAGCAGCCAGGCTGAAGCCCCGCTGACATTTCGCAGCACTGCATGCCGCACTTCTGCTGCAGCATCACGGCATCAACGATATCCTTTCGCGACAGGAACTATGGTATTCAGGCCGGCATAATCAACAGCAACGTCGATGCTACGTTCCATCTGCCACTTGGTAAGTTGTCGGACTGTCGTGTCCTATGTAGGTTCATAGCGGCTTAGTAGGGCTAGTAAATCTTCGTTTTCTGTGATTCGTCAAGACTAGCAAGGGATCCCATAGGCTTACAAAGATCTTTGAACATTGTTGCGTGCATAAAGAGTGGAAGCGGTTTTGTGACCTACTGTATGTATCGCGTACGATCCCGAGTACAACATCGGTGTGGTGCACCTTGCTGTCTGCCTCGTCAAGCGCAGCTGAAAGCTACATGCATTAGCGTCCAGAGTTGTTTACAATTAGCGGCATACATACCTGTTCCGGATAAGATGAACTTGTGGCGCAGACCTCAACATCAATGGTGACAGGGGATTCGAATCCTCCGTACTCCCCCTGCGTGGTGGGCGCTGGGGAGATTCTTCGGCCAGGTTTCAGCCTTGCGGGCAAAAGTGCATAGAACCCATTACGTGGAGCATGCCAGATACCCATTGCCACGGCATACTTTGGATCCGGTTTCTGTTTCCCATCTTTCTTGTCGTTTCTCTACTCCGAAGCTTCACAATACAATGGACCCTCTCAGCGTTACTGCATCTACAGTAGGCATCACCACAGCCGCTATTCAAAGCGTTCAGTTCCTCGCCAATACGATCGAGAACGTCAAAGATGCGCCGAATGTACTACGAAGCGTTACCACCGATCTCCAAGCCGTTCAGTCAGTTCTGAAAAACTTGGATAAATTACAGCAAGATGATGCTTCACATGTTATGCGAAGTATCCAAATCAAGTATGCTGTTGAGAATTGTGAAAGAGCATGCAGCGCATTTCAAGTGCAAGTGAGCGATTGGATGAAGCGTTCAAAAGAAGACAAGATGTTCTGGGTTGATAGATGGAAAGTTGGATTATTTGGGCTCGCACGAGTCAAAACATTCAGAGCGCAGCTGGGTGACTGCAAAGGCACTCTCAGTGTGGCCCTGATGACAGTCACAGTGTACTTTGCCTCGTCACTCGCACAAACATCTTTACCTGTGCTGACATATCGCAGCCTCACAAATTCTCGCCAAGAATTCATAATGAAAGAAATGAAGGATACGATGTTGCAACAAAATGAGGTTCTTGTTCGGCAACAGATTGTGCATGCAGATGCTGAAGCAGCAGAGGCACAAAGCACCATGCACGAGCTGATGATGAACACAGATGGGCATCAGGGCTCTGTGCCCCAGCAGAGCAGAGAAGAGCTCGTTCGAGAGCTCGAAAAACAACAAGTGACAAACCAGGTTTTCAAAGATATGTGTGAGGAAGCTCTCTCTGCGACTACTCAAGAACGCACGGGTCAAAAGATTAGGAGTGTCAAAGCAACCAACAATAGCTCGGCTCTTGCTGGATTCATTAACACATCGGGCGATAAATGGAAGATTGATATGGACATCTCAGAGATACATGCGGATAATTGGAGCACCGCACTAGCAGGAGTGATGGAAAATGTCGATTTCAGAGACCTGCGTGCTAGGGGCCCGTAGATTACTAGCTCAGGAGATAGTGGAATTTAGTAATACACGTGAAACGACACAGCTACTGGTAATCTGCTTGTTGTTGGTGTTAGCTTCGCTAATTCATACAGCCAGGAGCTGCTTATCAGGGGCCCGGAACAATACTATGGGATTTACTCATGCCCTTGTAACTCACAAGTCGGATGGATGCAGTTCGGATATAATGCTACGTCTTCGAGTTAGTCCATATGCATCTACAGGGTAAAAGCTAGCCCCTTCATAGGGTGGGGGCGGAAAACTAATCACTCCTGTGACCACTTTTACATACGTGAAACGTGACCAAATCCTTCGACCGCCGTGCCGCATTGGTACATGTTGACCATTTGATATCCTCAGTTCTCGCCCCTGGAGCCTTGGAACATTCACAAACAGCAGCACGTTGTCATTCTTCATGAAGCGGGTATACCAATTGCTCGGGAAAATTTTCAATTTTGTCGCCTATATTCCAAAACAATGTCCGCAGGACAGCCTCCGCCAAACCAGCAACTGAGCAACATCACGAACAAGAACGGGTCGCAGGGTGTCTATGGACACGCACAAAACGTATACTTTGGAAATCATGGGGCTCCAGAAGGTACCGCAAATGTTGTCGACTCTTCAACGTAATTTTAACGACATTTTGATAGAAAGAACCAATACAAAGGCCGAGGCATGTCGAAATGCGCTTTTTATTTCCAACCCCGATGCCGATCGCGAGGAACTCGTCAGCCAAAAAGGCATGAGAGTGCCCGGAACATGTGAATGGATAAAGAAAAACAAGAAATATAGGTCTTGGAAAAAGGGGAAGACAGGTCTTCTCTGGCTTAAAGGAGAGCCAGGGAAAGGCAAAACGATGCTCTCAATTTATCTGACGGAAGACCTTGAAAAAAAGTACTTCAACAACCGGGAAGTAAAGGTCATATACCATTTCTGTGTTCACAAGAAGAGTGATACAGGCATTGCTCTGCTTCGTGGCCTAATACATCAGATTCTGAACGCACGTAGCGAGCTGACCGAAGACGTGTCGAAGTACTTTGAAACACCGGAAAAGACACAGCAGGCATTGTCCTCTTTGGAAACCCTCTGGGTCGTCTTCGCCAAGCTTACAAAGCATCAAAATTTAGGCAACATGTTGTGTGTACTAGATGGACTCGACGAGTGCGATGAGGAGACGCGTAGATTTCTTTTGCCAAGATTTGCACGCCAATTTGGTTCCAGAAAATCGGCTCCTCGAATCGGGACAAATTTCAGGCTCCTCGTCGTAAGCCGAGATCTTGAAGGACTAGAGGAGTGCACAAAGATCGATCTCGACACCGATCCCGATAGTAGAGGCGAAAGGGACATGCAGCTGTTCATTCGTGAGAGGGTGGATGAACTGTTCCGCAAAAAGAAATTTGACGATGCATTCCGTCCAGATGTGGAGGAAGTTCTGTTTTCAAAAGCTGGAGACACATTTCTGTGGGTGGGCTTTGTCATCAACGACCTGCTAAAACTGCGTACGTGGAGCGAGGTATCCGGGCAACTGAAATCACTACCAGTTGGTCTTAGCAACATCTACGGCCGTATGTTGTCAGAGATCCCATTCAACAAACGAGAACTCTCATTGTTGGTCTTAAAATGGGTCTGTTTTGCTCGAAAACCCCTGAACCTGCTGGAACTGGCTGAAGTGATTGCCATCGAACCTGTCTCTCGTCCCATCAGTTTCACGAGACTTGAAAAAACTTCTAGTTTCGTTGATCTGAGGCAAGACGCTAAGGACGCCATCGGCTCATGCGGCCAGATTTTGAAGTTCAAAGACGATGAAGTCACATTTGTTCATAAAACAGCAAAGGACTATCTGCTACGCAGAAAAGAAGAGGACGACAAAGTGCTGAAGTACTTCCAGTTCAAGCGTAAGGAAACAAATGTTCTATTAACCCGAGTTTGTTTCCAATGCATAGCTCAAAGCGGCTTATGCAATTCAACTACCGATTTCGAGCAGATATTACCCTCAAGGAGGTCACCGTTCCTTCTGTATGCAATGCGCTACTGGCCTGAACACGCTAGGCGTTGCCATAACAGAGCGAGTGAGCTCTTTGAATATTTCTATCATATCTTTGGATCCAACCCCCAGTTGCGCAAGAACTGGTGGGAACATCATTGCCAAAATGAAGGGTATTCTACAAGACAGACAATCCCCATACTGCATCTGGTGAGCTATCTAGGAATAGTCCCCTGGCTAGAAGCGTTGTTGGAGATGAAGAGGCCCTCTATTGCAGACGTTTTGAATGAAAGAGACGAAGGAGGACTGGTTGCATTGGACTGGGCTGCTGAAGGACAGAATGAAAGAGCAGTGGAAGTATTACTCAAATATGGATCCAATATCAGCAATGAAAGCAGATGCTGCGGTCAAGCGCTTCTGGCAACAAAACTGAAACCATCAGATTGGGTTACCAAAGGACGAAGTGAAAGAGCAGTGGACATGTTACGCGACTATAGATCCGGAATCAGTGGGGAAATCGCATGCTACGGGCATGTAATGGGTCTGACAGCTTTTCCAACTTATTTTCCACCAGGACCTGTTAAGAGATGTACAGATGCCATCGCGGATCACAGAGGCCAGACTATTCTCCACCAAGCTGCTTTGTGGCGTAATCAGAAGATTCTGAAGATGCTCTTAGAAAGAGGCGCAAACGTCAATGTCAAGAACAGCTTCGGGGCCTCAGCTTTGCACACTGCGATCGGTGTAGGGGAAGAAGCAACTGTTCAGTTTCCCTTCGTCTCAGGGTCAAATGTGAATTTGATATCTGGAAACATAGCACCTGGAAAAGCTCCACTGGGCCAAGTCATAACACATGACAATTCCAACATAGTCAAGTTACTTGTCGAGAAGGGAGCTGACCTTGAGTCAAGGGACGGAAGGGGACGTACGCCACTTCATTTGGCAGCTGAACTTGGCCAAGAAGAAATAGTCTTATTTCTTATCAATTCGAGAGCAGATGTCTCGGTCAAGGACAATGGAGGTCGAACAGTGTTACATGCTGCATGTTCTTCCAACATGGAACTAGTGGTACGACAGCTTTTGTTCATGGGACTTGACGTCAAAGCGAAAGACAGGTTTAATACAACCATGCTCCATAAAGTAGCTGGCACATTAGTTCGGAAGGATGACCAGACGTTAGCCCGACTGCTGATATCCATGAAAGTAGACGTAAAGGCAGAGAATTGTCATGGCTCGACAGCTCTGCATATCGCAGCCAGATTAGACAACTTTGCACTTGTCCAGTTGTTCATTGAGTATGGAGCAGATGTCAACGCGAAAAACAGATTAGGAAACACGCCACTGCATTCAGCCCTATACTATCAAGGCTACGGGAAGGTAGCGAAGCTACTGATTAGCGAAGGTGCTGATGTGAACGCTCCAGACGACAGGGGTGTCATCCCGCTAAAGAATTACATTTCCAAACCAACACTGAAATAGCTGGTCGTGGATTGGAAGCACTAGGAATACGTTGCGGTCTCATTGTAGTGTAATGCGTGCAGCAATAGTGATAATGCATGAATGGAAACAGAATAAGTTCAGTTTAGGCAAAATTACTTTACAAAACGAAACAGAGCGAGCAGATGGTACTAGTGATCATAACTCATAGTACAAGGCTTTGTCTTGAAATCTGGAGACGGTACATGGGTCGCTTTGAACTATGACATCAAATCATAAAATACAAACACAGAATGTGACCAGCAAGATGAATATTGGAAGGGCTTTTAGTGACCCAGTACCACCATGTGGAACTGCGAAAAAGTTGAATTATACCTTTTTTTAGTGATGAGAAATTCGCCATAATCGGCATCTCTCATCCTGATTCACTGCAACAGCAAACACAAGCATTTGAACTGTGAGAATTTGATTTTGATTCGCACGAAGCTTTCTACGACCCCCAATCTATCCCAGGAGACTGCCACGCAACCCCTCCTTCATCATCCAGAAACCTAGCAGCTAAACACCGCCGGTCCAGGCGACGTGTACGTCTTACTTCCGGCATACAAATTGTACACAATACCCGCATCATCCTGCTTGTACGCTCCAGGGAAAGACACAGTCGCAGGTGTCTTATCAGCAGAGCCACCCACAACATTAATCTGAGCGCATTCCTACACGCCATCACATTAGCAAATCTCATCCCAATCACCCAACACAGCAAGTAACTTACCATGTAAAACTGCGCTCCCATAGGCTGGCTTGCAGCGTGCAGCGCAATCAGCTCTCCCCTAAGCAGATACTGGCCCGGTGCAATGCACTTGGGGATGGTAACTGTCTGTACACCCTGGTTCGCAATCAGGCGGTCGACACCCCATTTGGTGCCGTCGAAAGCATCCTGGGCAATCTTGAACCACCCGCTGCCGACTCCCGTGTCGGTCTTGGCGTCGCTGACTTTCTTCAGGTATGCCATTACGGGGCCCTTGTGTGAGGCGTCGATGACGTCGTTGGCGCCAGAGGTGAGGGTGTGGCGCCATGTCATGGTTACTTGTGAGCCAGCTTGTACGGTTATGACGGTGTTGGTTTTGGCGGGGGTGTCGTTGGGTGGGCCGTTGCATGCGATGGAGTTGCTGGTCACGTCGCTGATGGGCTACGGGTCTACATGTTAGTGGGAGAAAGCAGGGAGGGTAGTCTTGATTGATGAAAAGACGTACGCCATCGTATGTGGGAACGCGGACACCGTCACCGACAGCACCACCGTTGACGCTGAGGAAGATTGTGTGGGCAGAGGCGGAGGACGCTGCTGCAGCGAGGACAAGAGATGTTGAGAACTTCATTTTGATGGTCGAGGATTGGGTGTCCTTGGAAGTGAATTCCAAGAGTTAACTTGGTGTTGACTTCGACGCCTTATAAACTACTTCCCCTGGTCCGCCATACAGGCGTCTGGCCCCATATCCGGGGTTCACTGATTCACTAGACGTGCAATGATGCCTTGCTTGCATTTTGGGACCTGGCTCATTCTGAATTGTACATTGAAAGAAGTGGAGAGTTTCGCCTATATCCACCAACCGAATGCTATGCTAGCTGCTCCCCGTTCCCCCCGAAATTCTAGCGAAGAAACTTTTCCGTCTTACATCCGGAGCGCGCGCCGCCGACAAAGTGTAGTTGCAAGAATATAGATTAAGCAATATGGAGGGTACGTCAGGGATTCTTCGGGGGTTTAAGCGATCCCGATCCTGGCCAATCGCAAAGCCGAACGTAGATTGCAGGACATTGCACGGCCAAGGCGATTGAAAACAAGTGCCGTTTTATATGAGGGGTGCTGCTTGTGACCTGGTTACGTGCTGCCACTAATGTAAATGCCGAGACGAGATGGTAAGTATGCGCCTAGGCGACCGTGGGGAAACCTCGTGGCTGCACCCAGCGACGTTCCAGAATATGCATCCTCCAATGCGCTTGTCCTCAAACGTCCATCTTGTCGGCTCAAACGAGGGTGATATCTTCGAGTCGCATGCCTTCCATAGTCATGACCTCTCCCTTCATGACTCCATGAACGTATGCTTCGCCTAATAGTTCAAATTCCTTGTTCACAGAACCGTCGCCCTTCCGCCGCAACACAAAGGGCACACAGGCTCGATCGAAGATTGCAATTTCATCGCCGACCTGCGCGCCCCTTGGAACTAATGCAAAGTATCCTTCCTTAGTCACAGCGAAGCGGCGCATCTTCAATGCGGCCCGGACTGCCGTTTGCAAGTCCTCTAAAGTCTTAGCTGGCTTCCGGGTTTTGAGGCTGTCAAGCGTGAAGTGACCCTTCTGACGCCGTGCACTGATAGTCTGTCCAGGCAGGGAAGGCGTTTGGCCCGTCATTGAATCAAGAATCAAACCGAAAACTTCGCTATGATCGGGCGTGGGCGCTGAGGTTCGTGAACCGTCCCGTCCAGCCAGTATGGTGTGGAAGAATGCTTCATAGACTGAAACGCCGGATATGAGATACTTGTGCCATTGCTTGGATTTGACGGTCAAATTGACATATGAATCCAGGTAGCGATTTGCGCTTTTGGGGTCGTCGATATCAAGAACGGGGTCTTGACAGACACAGCCTAAACCAGTAATTGTGTCGAAAACCTTGCCACTCAATACGAGTGCCTTCTTGTCTTCACTCAACGTCATTCTGGGTGGCGCCTTTCCAGTAACAGGTCTCCCGCCAGCGCAAAACAGAGCCCAGGCTTGCGTTGAAAAGCCCAATGCTTCTGTCACTCGGGGTGTGCTCCAATCCGGAACCCACGACGGCTGCAGTGGTTGCTCATGGTCAACACAGCTTAGTGTCTCATATTTGAACGTGGGAAGTTGTGTTAAGCAAGCCTCGTGGTATACGTCTCTTGCGGAGAGGGTGGGATTATAATCGGGATTGATACTGGACTCGGCTATACCAAGAACACCGTAGACCTTGTCTTTGAGGTCTGTCGCTTGGGCATATCGTGTAGACACCAGAACACTTAAGAGCTCTTCTTTTTGAATCAGCATTAGTCCTCGGAGACGATCTGCCTGGATAGAATGAACAACCGCAGCTCCCTGTGGCGGCAAGAGCTTCGGGTGCTGTCTGTTGGGAAATCGGCGATCCAGATCTGTATTACCAGTAAGCCAGCGGAGTATGCCAGTCTCTTCCAGAGAATAGCACCATGCTGCAAAGTCATCCCAATTAGCCAAGGCGTTTCCGCACTTGACAAACAGGTTTTTTGATAAGACCGCTTCCTGTATCGTCCACAATCTACTAAACCAAGGCCTACGGAAGATTTGACGAACAGTCCACCACGCATAATCCAGAGCAGGGGGAAAAGCCAATCTGCTGAAGTCTGCTGGTAATATCTGGGCGTCGGTTCCTTGTAGCCTGGCAAATACAGTCTCCATCAAATCGAAAGCTCGAACAGGATCCTCATCGTCATCATCGCCAAGCCATATGAGTGTGTTGGTCGCATGCATATAAATCATGCGCATCAACGGGATTTGCTGCCCCTTTTCTGCCCAATCCCGCTGGTTGATACAGACTTGGTCAGTCCATACAAATATGTTTTTGTCCGTTAATCGCAAGTGGCGCAGAGCGCCGGCTAGACTCTTCAGGATTGGTACAGATCCATTTTCTAACAAGATATCCTGATCAAACACAGGCGCACCCCAGACATAGCTTAGGGCAGTGTACCACACAGGCCTCCCTGTGGCTAGTGAAACGGCGTGGTTAGTGTGTCTTGTAAATGTGATTGTCCTCCTACTTGTATTGGCAGGATTGTCAAGAGGAGAGGTTGTTTGCTCAACCCTTGGTGGATGTGAGAAGTCGATGTTAACCCTTTGCAGCTTTCCTCGAAGAGGAGCCTCAGATTCACCAGCATAGAGCTCTAAAACGCGTATTTCTCCTTCGCCGAGGGGCTCATAAAGTGAAGATGAAGACGGGTGAGTGTTTGGTTCCCCGCTTTGCGACCGCTTACGACTCAAAAACTCGGATATATGGCTCAGGGCGATATCATCCAGGATACCATTAGCATCGCTTGGTCCTTCGGAGGTAGCGGCCTCAAATACAGATGTCTTGGATAGGGCAGAGAAGAAGCAGTCACAGTGGTCTAAGGTAGTAAGTGATGTAGGTCGGCTAGATCTTCATGTTAACCTCGTACCTTGTGCATTTGTTGCACACGGACATGTCGACGCATGCTCTATATGCTGATAGGATGTCTGCAAGCTGGCCATCTCAGTTGGCGGTGCGCAAAGATGAACAGAGAACGTGTGCCATGTTTCAGCAAGTATGACACATTGGACTAAACCGGAAGGGGAATGGTTGCCTCCATGAGAGGTAGAGAACATTTGCACATTATTATTGATGTTTGCGTAGAGGTAACATACCACTTATTTCGAACAGGGTTTTGCTGTTTGATTGATACCCGATGAATGGAAAGATCATACTGTCAGCCTACTTACATTGCAGTAGTAATGAACTCGAATCCAGAAACCCCCTTGGTTACGACATAACTAGACAGGGCAGACGACCATGTAAGCCAAAGATTCATTGGCGAAAGCTTGGATCCTTAGTCAAGTCCTGAAAAGTGCATGATACCATGGCCTTTTGCTTGCTGGCCCTTGTTCTTCTTTCTCTTCTTTCGCTTCTGTTTCGGTTCATCCTCTTCGCTGCTGTCATCCATGTCGTCACTATCATCGCTGCCTTCGCTGTCATGCTGGCGCTTTCCATTTGCATTTTCCTCGTCGTCTTCGTCTTCGTCTTCGTCAACATCCTGCCAGGTCTGCTCGCCCCACACCTTGACGGTCTTGCCACCACTGCTGATCATCCTGCCGGTGACATCGAAATCGAGCCCAATGACGCTCTCCTGTGACAGCTCATCATGTTTGAGCTCGGCGACAATCTTGTTCGGACCGATCTTAGCGAAGCGAATGTTACCGTTGCCCATGCCGACGGCAACAATCTTGCCGCCTGGTCCAACACCATCAGGCACAACGGTGATGGCGTCAAGGCTCTCGCCGCCTCCCTTAGAGCGGTCAATGATGATGCGGTCATCTTGATCGTCCCATACACCGCGCTCCCAGAGGGTAAGAACGCCGTTGCTTGCACCAACCACGACCTTTTCGCCCACATTCGTGCCCTTTGTCGAAAGGCCGGTGACTATCGCAGAGCTGAGAAGCTCCTCCTCTTGATCCTCGCTCCGAACCATGACACCTCTCCGGATGTCTGTGACAGCCAGTGTACTACCACCGGTAGTGACCCATTGCTTGCTGAAGCCGCTGGTGCTTGCTTGTGTCGGCGGCAGCGGGGTGAGGGAGGAGACGTAGTCGTCGTGCGGGCGATGTGTATTCTCAGGCTTCAATGAAACCTTTTCTCCGCCCTTGAGATTCCTGATGTCGTATATGTGCAGCGCTCCAGAATCTGTCGTGAGGATGAGCGATTGCGGTGAGAGGGCGTGGACCAGCGTGGGCGCATCAATGCCGCCGTTGGAGCTGTTTGGCATTAGCTGTCTCCCCATATCCTCGTGTCTTCAAGAGAGACTTACGGGTCCAGTGGCACGGCAATCTTGGCGGTAACCTGACCTGTTGTCGAGTTTGCGACCTTGACTATGCCATCGGTGCCTGCAGAGATCAATGACGCGCCATCCACGGTGTATCCCAGCGTGCGACAGCTGCCCTTGTGTCGCCTCGTGCGCCAGATCCTGTCTATGGTCCCGAAGCCCTTCTCCGATGCGAGCGTCGTGTCGTCGTCGTCGTCCTCATCGTCGCTGCTGGCGCCCGAAGGCAGGCGGTAGGTATGGACATCGCCGTTTGCGAGGCCGACTGCTACGAGCGGCTCTTCGGGGTGGACGGTCTGCACAAAGATGTCGTGCTCGACAGGGAGGGCGCACAGGTTCTCGAACATGGTTGTATGGAGAGTCGAATGGAGAGCGAGTGCATTTCCATTTCGCGACAGCTCCAACAATTTTTGTGGAGCCGCGGGCCAGCGCATGGCAGCTGCAGCCGCAAGGCTTGGCAGGCACATGGCACTCCACCACGTGCCTGGGCACTTCTTCCATCATCTTTCTGGATAGACGCTGCATACACACTCTGCTTTCTCAGTATTGGCCTTCTGCTGCTCGCTGCGGCCGCTGGTGACATAACTCCGCTCGGCGCCACCTTAAGAACAGCAAACTTCCCAGAAGCCCCTCGCGGAACCATCGCCTTCGACCACCATCGCCTTGCACTATCTTGTCCGTCGCATCGCTCTTGAACTCGCGAAAAGACAAACTAGTCGTCCTAGATGAGCTCGGTTGCCCCAAGAACCGGGTCGGTGGAGCGCCAGTACTCCGTACGCTGCATCCCGAATATCCTGAACGAGCATTTGCTCCCAATCACAAGTCTTCTGCAGAACACGCTTTTTTCCTATCAAAGTTGCCATCCCACCGCTCTGTCTTGCCTGGTCTGTGGCATGTCGAAAACAGGAAGGTCGACCATTTGCCTCCGCTTATTAGGCTCTTCGAGGTAAAGCATCCGATTCACGTGCATTATTGATTGGCTGCCGTGAGTATCCCCGGCCCGTCGCCATCCTCAGTGCTGGGCAATCGGTGCAATGACATCCGACTTCATCAAGTCGTTTAAAAAGTCGATGAATGGCAGTTTTAACGGATGGCTAGGCCATAAGTTCATAGCCACACAGACGCAATCTCAAAGTCGCTGAGAATGCTTGCTTCGTCAATTCTTTATAGCCTGTTGGCCGCAGCGTCTGTGGTCAGTGCCCATCCACCCTCGAGGGCGATCAACTACACAGTTGTCACCGGCATCTTCCAGCAGGATGATCAGGCGACCATTCCTTCCAGCTTTAATTTCACTGCCAGCAACTTTGGCCTGATCAACCGTACCTATCCAAGCGATTCATCCTGCCCTTCTGGCAAGAGCTCGACTCAGTGGCAGCGTCTCGCTCACTACATCTCAACTCTAAACGATGAGGCTGCGCGCAATGAGCGCTACAGCCTTGTCTTCATGGGCCGACACGGCGAGGGCTTCCATAATGCGGCTGAATCTTACTTTGGCACTCCAGCATGGAACTGCTACTGGTCTGAACGCGACGGCAACGGTACCGTCACCTGGGCCGATGCAAAGCTGACAGAACTTGGCAAGCAACAAGCGCTGCGCGTGAATGCGTTTTGGCAGCACCTCATCAAAGACGAGAAGATTTCCACTCCCGAATCTTTCTACACCAGCCCCTTGTACCGCTGCCTGGATACCGCAAGGCTTACTTTTGAAGGAATCAACTTCCCAGGCAAAACACGCTTTGTCCCCGTTGTTAAGGAGTTGCTTCGTGAAGGCATTAGTGCGCATACTTGCGACCGTCGCCACAGCAAGACTTATATCCACAGGAACTTCCCTACCTACAAGTTCGAAAAGGGGTTTGCTGAAGAAGACCCGTTCTGGACAGCGTTGCACGCGGAGCCGAGTGCTGACCAAGATGTACGCTCCAAGGTGGTGCTGGACGACATCTTCTCCAACGACGACAACACATATATTTCCATTACGTCGCATTCGGGCGAAATTTCCAGTTTACTACGCGGTACGAGGTTCCCAGCATAGTACCCATATAAAATCTCCGTGCTAACAGTACTCTAGTTCTTGGCCATCGCCCATTCAGTCTCAGCACCGGAGCCGTCATTCCTGTTCTGCTCAAGGTTACCACGCTGAAGGCGCGTCCTGCACCCACGACGACGGTACCCTACGACGCACAAAAAACATGCGCCACACCCCCCGCCATCCGGGACTCAAGCTGCAACGACTGTTCTTGTTGCTCGTAACTCTTTTTCAAACGTTGTGTATAACTATAACTACTATTTGAAATACATTCATCAAGTGCGAACATGCTTTGTATCACAATCACCACCTGACCCAACGTGAATCGTTCTAGACCCAAAAGAAAATCTCTCATCTACTAAATCCTTGAACCAACTAAATCATTAGGAAGAACAAACATGCCAGCCATAGTCACTCTTTGTACCTCGGTCCCTTGAACTGCATTATCAAGCAAGGGTCAAGCTAGCAAGCATGATCCCAGCATCGTCAGCCGGCACATCACTTCTAGCACGCGTGCCGTAACAAACCACATCTATGAACTTTCTTTTAGCCGATCGTTCATCTCACAGGGATACCGCCTACAACAGCGGTTTGCCTCCCCCTCGTCGTCCGAAACCGGGACGGCGGTTAGACTACCACGCTAACGACATGCTAAGAGTTCGAAGCATAGTTATACGAGGATTAATGAAACAGCAGTGTTCTTGCATCAATCACAGACTATGCTGTGTATGTCGCGTCATCGCGATCGTAGATCCCGTGTCTGTATGCACTATGGGACCGAAGCATTTATTGCGTGGTTTGCCAAGAAAGACAAAGGAAACTACGAGAGAGAAAAACGAAATAGACAATATACACACATAGAGACGGATCAATACTCAATACACCAGTTGAAAAATTAAAATAAAGGCCAAGTACGATCTACATCACACAAACTACCATCCTTCTTCTCCTCTCGCATCTCTAAAAAGCAACACTCTTGTTATCACTGGCCCAAATGTCACGGACAAATTAAATGTACATTCAGCTCTCGCCAAACAGGCCCAGCCGCTAGCTCCTCAGCCACACACACACCATCGACGTACTCTCCTCCGCGACCATCACACACACTAGCACACCTCGCTAGACAAAGAAAAATGCACTAACAGCGGGAAATTTTCCCGGCAATGGCTTTTTTTGGTGGCTTCATGTCCCTTATCTCGCTTGGTACGCTACATGCTTACAACAGACACGCTTGATGGTTCTTGCCGAGGTAGCAGTTGTGACATACGGTGTTGCATTATTCGTACCATGGGACGTGCTGACGAGTTAGTCGATTCCGGGTGTGGGTAGTACGATGTGGGGATATGTGTGTGCACGATCAAGAAGCGAAGCGGATGTACCGGCTACGTATTTCGGGTCCGATGCGTGTTTTGATACTACACCAACTGCGTGTCTCTGTGTTAGACGATACCAATGCTGTGCCATTTTTCTACTCTTCAAACATACTTCGCTCGGTTTTTGTCCAGCGCAAATCACAACGTGATTGCGGCCCGACATGCGCGCCCCGCAAACTGTTGAGTGCGAGATCTGCGAACTTTGGTCCGCAGATTTAGGGTTCGCGCTACCAACTTCTAGATTGCTGAGTCTAGATCTGAGTTAGTCGAGACCACTTCAATGCAGACTTGCCCTGAGAAGCACAAGTGCGATGTGGAAACTTGGACACCTCGCATCGCACACGAGCACTTTACTTCGAAGATTGCACTTGGTAGAGAACTTGTCATTGTTGTAATGATTTTGTATTTGTTGCGAAGTGGTTGGTTATTAAGGTGTCTAACTACGTGGTATGGGTATATGTAAGAGATGTTGAAAAAGGCCGTTGGTCATGATGATGGTATTGTACAAGAAATGGGTACCGGATGTACCTCAGCTGCGCCGTCTTTTGCTCGGGCTTATTCATTTGGCACCATCCTCCTTTTGAGCATGGCGTAGAGAAAGGCCGGCTGTTGGGTTGAATCCGCCTACAGTAGTGCGGAACAGGTTCTGCATTCACGGTCTGTCGGATGAGAACAGGTCGCATTGTCCCCTCTATAAGGCCGACTTATTTTAGCTCCGCGTTACGCCACAGCCAACGTGGTTCACAGCGGACCGGCGAATCTCGCATCGTATGTTGTAATTTCAGAAGGTCCAAGGAGCAGCCGAATAATATGAACTGTTTGTCGATGCGTATGACTGGTGTGAGCGTAGCGAAGAGGTGGGCATTGGCCACGTGACAGTGGCATCGAGACAAGCTATGAAGGTCCTGGGGACAATGTCGAACAAGATGCCATATCCTGATTACACCACGGGGTGCAGAATGATGACATTGGGTGCCATGAAAGGAACACAGCTTGCGCGATCGGAGCATGATAGGCTGTACCGCTCCAACACGTCATCTGTAGGGCGCCGAAATGACAGAGCCCCTTTCTTCGTCCGTGATGAAGAATGATTTTGATACCATGATCCCGTTTTGAAAGTCATCCTCAGTGCTACTCCGTGTGCTCTTGATTCTCAAGCTCTGCTCGCTGTCGTTGTCCGAATTATCGACACGAGTGCCTTTCTTAGAATTTGGTGGAGCGTTCGGGAACCAATTGGTAGACTTCATTTTGTTTCCAGTCTGTATTTCTTCTTCTGAAGTTCGGGTTTTAACGGTGGCAGAGAGCTTGTACAGATCTGGTCGTAGCTTGTCGGCCTTGGAGTGTGTACCAGAGGCGGCGGCATTCCCTGGAAGTGGCGCCGACATGCCGTAGGCTGAAGGGCGATAGCCAGAGGGGTTGTGTGTGGTTAGGCCGAGCTTGTGCATGACGATGAAGAAAAGTGGGCGAAGTGTAGCGAGACTGCCCGCAGTAATGGCGAGACCCTGCTCAACTGAAGACCAGATAGCAATGTCAAGTGTCGACCCTGAAGGAGTTAGTGCGTAATGCGAACACAAGGCAGCAGGCACTTACAAAGAAAGTCGGGCGAGTTGAAGAAGTGGATAAAGGGCAGACGCGCGATGACGGCAGCACTTGCAATGCAGCCCATGGTAATCAAGGGAATCAAGGCAACCTTTGCCCTCGTCTTCAACTGCAGATGCCAGACGAGAAATCCAGGGATGATGGCAAAGGTGAAATCGGAAATGATGCTAAACACACTGTACACGTAACCAAGGACGGTAATGACAGTGTTGTCAATGCACGTTCCCTGCTGCGAAGTGCGATCCCACATGTACGAAATGGGAGAGCACTGAAAGAGGCAGACAAAGAAGAAAGTGGTTCCGGCAACAACTGAGACCAACATGGCAGTGTAGATGATCCTGTAAAGATTAGCACACTGCGCTGTTACAGATTGGTGTTTGGGCGATTTACCAAGTGTGAAGTTTCCGGATACTAATGCGCAACAGAAGGAATCCGATAGACATCTTGGAGCAGATCATGGACACGGAGTAGAACAAGTAGCAGAAGTACCAAGCATGCTTTGCATGCTGGACTCTCTCGACGGACAGGTCGCGATGGTGGTGTCCAGTTCCATAATGAATACCGATGCAGGAGGATGTTGCGTAGGCTATGAAGAAGAGCTGGAGAGTAGGTTAGACACATGTTGCATGCCTTGGGCTGGTTTGGCTTCACTTACCGTTGCCACAACCATCAACCAGTCGTCGAGACCAAACGCCTTTACCATTCTCACACGGACAAAGCATCTGAGTAGACATGCCAAGACGGCCGTCGTCAGAAAGGCAATGTTGACTGCAAAGAGCTCAGGGCCTCGGTTGGGGACGGCCATGATGGCGGTGATGTCGAAGCACTAGATGCTCACGCAGCAAAGAGCCCCCAAATGGGCACGAGCATGGCGGTTGAGGGGGCATCTTTCTTTTACGTAGCAGGCAGTAGGATTATTTTTGCCGAGGTGGAGCGATAGGGAGGAATGCATCATGCATGCCGCCACGAGACGGGTGGGTCACTGCGCGGCTTCGCGATACTTGATCTAGGGTCTGGTCCGTTTCAGTGAGAGGCAATTACCAACCCGGGCGTTTACCCGCGGAGCTAGGACGTCGGCCATGGATTTGGCATGTCGCTCACTCATGCATGGCAGGCTATCCCAGGACACGTAGGCGTGGACGCTGATGGTAATGGTAGTGATGTGCTGCAAACGAGATTGCCTCCGAGGAACCAAAGCAGACACCAGACAGGCAGCCGTCGAGATGCTGCCATTCACTGTCATTGTCAGCGTCAGCGTCAACGTCAGTGTCTCGGCCGCCGTCTCGGCCAGGTAACCACTGGGGCGGTTTGGGGGTGCGGGTACCTGAGACAACGCCCTCGCGGTAGTCAAAGTCAAAAGCAACGGTTGGGCGTATGTACTACTGGACATGGTGTGGGTGGGTGGGCAGTGTGGCTGGCCGTCTCTGTGCAGCAAGGCCGTTGGCTTGAGGCTTCGCGTAGCAGCAGGGCACGTGAGCGCTAACCATATCGGGGATGGCTTACGAAAATCTTGCCCTCTCCTGCATCGCCCGCAGCTGCACATCCACACTGCCTTTCCCTTCGCAGCCCGCTCGACCCCAGACACTCCAATGCTGTTTCTCGACGCACACCCGTGCAGTTCCTTTTTACCCGCAACTCGCGCACCACCAAGCCTCACTGCCGGCTCGCTCGACACGGCAATGCTCGACAGGCCCCGGCCACGGGAGCATGCGGCCGCTACTACGCCTAGCCTCTCTAACCCGACCTGTATGGTTCGGTGGGCCTGCCCACTGTCCTCTCCCACGTTGAGCAGGATGCCGACGGCTTTCTTATGCCTTATCAAGCTCCGTCGGCACCTGGCGACTGGGATGCTGCGCAAAAAGCATGGCCAAACAAGGCCTCCCAAGTTACCAGTGTGCAACTTCAGCATGCCGGGTCTGCGCTGCGCTAGCTGACTCGCCATCGCAGCCCCCGGCACTTGGAGTCAACTCTCTGTACCCAGAACTGGACGCCTTCGCCCTATATCTGTGGCATTCTCACTGCTTCCGTACTGTCCCGCGTGCAGAACCCGTCGCACGAATAGACCCATATTCCGTGACTGAAACTTAGATTTAGCGTATACCAGTCCCGTTCGCAGGGATTGGCCCGTTGGCTTGTCATTGGTCCCAGAGCCTCGTTCGCACGCTGGTACACCACCCACTGGCTAGCACTGGACCTTCCAGGATCAAGTCAGTCGGTTAACCAGAACATGCGTCTGATATACGAGCAAATGTACTCTCTTGTACACCCAGTGACATTCGTTCCAGCGGACCAGAGTGGTGGACCTGTGTCCTATGTACCCTTGCCAACCAGGGTATGCGCCGCCTAAAACCACGCGAGCCGTCCATACAGACATGTCACCCCACAGACATCCGCCTCCTGACAGGCCCCTCTGGCTCCGGAGCATCTAATGACCTTTGCTCACCACCTTTTGTCCGCCCGTCGTCGTCGTCGTCGTCGTCGCCTTGCAACATTGGGAAATTTTAGCTTACTCATCTGCTATTTAAACCCTAGTCCACACCCGACAAAGGCGCTGACGCTAGATCCTCGCATTGCAGTGTGGCGGCGATTTGCCCCAAGTCGCATGCAGTGCAAAGATACTACGTCAAAGGCAAAGAGTTGCGCCAAGTACAAGGCTCTAGACGTGTCACGCAGGTTCTCTGACGGTCATGCAACAATAGCTTGGTAGTGTGCCTCCTGCATTGCACTGCAGCGTAGCGCGAAGATCACACAAGGGTCAGGCTTTGAGCCAGCTCCGCTCCCTGGTGACGACATCATATCCGAGTACCAGTGCCGACTGTCTCCGTGGAGTACATCCAGGCTTGACAGAGGTGGCTGGACCTCCATGTTACCTGAATCGATGCCTTTGGTGTTTCAGATGCAGGGCACTTGCACATGTCAATGACTGGCGTCGGCGTCCCGGAAGTCAGGAGACCCCACAGCGTGCGTCCCGTTCGGCATTGGTTGGTTATCGGATGTGGTGCTCAACAAAATGTACCTTCCCCTTGAACCCATTTACAGTCAAGGGTCCTCTATAAAATAAGTAAGGATTATCATCATATACCTTACTAACCAGGTTTAGCGTTACCCCGCGGGTATATATACCTCCTATAGCTTTGGCCTCACACCTGGTGATGCTTACCAATCGGGAAGGTCAAGGATCCCAATAGTCGTTACAGTAGAAACGAAACAAATCAATAGCGAATCAAGCGTTTGTTTCGATACCATGCGCGTCTAGGCCATCTAACCTCCCTCGCCCTTGACATGTATGGATGCTCTGAGCCTGCGGCCTGTGACCTGCTCTTGATAGAGTTGGAATCACTCTACCGTATCACACTGCATACGACCTGAATAAAAACCCTGTTGTCAATACAAAAGGGTTTAGGTTGGTGTGGCGCGGCACGTTTGTGCGCCGTGGAGCGCAGAATGCCAGGCTAGCAGCGCTATAGCCTTGTCTTTTATGGTACTCTTACTGACGATCGAGGCGGTCTGCGAACAGGTTGTCCCGTGTCTGGTACATTACTATACCTGCTTGAACGCCATATAATTCTGCTATTCAGAGTATCATGCCCGACCAGCTATGGAGCTTAATATGCTGGGCCGTCCCAACTAACTCCAAAACACACCTGAACCGACTGCGAGGAATTGAGTTTTTTATATACATGGTAGAAATGCCTGTTTTTCCTGTAGAGCTAGACCTGAAACATTCGGCATTTGCTCAAACCTCCGTAGTCAGTTCATCCTTCAATGTGGGGCCAACGGCAATTGCCAGCCAGTGCAGCTCCAGACATGCAAGCTTGGTAATCCGACCTGTTGTCCTTGTCGACAAATACTTGGGATCACACTGAGCCTGGTTTTTCACCTGTCCCTCGGCCTAGTCGATCGACTGCGAAATAGACAAACATCATGCATTTCCAGCAACTTTTGCAATGATACTTGGTACAAACACTACTATGCGCTTTTAAAACTTGCCTCGTGGTCTCATGTACGCGTTGAGAGTCCTGCTGTCAAACTCTGTCGTAACTGCAAAAGCCCAAACAAAAGATTTGACTGAATCAGGACCAAAAGTAACCTAACCATGTCCCCATTGCATGACACTTCATATGTCATATATCCTTCAAGGAGACGTTATTCACCACGTCCGTCGAGTTCGCCTCCTCTTCCTTTCTTCTCTTCTCCTCCTTGATCCTCTCCTCCTCCTTGATCCTCTTCTCCTCCTTGATCCTCTTCTCCTCCCTCTCGCTATACCGGTCACCAAACAGGTCAAAGTGCGGCCGCATAATGAGTGTGTATTTTACAAACTCTTCCATGCAGTCGACTAGTCTGTCTCTGTTGCCACTAGGCAGGAGCCTGCTCCCTCCATCTTCTGCATTCTCATCCGTAAACTGCTTGTACGCCATGGGGATCGAGCTTTGATTTGGAATGGTAAACATACGCATCCAGCGGCCCAGGACCCGGAGAGAATTCACAGTGTTAAAAGACTGCGATCCACCATTGACCTGGGCTATGGCCAAAGTACGTCCTTGCGTCGGCCGCACAGAACCAGTGGAAAGTGGTATCCAGTCGATTTGGTTCTTGAACACGGCAGTCTATAGTAGTTTCAAAAAGTCAGACAGACGCCAATTCCCAAGAGGCAAAGTGCAATCCGGGGAAAAACAAAGGTAACTTACAAGATTTCCATGCTGCTCAGGACTCACCCAAACATGTCCATCACTCCACTTGCTCAGCTCGCGCAACTCCTGCACTTTTTCATGCGAGTGCTGCACATCGTCTTTTACAGGCAGTCCGCTCGGATTGAAGATGCGCACGTCGCACCCCAGGCGGAACAGAATACGGCTAGCTTCGTAGGCAAGTAGACGAGAGTATGACCTAGAGATGTGTCTGGTTTAGCCAATCATGTCCACGCATACAACACATAATCAGAGAAGAAAGAAGAGAAAAAAGACGGGTCTTGTGAGTGACTTGAGCGAATGGATAGATGATCTTACCGTTCCCGCATACTCCCGTATAAAACAAGCACTTTTATCCTCTCGCCCCCTCGCTGGAGTACCTGCTCATCTACCATTTTTAGCGCCGTGCTTAGCTCGAGGCTAGCGATCCAGTCACGCTCTGCATGCTGAGCATTTAGCAGAAAAGGCCGATATGTTTTGCGAACCGAGGCGTCGTCTTCGTGGTCGGGGATGGCAAGCGAGGTATATCGGTACGCAGGATCGATGCTGATTTCTGCGCGCGCTCGCTCGGCAGAGGTGTTGTTTAGGTCGCCGCTCATGGCTGCCGCTGCTGCTGATTGGATGAATGAGCGCGAGAATGGGCGTGTAGAATTGAAGTTGCGGCGGGAGAGGAGGCGTGCAGCCGGGCGGGAGAGAAACATGAAGGTGCTGCGTAATGGCGAGAGAGTATTAGTTTGTTCTTGTGGAAATATTTTTCGGATCCATTGTACAGGCTTGCAACTAAGCCTCTTGTTTTCTCTAGACGTTGATGATGATGGTTATCGCTGGGACATGTCACAGCCGAGGCATTGGTATGTCACTCGTTGCGCGTTATTGGTTGCAAAGGATCAAGGGTCCATTGAGGCTCTAGTCTGTCAAACGTCAACGATAACACCATTCAAGCTAATTGATATGCACCTTGCAATTATTTGTGTCTACGATTATCAATGTATTCGGCTTTTCTAAAGCAAGTAAGCGTATGCTTCTGGAGCGAACGAGATGCCATTCCATGGAGAACCGATTAGGACTTTTTCTTCTGTGTTCAAGACATACAAAGCAAAACAATTCAGAAACATCGAATACAGATTTGAATAACAGTAAAGAATCCCGAACTAGCTTGACATTCCAGCATAACGCTACTCATACAGTCCAACTCTCAATTGCGGACATCATGACTTGAACCTTTGGAGAAAAAGAATCACTTAGTACGACGCCTGTGCCTCTCTTGCGGCAATATCAGAACTGGATCTGCTTGGGCTAGCCCAAGCAGATGACACCATACTGTATCCCCGATGCGAACCAGAAAATCTATGAATTTCTTTTCCCTAGATCGGGGACTCGCTACACTTGCCCTAATCTGCGTATTTAGCGTTAGTTGGTGCGGTAGAATACTTTAGAAAGAAAAGAAAGATAAAAAATTCTCCGAGATCTTCTATCGGGCGCTAATAACGGACCGAAAGGACGGGGAAATCATGGAAAACGGTGAGATGATGAAAACTTGATTACTGGCTAGCTGTCAGTGATGTGGGGACGCGGGAGGCGCCGCCGTTGGACAGGGAAATTCCCTATTGGTAGGGGCGATCAGGTGAGAAGCAAAATTGTGGTAGGGCCGAAGAGATGTAATGTGTTGTACAGTGATGAAGCCTTGGCGCAACGGTAATCCACGCAGGCCACTCTGTGAATTTTGGTTTTCGTTGTGGGCTATTGCGCTCACGTCGTCAATGTCCAGTTGTCCGAATTTAATGTCTAGGGCGGTAATCTGTCTATAAGATGTATCTCGCTCAATTAAAATAAGACAGAATTGAAGGAAAAATTGTGTAACAGAACAATTGATTGTCCATGAAGAATAGGCGGGAAGGGTTAGGAAAAATAGATAAAAAAGGAAATCAGTGTCCTTGTTCAGCTTTTGTAATTTTGCATTAGCTTATCTATGATATTTATTCCCATCTGCTCCTCTGCAGACAGTGGCTGCCCCGAATGCTTTTTCGCCTCGGGCGTGAAGCCATCTCGTTGCATGATATTCTCCATCATGCGTATGCCCCGCAGTTCCTGTAATGGCGGAATGTGTTGGAGGCCGTCTGGATCTACAGTGTCAAAATTGAGGCAGCCGGTGGGTTTGACGGCCCCAGTGATTTCGAGCATGGTGTCTGGTGTGATGACGAAGTCGCACTGTACTTCGCCTGGCCTCGTTGGCTTCATCACCTCCATGCTCAGTCGAGCTTCGTCGACTACTTGGCAAGCATGTGCGATTGCGGCGACGGGCGCATCAGGTCGCAGTGCGCCTATGTCCTGGAGCAGCGCCCACTGTACTTCGAAAAGATTCTGGCCCTCCCAGATGGTGACACCTTGGACGTTGAAGATGAGGCCGCCGGTAACACACAGGTCGATTTTCAGACCCTCGTCACGCATCTGTGCGAGCGTAACAGGGCGCCCGACTCCTGGTTTTTCCATACCATCGAGACAGGCGGCCAGGTTGTATCTGCTCTCGTCGATGCGTCCTGGGTGTAAGAGAATGAAGCCTCTACGCAGCCGATAGGTCGCCACGAGCACACGCTTGCCGTCCTTGAGAGCGCGTGCCCGCAGGAGTTCGAGGCTGTTATCCGGAGTCACGAGGATGACGTTTGCCGCCTGGTAGCATGGAAGAGCAGCTAAGCGCTCGATGGCGGCTGCTGAGCCTCTGAAATCGGGGGTAAAGGACATGAAGTCATAGTTGAAGCGCGCGTCCGGGACGGCATCCTGGATTAGCTCCTGGTAGACGCGCGACCAAATCAGCCTCGAGCGTTCGTCGGAGGACGGGCGGGCCGCCATTGGTGTGCGTGCGGGTTGAGCGGGTGGGCGGCTACAAAGTTTGGGGCGGTGCAGGCTTGTCAGTGCCAGTGCCAGTTCCAGTGCCTGGGAGGATGAGCAGGGCGGGTGAAGGTCTGGATTAAGACGACGTGGGCCATTGTTCTAGAAGACGCGGGGGGTAGATGACTAAGTACGGTACGTGGCCCTCAGCTCGTCCAGCGCAGCCTCGCACCGCCCGGTTTCATTCCCTCTCTTTGCTCGGTGCCATGGCTCGCCATACTTGTACATCCCGGAGGCAGAGTTTTCGCGGCTGCCGGTCTCTTCCGCGCATACGGCGTCTCGGGAATAAATAGCCCGCCTAGCCGCCCTAGCCCAGTCGGCTATCTGGCTACATGCCTGGCCATGTTGCCGAAGCATCGCATATCTTGGCCCCGGACGCTTCTTTGCACGTCAACCGCCAGCATCCTCATCCTCCTCCATCATGGCCAGCACCAGCAACCGTGTTCCTCCTGCCCCTTCGCCGCCCGACTGTGCGGAAAAAGCCATGGCGGACCAACGGACCTGCGAAGCGACCAACATGGACTCGATCAATGCTGATCCCCCAGCCCTCGGCCAGTCCGCCCCGGAAAAGCCCTTGCAAAAGACCGGGGAGGCCGGAAGCACAATCAACCCCAACCGCAACAAGACGTCCAAGGGTGCAAAGACGCTTGAGGTGGTCAAGTGGTTCGTCAAAGACCAATGGTTTCTGCTGGCCATGAGCGCCGTCGTGCTTTTATCCTCTCAAGTCCAGGTCCCAGCATCACAACAGCGAACCAAGCGGACAGTCGTCACATACCTTGCCGTGTCGGTCATCTTCTTCGTCAATGGCTGCACGCTGGACACGCGTGTCATGCTCGCCAACTACATGCGCTGGAAACTGCACATCTTCGTGCAGCTGCAGTGCTACCTTGTGTGCTCGGCCGCTACCTTTGGCATTGTCAGTCTGTGCGCCACGAACCCCCGCTTCATGGACCCATGGCTACTCATTGGCTTCCTTTTTGTCGGCAGCGCCCCAACCACAATGTCAAGCAATGTCGTCATGACGCGCCAGGCCCATGGAAATGCTGCCCTTACCGTTGTGCAGTCTGTAATCGGCCAGTTCCTCTGCCCCTTCTTGACTCCCGTCATCCTTCAAATGTACCTCTCCACTGGCTCGTGGTATAGCAAGGTGCTGCAGCGTGGCTCCGGGTATGCCGGTATCTACCAACGTGTCTTTATGCAGCTCGGCCTGTCGCTCTTTGTGCCCATGCTCCTCGGCCAGATTGTGCAGCGCCTGTTTCCCAAGACGACCAAAAAGGTCTTTTTCGACTGGAAGCTTCTCAAGCTGTCGTCTATTGCTCTGCTTACCATGGTATGGCAGACATTTGACCAGGCCTTCTCATCTGGTGCATTCAAAGCCGTCAAGTCCTCCAATATCATCTTTATCGTCTTCATCACCATTACACTGTACTTTGTCTGGCTAACCATCTGCTTCACAGCGGCTACCTTTTGGCTGCCGAAAAAGGATGTCATTGCCTGCTGCTACTGCTGCCCCGCCAAGGCGCTTGCAATGGTAGTCCCGCTTACCTCGGTCATGTACATTAATATCGATCCCGTAGATCAGTCCAAGATGCAGATTCCGGCCATCATCTTCCAGGCGTTCCAAGTTGCCATTGGGGGCATAATGACAATTGGCTTTCGCAGATGGATACGGCCAGAAGAAGAGAAGGAAGAAGCCGAGAAGCTCATGGAAGCAGGGGGAAACAATTAGCTCGTATGGATCCGTTTGGTATCTTTAATTCTCATCTTGCTTGTCCATGAACAGTCTATTTTGGCCAAGCAGACGCTTTTCACTCCTCTCTATGGCAGTAGATGAGATGTACCCTTTCCAATCTCCACTCTAGCTCCCATATCTTTCGCATTTCGTCTATCCTCCGAGTTCCCCGAAATCATACCGAATGTGCCTTTGTATCGCACTCAAGATCGCCAACATGTCTCAATGACTCGAGGATGCTCATACACTTAATGGCAGCAGCATCCGTTGGGAATCTAAGAGAAAAAAAAAGTCAATGTTAGAACATAGCAGCAAGAGAAAGCGGGGGATGATCACGTACACAAGTGCACTTTCCAGTGAAACCCTGACAGGGACACTCGACACATGCGAGCAGCGAAGACGTGCCGTCGGCGTTCCGGATCTCCTTGACAGTGCGCTCGAGGCTAACCTGTTTGAGCGAGCATTGAGTTAGTATGGAGCTTATCGCAACGCTGGGGATATGAACATTTCACATACAGCTGCGGGCGAGGCGAGCGCAATTGACGCACCAAGGGCGGCGATGATGAGGGAAAGCTTCATGTTGAAGAGTGTAGTGTTCTCGAACAGGTTTTGATAAATCTCAGTTGGTTGAATGTCAAAGTTGAATGTGTTGGTTGCAGTAGTTGCGTGAGAAATAGAGCCAATACCCAGTATATATATACTCCTAGGGGAGAGCAGGGCGGTGAAAACGCGGGTGGCGGGACAGACAGAGCGCTTTCACGCCTCTACTTTGGGGTTGACGATAGTAGCAACGGGGCGCGCCAACAGCAAACGAAACCTCGACGTGCACACACCGTATTTAAGCAGAGCGGCACATATTATCGCGCTATCGCACGATCTAGCCTATCCCCCTTGATCCCAACCCGTGGGGCAATCTAGAACCCCCCCGGCCCTTCTGCCCTTTGTCCCTCCGCATTTTCCCACGCGGTGTTAATTTAAATAGTCAGCTAGGGCGTTTGTAAGGGACCTTTGGCGATCAATTACATCAGTCGCGTGGCCTTTTGTGTTTTTGTTTTTAGGGAGGAGGGGGACGGGACCCGGATAAATGGTTACAGGGCCTAGGTCAGCTGGGTCGCATGCATGCAATATCGATAATGTTTGGATAATACGGCCGATATACAAACGGGATTGGTGGGAGCGAGAGAAAAACGCTGCTACGTATAAGGTTCTGATATGCGCAAGGGTGGGGGGGATTGGCGCACGGTATGATGTGTGTTCAAATGTCTGGATGCTCGAGGGTCCATGTGCAGATCGGGTGTGCTTGATGCAACTTGGTATTCGTGGACCTTCATCGCTCTGAGCAGCTTGCCGTGGGGTTGTGTAATCGACCCAAACGCCTGTTTTGACATCCTAGAGGATTCCGGGTTCCTGGCGTCATGCAATCCCTCCTTCGCCCCCGTATTACTGCCGCTGATCCGGCACTAGCCGAATATGTGGGGATGGGTCTCGACTTCAACTCATTGTTTATTTTTCGAATTAAAGCTAGAGTATTGAGTACTTATACGAGCGTGTAGTCGCTTTTAAGCAGCTTTGTCACTGGCTACTGCAGGCTTAGCACTTCATCACAGTTTGAAATTGCTCTTTCCGCCCCGCACACCGGTCTGAATGTCGTGTTTTCCTTTCACCTTTTCGATTCTTTGATGTCACTACGCGAAGTAGATGTATTTGTAAGACAGCGATATTCTGATGCTTTCAAGGTTTCGTGAACCGATACATTAGCTGCGGAGGAAAACACAGCAGCTGGAAACCTGGTCCAGTCGATCTTTGTATCTGGATCTCTTCTCAATATAAATACTGAGCAACTCAACTTATATACTGTAAGTCCAACAGGTAGACTAGGGCTGGTAAAGCCTATTTACATGTGAAAGTAGCTGAATGGGCCTGGCTTCACCGTGTACGGATGCGCAACATTGGCTTAGTTTATTGAGAGCCCCCGGCCAGCTAAACAGACTTAGTAACAAATTGTCGCAACGCGGTCTGACACAGAGGCAAGGAGTACTCAAGGGGAGTCAACGATGTTCTGTAAAGGAAAGAGAAAAGAAACTTGGCAATTCTGTGTATCCCTGGTGTGAGAGAAGAGTTTGGTGGTTGACGAACCATCAGCTACCTGGTTGGTTTGAATATACACTAGCTGATACTTGGGTGGCTGGTTGGGTGGCTAGTAAGGTGGCTGGGAGTTCCCTATCTTCATCAACGCCTCGTAGGCATAACTTACCATGTGATTGTTTACAAAGTTTGATGAGAGCGAACCCCTCCGTCCATGCATTCTACGAATCAAGTAAATCCTCTCCTAATATCTAGTTTCTCCCTGTTGTGTGGTGTACCATCACACGATTGGACATAGGAACCTGACACGGCGGAGGTTTGGTTGGGTCAGATAGCTTCTTTCCTCGACTGTCTTTAGCGACTGCTCTCACAAAGTATTCATCGCCTCGCCGTGGTTTGGTCATGCGTCATCCCTCTACTCCCTGCTCCTCAATATCATGTTCTGCTTGAGTACACATACGTCTGAAGCAAAGGCTGATTGATGCATTACTGGGCGAGTAGCATAGAGATGACTAGCTCCTAACTATGAGAAGCGCGTAATGTCCCCCATTTAGTCATTCACCGTATTCCCTTGCCATGACCCGCCTCGCATTTGATAAGAGCAAGCACCGCGTGACGCGTAGGTCAAACGCGTACACCCCGTAAGATGCTCTAGTGCGACACGTAAAACCTATCGCTTTGCGCTTTCGTGACCAGACCCGCCAATCCACGCATACAGCGTCCGTTGCTAGGCGACTTAGAGTGTGCGGTGAGGTCTTTTCGATATGTGACATGCTGCCGATCGCAGTCGTGTGTATCGGGGGGCAGAAAAAGTTCGCGTATGATGCTTATTGGAATGTAAACAAACAAGATGATTGCCCCCGCAGCCTCGTTCGTAGGTTTCGCCTGCAGGGTTCCTTGCAAATACCGACAAAACAGACTTGCCTAGCTCTGCAGCTGCAAAAATGCACAAGGGATTAGATCCAACCAAGTCCCACTATGAGATGCCATGAGAAACCAACTAAACCTCACTGACCACTCATTTAGTCCCCCTCAGCAACTTGGTTCCACCGTGCTCAGTGAAGAGTCACTCTCAGCCACTCTCAGCCACACACACACACACACACACACACACACACATTCCCAACCAAACGTGCTTCCTCAGCCCAGGCTGTCTTGCTTAGGTCAGGTCGCCCCTCCCCCATCTACAGACATCTCGGAAGTGACATAAATACCACCTCTGCACAAGCAATGCTTGTTCATTCCATTATTTTTACTCGTCCTACTCGATCATGGAGCCATCCTATCCACATTCTATGAACTATACCCCTCCAAAAGTGTTCGAGTCTGGAACACAATACTCCGACCAGAGTGAGTCGCCAGAGCGTTGGCCCGTCGTGTGTCTTCCAAAGAGTACTA
The DNA here is from genome assembly GCA_020744315.1 of Curvularia eragrostidis. Taxonomy (NCBI): domain Eukaryota; kingdom Fungi; phylum Ascomycota; class Dothideomycetes; order Pleosporales; family Pleosporaceae; genus Curvularia; species Curvularia eragrostidis. The sequence goes on along the minus strand of JAIRCK010000042.1, from coordinate 109,894 downwards.
ATGATACTGTTCAGCTGCGGTACCCATGAATCCTTACCATAGCTCAGATATGATTCCTCAACAATCTGGTGACACCGCTGAAGAAGGCGAGTCTCTATGGGTATTCTTATGTTTCTGTTCAACTGACAATCGTATAGTACACCAATATGATGTTTTGAATGACCCAATAGGCAATCAAAACCATGGTAGGTGGACGGTGTATGATCAATGTTATCCTTTTGGTATGCAATCGGTCGATCACCAGCGCTTATTACCTGGTCAACAGCCACACTCTCATGACGTGTTCAATTTAGGTGGCCCGGCAGGCACACACAGTCGGATTCCGGACATCGACCCTATGAGGTCAGTATCATTAGCGGTGAGGAGATGTTATCTGCTGACATGCTATACAGTCAGTCTTTCGGGTCGAATCTTGGGCTACTCACTACCATTTCCAACGATAGCCTAGCCACAGCACAAAACACTACCCTTCACAAATTTCAGGACCTATTCAGTCCGATAGAGGTAGAGGGCCGGCAATTCTACCATACATACTGGTCCATGCGAAGTATCAGCATAACGCTGATCATTCTCGCCTTTATGGTTTCGCATGCTTGTCCCACTATGATGCACTTCTTGTCCTATCGCCTATCACATGAAAAAATACGCAAAAAGCGGAATCAATATGAAATTGATGGCACAGACATCAATGTGATCGATGCGGAGGGCAAAGTTCTCAAGATAGGATCCATAGGCAAAGGTCGATTTGCATGCTTCGACAACAATTGCGCAAACATCTCCTTTTCTTGTTATGCTAACCTGAAACGTCACTACGAAACGTTTCATGACAGTAACAGAACTGTCTACTGGTGCACGGATACAACCTGTAAACGCCATATGGAAAATGGAGGTGAGCCTTTCAGAAGGAGAGATGGTTTGGAAGAGCATAGAAAGCGGATGCATAGCCATAGATGAAGAGCCGCAATACTTGCGGTGATCATTTATGTAATCAGCCCCTAAGAATTTTCTTATACACAGAGCACTCCATCTGAAAGTTTGATTCACTTGTCACTATAGTGTCAAGTATCACACACAAAATTATGTCATAATACAATGTAAAAGAAAATGTTAAGGCTTATGTAGAAAATTAAAAACAGCTCGTGTCAGGACGGCCAGGCTAGGTAGAATGTTAGCTCTGCGATGAAGGGTTCGAATGTCTGACAAGTATCACACCATCTCATGCTTTCATTTTCAGTCATATTGCAAATATAAAAAAAACCTAATTGCCGTTTATCATCTCATCTTAGAAAACAAGGAAATGCAAATGAAGTCAGCCCAGTTGTGGGAGTGGGAGATAATCACACAGCTATAAATTAGTACCTCATTGACAGCACCTGGCTTACCATCGATAACAGCCGACTCCATCTTCACACGCACTCTCATGTGCAACATTGAATAAAAGTCAAAAAAATGACTACCTATCTACTCGTCCAACCCGACATTCTTCAAACCGCCCTGTCTGGTCCAAAACGTGTCCCAAGCCTTCTGCCACCGCTCCTCCTTCAAGCCCTTGAGCCAATCCTTGACCGTAAATTCCTCCTCACCCTCGATTCGAATGACGCCATCCTTGATGCCCTTCCAACCTTTCATAGGCGCCTTGATGTAGCGGTGATCTCGGCCGCAGAAGCTGAGCCACGGTTCTTTGATTTCCCCACGCGTTTGCGCTAGACGTTTGCCATAGCATTCTTCGCATAAATCGCAGTTGACGCAGACCAAGCAGTAGTAAATCGTTTTGGTCCAGCTGTTGATTTCCGTTCCGCAGCCTCCATCGCAAAAGATTCCGGCTCCAGTAAGGTCTTCATCAAGTTTATCTGGTTCTTCCTTGGTAGGTTGAGACTCTGTTGCAGTAGGGTCTGGCTGTGTTGCAGTGGATTCTGGCTCTTCTGTTGTGGTCTTAGAATCCTCCGCAGTAGAGTCTGGGGCTGCTACTGGAACAGATTTGGGTGCTTCGGCGACCTCTGCAGAGTCTCGCCTTTCGCCAGCTGCCTTGTCGAAAGGACCGCCGTCCGCAGCCTCTGACTCGCCATCAGCCAGCAGGGATTTCTCAGCTTCGACATGTTGCTCGGTGACTTCAGTTTCCTCCGCACACTTGCTTTCAGCATTGGCTTCGGTATTGTCCTTATCAGACGCAGTTTCCGAATCGTTCGCCTCACTAGTCTGATAATGTATGGTGCGGTCCAAGATAGAAAATTGTGCAGAGCATGCAACTATGGCATCCCTTTCCAGACCATCCAACGAGGCCAAGACTTTGGATAGTAATCGCAGACTTGAAGAGTCATTCCAAGATACGCTATCTTCGAGTCCAGCAATACAGGCAGCGAATAATTCGTTCATATGTTGTTGATACTCTTTTGCAGGTCCCATAATACGGAGCATGTTGGCGAGCAGCATGTTTACATGGGATTCACGAAAGTCTTCGTTGGTATGAGCTCCGGGAAGAAGCCTCATGGTTTCAATAAGTTCCTCTTTCTTGGCTGGGTCAGCGGACGTTTGAAACTCGTAGAAAATAATTTGGGCAAGCTTCATCCGGTGCTGCGTTTTCTTCTCGTTCATGGTCTCTTCCTCCCAGGATGGGGGCTTTGGGTTCATGGCCAGGATTTCTTGGCGAAGGGCTTTTCCCTTTTGGATATCACCCAGAACCGGGTAGTATAAGTTCGCAATCGCCCCTCGGATGTTGAACAAGTAGTAACTGTCCTCAGAAAGAGTCTTGGCTAGGGCATATAACCAGTCAAGGAGGAGTTGGGTCTCCCCAGTCAGTTTTGCCGCTTTTTGCATACGAGTCTCCGCACCCGCATCGACCCAATCCTGAAAACAATAAGAGAACCAACTGTTTCGCTCCTTCTCGGTCCAGGATTTGATTTCATTCATCAGCTTGGTTCCATCGGGATCAGTTTCCTCTTTGAACAAAAGAGTAATGTCATCGAAAATATAACCCGGCAGGGCTTGGTCACCGGAAAATTTCCTAGCCTCATTCAAGACTCGCAGGACTTCTTCTGGCTGTTTCATCTCTACGTACGCCTGAGATTTGAGGATCAAAATATCCAGTCGTGTATCGTTGAACTCCTTTTGTTTCTCTTTAGTCAAACCTTCTGACTCTGGATCTGGCAGCATAGCATATGCTTGATCATAGTACTTGATCGCTTCAGTCTGTTGGTCAATCCAATTGTACTTTGGTGCAAGAAGGCGAAGTGTTGCAATCTTTTCTTTGGTATCGCCTTCCATACGTTCCACGGCCTGTTCCAAGTACGAGGCACCTTCCCTAAGAGTTGCCTTTTGGCGATCTACATCGTCATAGTCATAACCATAACTACACAATGTGGACCCAATTGCTCTCAGAGTCTTGTAATCTTCAAGGGGAATGTCGAACTGGGTAACAACTTCCTGAATGAGCTTGAGTGGCTCATCTTCGCTCTCCTTCAACCGATTTGCCTGCTTCAAATCAGAAAACCTACTACAGTAAGAAAAGAAACGGAGCTTACCAAGCGAAGAGCGGATTTGACGAAGCGGAAAGTTTCGGGTATCCACCACTGATCAGTAGCGTTCAGCCAATTTTGGACATGTCCTTTAGCCAATGGGACTAGGACATTGTCCTTATCAACAGAAGATGCCCATGCCCTGACCTCGCTGTCCAGAGATCCGTCCGGCAGGGATGATGCCTTGGCTGCCCAAACCAGAAGAGCATCATACCAGGCAGAAGAAGTATCATCTGTTCGTTCAGGGTAAAGCTCTGTATCTCTTGCACGGACTTCAAACAGCTTCGCGACATTGCCCTTATTCTGTGTGATACTGTGCAACAAAGTCACCACCTGCTGGACAGTTTCTTCCGTCGCCTGTTCCACATCCAGCTCCTTGAGATGCTCATACCAATACTGAGTTGCGTACAAGGAGAGTCCATAGCTTGCTTGGTCTTCAGGGTCCTTGGCTGCCTTGACCATGATATCTGCACACATCTGGAGAATAGTAAGGTGTGCAGCTGTAGCGGGCGTTCGGAACTCCGTAGTACCATCGGCATCAACGCTGACACTCTTGAAATATTGCCTCAAGGAACGATCCTGGAATGAAAGAGGAGAGTCTCGGTACTTGAGCTCAAAGACAACATCGTCTTTGGAATCGTCATTTTCGTCATCATCGTCATCCTTTTCCTTGGTATCGTCCTCGGTCTGTCGGGCCTGTGTGAGCTCAAGGATGCGCGACGAGCGTCCAATAATCTCTTCCTCAATATCGAAGGAGTCATCCGACAGCGTCAGTTGTACTAAGTTCGAGGCTTCAGCTAAACTCAACGATCGTTTAGAAAAGGCTAGCCATGCAAAAAGTTTCTTCAGCGCTTGATACTGTGCATCAGAACGATTGTGACGACATTCTTCAAGAAGAAGCTTGTAAAGATCGTGCAGAGACGCCGGTAGCTTCTCCAGTTCTTCCAATACGGCTCGCTCCCGGCCAATGTAAGAGAACCTCCTGAGAACGTGCTCAACGTAAAGCATGCTGTCTGCTTGTTTGACTACTCTGCGAGTAATCGCTCTCTTGACGGCATGACTAAACTTGCGCATCCGAGGCAGCGTATGAAGGCGACTCTTTACAAGTGCCTTGATGTCAGGCTTCATTACCTGCTTCGTAACTTCAATGACTGAAGGATCAAAGAGTTGCAGAATGGGCTCCACTTCTGGCCTGCTGGTGACGAGTACTGAGATATTGGTAAATTCAAGCTTCAGGTCGGATAAAAACTGCGTCATGATGCCGCCCTGTTGGATATGAGCTTCATCCAGGCCATCGAAAACTAGAAATAGGCGACTAGCAGACTTCTCGTTGCTTGGAAACATGGAAAAGAAGAACCGCTCCCAAGTAGATGCATTTGAGGATTTCCCCGAGTCTTCCCTGATGCTTGCCGCCACCTGTTCGGCGTATTTGTTATTAGATTCCGCAATTTGGAGTGCAGCGGACGCAAACGCATTCTGTACCGATTGTAGGTATGGGTGCTCTTCTTTGAAGTAGAAGTACGCATAGCAATTTCGTTCATCCTGGACTGTGCGCAGCTCCTGAACAGCTGAGTAGGCTAGAAAGGACTTGCCCATGCCTTCGTCGCCTTTCAGCCATAGCAAATGATCTCCTCCCTCCATCCAGGTTTTGAAGTGAGAATGCTCACTCAGCCATTTCGCTGTGTGCTTGACTTGAGAATCCCGCATGTCTTCATCTTGGGCTAAGTTCTCCCGGTGAGCGTCAGTCCAAGACGGGAAGGTCATTGCGTTTTCGGTGAAGAACTTTTTGATTTCTCGCAAAGCTTGAAACTTGCCATCCCCCCCGTCCCCCTTTGACTTAGCACTCTGCTTTTTCTTTTCCTCGTGTTCCGATGTCTTGCCCAATTTTTCGACTGATTTTTGGAGCTGGAGGAGCAGAGCGTGGCTCTCATTCTGCTTGTTCTGGACTGCGACGAATCCTTCGCTGACCACCACTTCCAGCTTCAAACTGCTCATGTATAATTGTTGGACATCTTGGCCCAAGTTTTTTCGAAACGATTGCAGTTTTTCATCCAGCTCATCAAGTTTGGCAGCGTTGGCGGATGTGTCTTCTTGTACCGCATTGAGCATATCGTTTCCCTCTTTTACCTCATCCTGGACAGTCCTGATAGAACTGTAAGTCTCATAACTAACGGTTTGGTCGAGCTCCTCGATGGAGGCTTGCATGGCAGCGTATGCAGCCAATAGCTCTTGGTCTTCCATATTCCAGAGCGCATTGAGCCACTGTGCTACAGAGAATCAGCTTGACCAACCAGAGGGGTAGCAGTTCCTACAAAAACGTTTCTTCTTGATTAAGTACCGCACCCTGCCACATATAGAAAGTTGCATGGAGAAAACTCGAACGATAGCGATAGAGAGTGGTCCAGATTCTGCCCGTTGCTCAAGGATGGCAAGCCGTCCAAAGAACCGAGCCGAGTACTCAAAGAACGACTCAACACGGTCGTAATCGGCTTTGACTCCAGCAAAAGCCTGTTGGTATTGATTAATGATTCTCTTCGAGTGCTAGAACCACTTACAGATATCAAACGGCCCGCAGCCGTGAACACAAGCCCGACTGGCATTGCTGGTGGAAACGCCCCAGCGGCGGCCCCAACCGCAGCAATTCCATCGATACACTTCTGCATATCGCCAAGAGAATTACCTATAGCTGACCGGAACTTGGACATTTTACTCCCATCGTTACGGAAACCCTTGAACTTCTCCATGCTATCGTCAAGGCTTTTCATCGCTCCATCTATACTTTGTGCGCCCATGGACGAGAGGTTTTCACCGGTTCGTGCGTTGTAGTCGTTTATGGCTTGTGTCCATAGCCGACCAAGGTCCGTGGCTGAGCTTTGTTTCGGAGTCTTAGTCTCCATGTTGCTTCACAGGACGTTAAGGCTGGACAGGTGACAAAAGATGCAAGCACTTGATGGTAGCGGTAATCGTTTTTTATGAGCGTTTACACTACGACACCTGGTAAAACACGAATGCAGAGTCTCGTTTTCAGCTCATGTATGAAATGAACGATTCTTATGGGGCTTCGGCAGACACATTTCAGCCTTGTGGATAAGCAAATTGTTGCCTGAACGCAGGTTTGGCACAGGGGCCATACCACTCGAGTGATCGGTTACTCAAGCAAGCCTAGAGTTTAAGGCTCTCTATTCTTGTCATCGGGGGCCAGAATCTCTTCTCTTGATTGGTGGGTAGGTCATGCGCTCAATATCGCGGACCATTTGCTAGTTTAGTCGTTTGGGGGCCATAGTAAAGTCTTATAATTGGTTGAGCGGTGCACCCACAAATTGTCCCTAGAAAACTTTAGGAACACGATAAAGAACCGGTAGTTCGTTTTTGGTGCTACCAGTGGTATGGAGATTTATTAATCAACCTGCTGTCATTCGGTCTAAAAAGCATACTAGGCTAAGTACCCCTCAGCTGCCCGTTTGAGTTCAGACACTTCGCGCAGCTATCATAGCAGCAATGAGAACTTTGATAACAGTCTTATTGTTATGTGTCATGACTAGGCCACCAAGCATCACGACTAGTGTGTAAGTTCGCTTACACATTCACGTGCAGCTTTCGCGTCATGCACGCCTTCCCATATTCACCTCGATCTCGCTTAGCCCAGGCTTTGTCCCGATTATTCTGCTATATCAAACGTCATCTGTATGCCCGGCTTACTTTGTGTCACAATCTCATCGCTCAGCCGCACTGCTCGTAAATTCAGGCGGCAGAATCGAAGATTGATCACGAGATAATATTATGAATAACCACGAAGTCAGAGCATCTCTACAATCATAATAGGAGAGAATTTACAACGATAGCAGCCTGAATGGTCTCGTAAAAGCGTGCATTAAGCGGGATAAGGATCAGCGAGATCAAAGGCTTAGCAGAAGATTATGCCTCAATATTACAGAACCTTGTTCTCTATGTTTATTGGTTTTGCAACAAGTTTACGAAGTTATGACTAGTTAAGCTAATATATGGAAACTCACGAATAAAAAAGCGAACGTGAAAACAGAAAACAAATATTGAAAGAAAGAGCTTCTCAATAATATGCCTACCGGCAGTGAAAAGCAGATCCCTCATTGAGACTCCCAATGAACCGAAGCTTCTCCTGAAAAACACTCAATGCGAAAAGTCACCTTCATAGTCATACAATCTTTCTTACCCCTCAGTCTGTTCGCGACGGCTTCAGCAGCTTGACGAAGGATTTCAGCAGATGTCGGGTCTACCAAGTCATCCTTCTCCGTCGCGCCAGGAGTTTCGAGGGTAAGATAACTTGCCCCATCGCTCACTCGATGCCTTTGGGGTGCTTTTTCTCCATTTCGGTGAGTTCCGAACTTTGTGTGCTTTTGAAACTCCTCCCAGTCGTTTTCTGAAGGCTCCGATAAGACCCAGTCCCAGTGGGTCCACCGAATTTCGTGATCATGAGTCCCGATTTCTTTTGAGGGCGGCCTGCCGAAAAGGATGAGATAGTTCCAGAGCGGGGTCATCATTTTATCCTCTTCGTAAGGATTGCATTGATTGATCCATTCGGCCCACCTTTCCACGATTGCTTTGGCCCTTTTTTCTGGGACTTCGAAATACTCTCCATGGGATTGCTGGCATGAGGAGCAGAACCATGGTCTTTCCAAGTGCTTCAGATCACAATTGACGAGACGCTCAGCTCGCTTCATCCATTTGATGCAGTCTGAGATATAAAATATCTCTATATTCGGACAGCACCATTTGTGTTGAGATTTCCGTCTCACAGGCTCTATGGAGGAACCAATCTTCAAGTGGCCAGTTTTAATATCCCGAAGGATGTAAACGAAGCCTTGCTCATCGCAAGGCGAGAGTTTTTCTCGTGCGATTTTTGACAAGGAGTAAGACACTAATCGCGTAGTGTTGTTATTATTGCCCTGAGCCATTTCTTTCTGGGCGTCATTCGTTTCATGGTCATTCCCGTCAACACCATCGGACTGAAAGCTCCTATCCAACAGTTCGCTTGCGGCGCTTGTTCGTGGTGTCCGTGTGCTAAGCTTGTTGATCCGGTCTGAAAGCTCTTTCTGGTCGTTGTTTGTATTATCTTCTTTGTCCCGGAGTATTTTGCATGGAACACAACTATTTTCATGATTTCTCAGGTTTCCTGGATGGACGTAAGCCTTCCCGCAAAGGGCAAGCAGTTTCTTTGGGGCAGGGCTCGAGCTGCTCTCGTATATGTTTGTCAGATTTCGATAGCTCTGCCCTTGGTTGTTTTCAGTGCTGGAGGATGTTGAGCAATTGTTTGGTCTCGAATCCGCTGGCGAAGGAGTACCGGTGCCTATTTTCAAGGTTTTCTGGGAGCTTTTGGTGTTTGGTCGGGATCGGAAAGTGGTTCTCTCATCCTTATCATCATCTGAGTCTATGATGAGCGGAGTTTCCCGTGAAGAGCCTTTCTCCTTGAATGGTTCTGTCGCCAGAAATTCAGGATGTTTGGCTTCAGTGGGAAGACGAGCGTTTGCACTTTTTCTCCGATTCTTGTCGAGAGTGTCTTTGGGCACCAAGGGACCAAGAGAAACGCGATGAGCCATGGTGTGAAACGAGATTGTGAGGAAGCAGATTTTGGTTAAGAATGCAAATTTAGAAAGTGCTCTAGTATCACGAAGAAGGCACTGTAGGCTCCATTTATACATTGCCTTCAGGCAAGATGGTGTTTGAGGCCATTCGAAGGCAATACCGTTGCAACCCAAAAGAGCAACATAATGCCGCACAGCCGGATAACCATCCCGGTTTGTATGCCAGCTACAGCCTTGCATTCATGAAACGAGAACTCAATCCTACACCTGCGCACGTTGTAGGCCCTAGCTTTTGCGGCAGGAGATAGGAGTGCATGGACAGGGAGTCAGCCTTTACCAATGGCGGCTATTTGTAGAACTATCGTGACTAGGCGGATCACGCGCGAAGCGACAATTGATGCAACAATGCACAAATTTTTACTCAAATAGGTTGGCCAAGACCAGCTTCAAGCCCATGTTGGTAGTATTTGACTTGTTAAGTACACTCTGATGATTGGTCGTCGGACGCATCCGCGTGGGGTTGTTGGATCGGTGCGCACGCGCGTCTTCTGAAACAATCAGGCTTCAATTTCGGCGATGAACCCCTTTGGTGCATCCCGCCTCCACGTTCTCAGGGCTATCTTTTGCATGTTCTTTTCAGCCTTGCGTACGTGAACGGCCCATCTTCCTTCGCGCTTAAGACTGGCTGACCTGCTTTGACAGGGCTCGATTTATACTATCTTCGCTTTGGTGTTTCAGCAATCTTAGTCCTACACCTGGCTATAGTAGGCATATATATCAGTAACCGCGGGCGCCATCGGGACGGTCCACTGGCGCTTGGAAATCCGGGGGACACCGGCCAAGAACGGCTAATGCTGGGGTTAACGAAGCGGAAACTCCACACAGCACGTGGTGCGGAGGATCACGTTTGAAACGACATCATATCAGAGCCAAGCGCGCCTATGCTCGGTGGGACGGCGACCACGTACATCAATCTCCCACGTGGGATCTATCATGAATTTTCAATCCTCATAGGTCTCATGCTGGTAACGACACAATATGTTGGGTAAGGCAGACAGCGTACAGTCGAGGTAACGCTATGAAGCCTTCCTAAAATTCTAGGTATCAATTACAAATTATCGGACAGCGAAACTTCCTATTTTCGAGTCGATTGGTCACTATGCTTTCATCCTGCGACAACTTGACCGGTTGCTTCCTCAGGAGTTAGCCCCCTGCAAAAAAACTCCGCCAAAGCGCTGCGGCGCTGCGGCTCTGCGGCACAGCTCATGCAGCCCCCAAATGACTGTCATCTGTGGATCCCTGTACGTGGACATACACGAACGTGCTAGTTTCACAGACGATCCTACGTGTCAATTATGCTACTGTGGCGTTCCATTGCGACAGTTGCACAGCCTTGTCCCTTTACACATGGTTCGATCTTACCAACCATCAGACTCCAACACCAAGTATCCGTGGGGTAAGGTAACATCCATTGCTAATTCTGATGTTTCAGAAGGAACTCCTTTTAGATAAGCTTTGGAGTATAAGTGTCGTATGTTCTGATCCATCGTTGGCACCACAAAGCCTCCCTTCTTCTATCCTTACATCCAACCCCTTCTTCAATTTTTCCACTCTTATATCTACCATACAGCTCATATAAACACCATGACTTCTATTTCTTCTTCTAAGAATAAACAAAAGTCCCCTATTGCAAGCGTATCAAAGGTTTTCGTCGATTATACTCGTGACGATACCAAGGTTATGTGCAAGCCTAGCGGAGATCTATTATCCGACAAGACAGGGTCAGACTTTGCGACCTTATTGAACCCAAGAAATCCCACATGGTCTTCTTCGACATCGAGAACTTGGGACAAATCATCCCCGCCTTCTTCTGGAAGTGTATGGGATCTGCCAGAAACGCCCCCTCGCCTATCCGACACGCCTTCTCCAGGCAAGACATGGACACCCTTAACACCACCAACACCCCCTAGTCCGTCATTAGAATGCAGATCTGGTTCCAACATAGCAGTTAAACAGCTACCAGGCAGCTACTTCGATAATGAAGTAGGGTCTGATGATGTGGATGTTGCTTGGCAAGATGAAGATAACTTCCAGCCGAAGAAACTTTTTCGCAACTATACTCTGGAGCTTGAAAGAAGTATGGTATCTTTATCTGTTGTTCAATGCATAAGTCGCCTAACTCGTTTATTGCAGTTTCCAAAGCCAATGCTGCTGCTGGTCAAATCAAATACAACATGGAACCGTCTCTTATATTCTCTCCCAATGTATCACAGTCGATCAGTTCCCGAACCCGCTCCAAGACTAGCGGAGCGACTCCTCTTGACGATATGAAGAGTGCTGCGCAAACAACTGACACTTCAAGCGTCGTGGTAAGCCCCGTGATACCTCATTCTAAAACCTCCTCCCTCCTTGAGCAAATAGTACCACATGATGTCTACAAGAGACTAGTTGCTAGTCCACGCATATGCATCGCATCTTTGGTAGGGAACTCATATAAACAATGCGGAAAGAAAAACCAAGGGTCTTTGGAAAAGGTTCGTACTATTTGTGGGAGATTTTCAAGATGGAAAGATGAGGAAGACTACAAAACAATGATTCTTGACATTGAAAGCCTTGTGAGGGAGGCTATGTGCGGCACACATCAAAACGTCGTGCTCAAGCAAAACAAAGAGGGGGCAAGGATCGAGAAACTACGGAATCTCCTTGATAAGGCGAAGACAAAGGCCGAGGAACTGTCGGAAACAGAGCGACAGACGCTCTACCAGTGGCTCAATACCATATCAAATTCGAACGCCTTGAAAGACCACACCACAAGCGTACCTAGCCAGTCTGTACCTACTGTCCACGCCACTCCTCACCCGGCGTCACTCGAACAAGCTAGAGTTGTGCTCAACACCGCAAAGCCCAAAGAGCAAGTCTCCGACTTTGGAAATTTCACACCCTTCCAGTTGAAACGCACAAAGGATATTTCCGTCCCGGAAGCCCTTGAGAGAGAAATTGTCAGGCCCCTAGGTGCAAGTGAAACCAAGGCAGGCTTCATCTACATGTTCTGGGACAAGCAACACTTTGGCAAAGTGAAGATCGGACGCACCAACAACATCGAAAAGCGGCTGAAGCAGTGGAACGATCAATGTGGGCGAACACATAGCTACCTTTCTGAAGACGATCGGAGCCGCGTCGGGATGCCGCACGTGGGACGAGTCGAGATGCTGATTCACACTGAGCTCAAGGAATGCCGGAGAAGGAGGAAATGTGAGGGGTGTCAAGTAAAACACCAGGAGTGGTTTGACGAGGGTGAGGTGCATGCTGTCAAGGTGGTACGGAAGTGGCAGGAGTGGATGTTGCAGAAGCCATATGCACTGAATGAAAAGGGTCAGTGGGTGCTCAGACCGGAAATGTTGGCAACGCTTAAGCAAGTGTGTGAGCCAGTAGCTAGGGACAAAGCCGTGGTCAAGCCGCCAAGGAAGAGTGAAGGGGCGAAGCGTCCAGTGAAGAAAAGAGGTGATCGGAAAACTATGTAGCGCCATGCAGCGAGGAGGACCGTTGTTGCTAAATTTCTTTCGGGTCTTGTTCTTATTTTACTACGAATTTGAGCTCCAGTTCTTTCAGCTGCAACTCTGTACTGCTACTCACCCCACCATCAAACAATCTGATTTAGCATTTCTTTTCCCTCCACCAACCTCTCCAAATTCTCAGCCGTTTCTTCATACCATGTCGTAAGTGTGCCTTCCTCAACATATCCCATATGCGGCGTCAACAGTACCCTGCTCTTCCCTTTCTCATCCCAATTCACAGTACGCCACAGGCTATCAGCTGGAAGAGGCTCAATGTCGAACACGTCAAGTGCAGCGCCGCGGATTCTTCCATTTTGGACTGTGTCTAGCAGTGCTGCTTCGTCGATGAGCGGGCCGCGAGAGGTGTTGATTAGGAGTGCGGAGGATTTCATGCATGCTAGTTCGTTTGTGCCGACTATACCTCTTGAGCGATCACTCAGCACGTAATGCAGTGATATTACATCAGCGGACTTGAAAAGCTCTTCTTTGCTCACAGCTTGAAACGTCTTTTCCTTCTCGTCAAGCATACCTGCGCCGGTGACAGGTAAACCGCACTCCTCAGCCAACTTGTCTGCTTTGTCTTGCGTCAGATTAGCACTCCAACAGATAATCTTCATGCCGAACGCCAAAACCCCCACTCTAGCGACATGAGCTCCAATTCTACCAAGCCCAACAAGTCCCAATGTCTTTCCCTGTAAGCCCATGGCAAGCTCAGTCTGCCAGCCTGCAGGCCTGCCTTTACCCTTTACAACCGCATCGTCGGCAGCAATGTTACGTGCAAGCCCGAGTATCAGTGCCCAAACATGCTGCGTAGTAGGATGACCTCCGCCCTGCTTAACTGGCAGCGATCGAAACGACTGGCCGCTTCCTTTCCCATCTGTTCTCCCCTTACCAGGCGCCACGTAAACTCTGATACCTAGCTCTTTCATCGTTTTCATATCCCAGGATTCAAATTGCCCGCCTGTTGCGAAAATGGTCTTGAGATTTGGTAGTTGGCGCAGTAATTCGCCGGGAAAGGCAGTGCGCTCGCGCATGGTCGATAGAATTGAAAATGGTTTCAGTCGATCAACGAGGGCCTTGCGGTCGGCATCCGAAGTCTTGGGGTGCGAATACGAAGGTAATGTGTCGTTGAAAACAGTGATTTCAATCTTGGCCGGATCAATGTGAGAGAAGTGCTGCGTTGCTATGCCATGGTAATCGTCGAGCACGGCGAGTTTGATTGGCGACTTGGTAGTCATGATGGTGAATGGAGGATTCAAAGAAAACCTTTGGGAGGAGATGGAAACACGAGACGTGGGCAAGTGTTGGGAAAATATATAGCGGAACTCGATCCGAGCTGTTTGAAAATAGCTACTTCGGCATTTGTATCGGATCCAATTGAGGGGCATCTACTTCTACTTCAAGTTTACGACAAACGTGTGAGCCCAGAAACGTAGTGCAAGAGTGTATCTTGTCTACTTGTTTCCGTTATGTTCAACGTCTAGGTTGTTTTTTTAAGAGTAGATACAGTCGATGCCTTGGCGTGGTGGTGGACTGGCGTCAGATCGAGGGCAGATTATTGCGTCATATTTAGAACGCGCTAAGTTGGCTGACTAAACCCCTGAACATTTAGGAGTTTGAAGTACAAGATGCTCTATGGTCTGGAATTTGGATATCTTTCATATTTTCTTCTACATATTTCCGTGTGTTGCGAGGCGAGATTCGCCTATGTACAGTTATATACAACAAGTCTATCAATCTAAAAGTTTACGCCTGGGTATCTTATGCAAGATGGCATGCAATTCTAGAAGCGACAGGCTCTTCATGACAATAGGATACGTGCATCCTCGTGGTTGATCATGACCTCTTCATTCTCGAACGAATACTTCCGCCGCACGATTTCAAAGACAATGAGTCCAGCAGCTGTACTGGGCGTTTGTTTTATTGTGCTCATGAAAAAGTCACGATAGAGATAGTTTCTCCAGCCGCCAGCACGTCTGGCCAGCATCTTGCACTGTGCGAAGGTCTCCTCATACGCGTGGTAGTATCGGCGAACTATATGTGAAGGTTTGCTGTCCTGGTGTGCTTGGAAGTCTAGAGCCTCAAGTCGGCGATAGTGGACGTCCTGAATTTCCGTCAGGGGATGTTGGATGAGCTGGGATGTTATGGATGCTGAAACACCTGCTAGAAGCAAGAACATGGGCTCTAGCATGTAATGCGGTCGTATAACTGGACGGTCATCGGGATCTTCTTGAAGATAGGGGATGGAGCTTTCGAGAAGTGTATCGCGCGTTCGGCTGCCGTAATATCGCGAAACGAATTCGAGATAAGCCTGGCTTTTGACAGTCTCAAAGGTGCCGAAGAAGACTGCTGCACCAAACGCATCTTTGAGAAAGCTCAATGTCCAGCCAGCGAAAATGCCTTGCATACCGATTGAGCGCAGTTTGTATCCTGCGTAGTGCCACATGGTCTTGTGCTTGCCTTCGAGGATGTCGGCAGTGCGGAAGCGAGTCTGGAGCGCGTCGAATGGTGCAGCCACTATTGACTGGATGCCTCCACCGATGAAGCCAGCGGTAAAGGTTACAGATGGTGGGGGCGGAGGGTATACGCGCTTGGTCTGATATGAGGATGGCTCGTGGAGAGCTGAGAGACTGTGGAGGTATGCGGTATACAGAACTGCGCCGATACTAGATATTGTTAGGCACTGTGTAATCTAGATGCTGATTGCCCATACCATGTATTTGCCATCAGAGGCGGCAGGACCTGCTTGGGTATGAAGCCCCATCCCTCGGTGCGTATGGCATGTGCAAGCACGGCGGGCGTAGTCATTCTCCACGACCACTTCGCATCTGCCATGACGTGGGGGTTGATGGCCCTGGCATAGCCCATGTAATCGATTCTCCCCCTGAAAAAGGCTTTTACGGGTGCCCTAAAGTAGAAGGCGACCATTCGAGCAGCCACAGCTCGCATACCAGCGGCCTGCACACCCGTCGCTGGTGCCTTGTTGGGTGCCTGGGGCGTGTCGGGGGCGCCGTCATTGGGGCCATCGCTGCGGGAAGAGACTCCAGCGCGGAGACTGGAGCCGGTCGTCATCGCATAACATGAGAGGTGAGAGACGATTGCGGGCGCATGGGCGGGGTGTCGGCGGGATGGTACTTTATATAGGGTGAAGGCGTCCCGCGTGCGAGGGTCACAAGCGGGCTAGTGGTGACTGGGAGATACAAGCTGGAAGCAGACCGATTGGCGAGATGGCAAGATGGCGAGAAGCAGCGCGGAGAGCAAAGAGCGATCAATTGCAGGGCCGGCAAGTATTTTGCGTCGCACGTCCGGAATGTGGGGCAGCAGGTTAGACAGCGTAGTGGTAGGGTGAAGGTCAAGGCGACTAGGCCGCTTGCGGACTTGAGAGGTTGCGCACGGGCCCCGGGCAGCGCGTTGCAGCCCTCGCGTCGTCGTCGCCGCCATCAGGTTTCGCGACTTTTCCCAGCGTCGTCTCTCTCCCTCTCCTCCTCCACCACTCCCCGTCTCGTCCCCGCCAACATCTCTGGAGGTTTCATTCTGCGCACCTTCAACCATGGCGGACGACATCGTCATCGACAAGGCCCTCTTCCACGAGCGCCTCAACAACCTCGTGGCCAAGTGGAAGGCCGACAAGCGCTCGGGCGACCAGGTTTTCCAGGGCGCAGGCTCAATCGCCACGCTCGTCGGCAAGGCGAGCGAACCCGGCATCTACCAGAAGCCCGCGGCTTTCCAGGTAAGCTGGCACATACTGCGATTGCGCATACGGCGAGCTGACATGCCCAATAGCTCTGGCTGCTAGGCTACGAATTCCCTGCGACGCTGTTTGTCATCACTCCCGAGCTGGTTCAGATTGTCACAACCAAGAAAAAGGGTAAGTCGTGTGCGGCTGCCTAAACTACAACCATGTGCTGATGTAGGTGATGCAGCTGCGTATCTGGAGCCGCTGAAAGGCGGAAAAGTCCCTCTTGAGATTCTAGTACGAGGCAAGGATGCCGAAGAGAACAAGAAGCAGTTCCAAACATGCATAGACACGATCAAGAAGGCCGGCAAGAAGGTTGCCGTGATGAAGAAGGACAATGCCAACAACGCATTTGCGAGCGAGTGGAAAGCCGCCTTCGACGAGGCCGGTTTCAAAGAAGAGGACCAGGTCGATCTGGCCCCTATCTTGTCCAACGCAGCCTTGTCTGTCAAGGACGAGAAGGAGCTGAGAACCATCCGCGACGCTGCGCGTGCCTCGAGCGCCCTCATGACCAACTACTTTGTCGAAGAAATGTCCGACATCCTCGATTCCGAGAAGAAGATATCCCACCGCGCCCTCGCTGACAAGGTCGCCAACAAGATTGACGACGCCAAGTTCTTTGAGAAGCAGAAGGTGTCCAAGACATTTGACTCACTGCAGCTGGATTGGTGCCTGCAGCCCACCATTCAAAGCGGTGGCTCATACGATCTGAAGTTTGCGGCAGAGCCCGACGAGAACAACTTGCATGCAGGCGTCATTATTTCCGTTCTTGGTCTGCGCTACCAGACATACGGTGCCCTGGTCGGCCGCACCTACATGGTTGGACCCAATAAAGAGCAGGAAAATGCATACAAGCTGCTGCTGGCGATACACGACTTGGTCATCAAGTCCCTCCGCGATGGCGTCGTCGCCAAGGATGTGTACAACAAGGCACTTGCAATGCTCAAGTCGAAGAAGCCAGAATGGGAGAAGCATTTCCCTAAGAACCTCGGATATGGTATTGGTGTCGAGAACAAAGACTCTTCGCTTCTTCTGAGTGGCAAGAACACCCGCGTGCTCAAAGATGGCATGACTCTTGTTGTCCAGACCGGCTTCTCTGACCTCGAGAACAGCAAGCCACAAGACAAGAAGAGCAAAAACTACTCGCTGGTGCTCGTGGACACGGTCCGTGTTGGACAGGGCGAATGCGCAGTCTTCACCAAGGATACTACCTCAGACTTGGATGCCGTTTCATTCTTCTTCGACGAGGAGGAGGAAGAGGCGAAGCCCAAGGCGAAGAAGGAGCGCCCTGCCATTGCTCAGACCAACATCACGAAGACTCGAACGCGCCACGAGCGAACAACCAATCAAGATGCCGAAAAGGAGGAGCAGCGGCGACAGCATCAAAAAGAGCTGCACGCCAAGAAGCAGGCTGAGGGTCTCGAGCAATACAGCGAGGGCGCAAAGTCGCTAAATGGCACCGAGGAAAAGAAGTTCAAGAAGTTCGAGTCGTACAAGCGCGACAACCAGTTTCCCAGCTCAGTCGCTAACCTGGAGATTGTTGTCGACAAGAAGAACCTCACAGTCCTCCTTCCCATCATGGGTCGACCTGTGCCGTTCCACATCCACACCATCAAGAACGCATCACATACCCCCGAGGCAGACTTTACTTCTCTTCGTATCAACTTCCTCTCGCCTGGTCAGGGTGTAGGACGCAAAGATGACCAGCCTTTTGAAGACCCTAACGCGCACTTCATTCGCAGTCTGACGTTCAAGTCGCATGATGTGGATCGCATCGACCAGATCACCAAGGACATCACCGAGCTAAAGAAGGAGGTCGTACGACGTGAGACAGAGAAGAAGCAGATGGAGGACGTGGTTGAGCAGGACAAGCTCATTCCCCTCAAATCTCGCAAACCCCACATGCTCGACCTCATCTTCATCCGCCCAGCGCTCGACGGCAAGCGTATTCCAGGCAGCGTGGAGATTCACCAAAACGGTCTGCGTTACGTCCACGGCAACGGAACAGCCAAGATCGATGTTCTGTTCAGCAACATGAAGCATCTGTTTTTCCAGCCTTCACAACACGAACTGATTGTCATCATCCACGTCCACCTCAAGAACCCCATTATGCTCGGCAAGAAGAAGACCAAGGATGTGCAGTTTGTTCGAGAAGCCACCGAAATGCAATTCGACGAGACTGGCAACCGCAAACGCCGCCACAAGTTTGGTGACGAGGAGGAGTTTGAGCAAGAACAGGAGGAGCGTAGGCGACGTGCGGCTCTCGACAAGGAGTTCAAAAACTTTGCTGAGAAGATTGCCGACGCCGCGCGCAATGAGAACGTCAGCGTTGACATCCCGTACCGCGAGCTCGGTTTCAACGGTGTGCCGTCGCGATCTTCAGTCCTGGTGCAGCCAACAACAGACTGCTTGGTCCAGCTCACTGAGCCTCCTTTTACATGTCTTACGCTTTCTGAGATTGAAATTGTCCACCTTGAACGTGTGC
This sequence comes from Curvularia eragrostidis, assembly GCA_020744315.1. Lineage (NCBI taxonomy): Eukaryota > Fungi > Ascomycota > Dothideomycetes > Pleosporales > Pleosporaceae > Curvularia > Curvularia eragrostidis. The sequence continues at coordinate 91,049 of JAIRCK010000042.1, read as the reverse complement.
AGTTTGGTCTCAAGAACTTTGACATGGTTGTGGTGTTCAAGGACTACAACCGTCCTCCTGTTCACATCAACACCATCCCCGTTGAGTCACTCGACCCCGTCAAGGACTGGCTAGACTCTGTCGACATTCCGTTTACCGAGGGTCCTCTGAACCTTAACTGGGCTACCATCATGAAGACTGTGACATCAGATCCTCATCAGTTCTTCGCTGATGGTGGATGGTCCTTTCTGTCTACCGAAACAGATGATGAGGGCGATGGCGATGAGGAGGAGGAATCGGCGTTTGAGGTATCAGAGTCTGAACTCGCCATCTCAGATGAATCGTCTGACGAGAGCGACTTTGACGAGAATGCGTCGGACGAGATGAGCGACGAGGGTTCGGAAGAGGAGTTTTCCGAGGGCGAGAGCTGGGACGAGCTGGATAAGAAGGCGGCGAAGAAGGACAAGGAGGCTGCTCTTGACGATGATGAAGACGAAGGCAAGGGCAAGAAGAGGAAGAGGTAGATGGCTTGCCTTTACGGGCTTGCTTCCTCATTTCTACCTCCTCTTTTCTCTACTCGGATCTGTCCCTTTTTCTTTTCTTCTCAAATCCTTTCCACGTGTAAGAGTAAGCTCAGTTGATGGCGACCAAATCACGGGTTTCTGGAAGCGGGGCCGTTGCCAAAGGGAGAGAGACATGTCAGAATGTGATACCGTCTCCTTTTTTTTTCTTCTTCTTTTCCCTCGCCCAAACAATCAAACATAGTTAATGCATGTCCTTTCTCGCAGCGAAACTACTATGATGCCGTTGCATATACCCAAATACTCAATGCATGCTCTAGGCACCCGCCAAAGAAAACAGGTTCAATGTTGCTGCAAGAAGCCAATCATCAAAGGTGCATTATGGACATTGCTGTTGACATTGATAACGAACAAGGAGCGGACATGTTGTGTTGCATCCCATCGCACCGCGCACCTTTATTGAGTTGCCCCGGAACCTACCTGACGAGCGATACCTTCTTTTTTCCCCTAGAACACCCCCATTCATCTCTTCCCTCTGCCGTTTGCCTTCATACAACAAGGACATATAGAGATAAAGATCATTACCGCCGGCAAACAACAATGTATGTACGTATCTAAAAGGACAGACTCTGCTCCCAAAAGGGTAAGTAAAGAGAGAGAGAGATAAGAAGAAACAGGATGAAAACGCCTCTGGGTATCTAACGCCGTACAATGCCGTGAATTCGTATAGTGTGAGTCCAGGAACACAAAAAAAAGAAAAAACAATATCATTATCGTCGGGTTATTTTTTCGTTGCCTCCCCCAAAACAAGAAGGATCAAGTCAATGGACAGGAAGAAGGAGAGCAGATCAGGGATTAGAATGGACAAATCGCGCACCCTGACAGGGCGAGCGGGCCTGTTTAAAAGCCTGAATTCTGTCCAGCATCCACCCTGAGGTCCACTGGTTGTCGCCTTCACGGGCATGGTGGTAGCCGAGTCGAATCGAGTATCCGAGGCGGCATTCTGTGCCCGTGTGTTCGAATTGCATACAGCTGCTGTCCTTGGCGCAGGCCTTTTGGCAGCTGTCAAAAGATTTGGACGCCGCTTTACCTTTTTTGTAGGTAACGTCGTCGGATAGGTTGGACCAGTCTTCAGATTTGGGGCGTAGGTGGGGCTCGATGAAGGTGAAGAGCTCTTCAAACATCAGCGGCCGTTCTGGGTGGGATCGCGCCTTTTCCCACTGCGAGAGAGAAGTAAAATCTTCGTCATTAAGGTGGTGCATAGTCATGATGGCTTCACACCACTGCTCGTTATCGAAGCGCATGGTAACGGGCTTTTCGCCGTTGAACATGGGCCAGTAGCCTCGAAGGGGGACGCCGCTCTTCTTGAGGACCTGGGCCAGCACCTCGTCGCCGCAGCACTGGCTCCGCACATCGACACCGAAGAAATGGGTGCCCGGAAAGTGCTTGTTTTCGCCAAACATTCGGCCAAGCGCCATGATCTTGTCCAGAGCGGCACGCGACAGCACAAAGCCACTGCCACCATGGGCGAAGATGGCCTTTTTCTTAGGCCACACAGGGGATCCAAAGTAGTAAGCGGTGCGAGGGCTAAAGTTGGACAGGAAGCGGTACATGTTGTCGTAGTTGACGTACGTGTCGAGTTCGAGAAAGAGGTACCACTGCGAACGGGGCCGCAGATACGAGGTCCACTCCATCATGGGCAGAAATTTGTATTTGTCGAGCCTCCAGCCATCGGGCGACTTGTCCGTGGTCAGGTTGGCCGTCTGGATGAGGTCGTAGACCTCGAAGTCGGGATTGTCAAACTTGTACTCGGGGCGCAGGTGGGCGAGGGCGTCGGCAATGTCGAAGCCGTTGTACGTGTCTCTGCGGTCGGAGAAGATGAGCAGATCCTGCTTGCAGCGGCCGAGGCGGTTGAGGTAGGCAGGCAGCTTGGTGGCGACCTCGCCGGCACCAATCTTGAGAACAATGGTCACGTCGTCCATGACGCCGGCGGTAAAGGGCGCGCATTCGTCGCCGAAAGGCACCACCACCTTGGGGACGGGCGCGGGACCAGCGGGAGGGGGCCGATCGACGAGGATGTCGTATCCGCGCTGGCCCCGCCAGAGCCGTGGCAGCAGGGACGTGAAGAAGAAGGCGCAGAGAAGCAGCGCAGCGCACAGCTGGCGCCGCGTCGTCAATCGCACCATCATGGTGGCGGTGCTGGTGGTGCTGGTGGTGCTCTGCCAGAAGCCCGCCATGTTTGGGCGAGGCCCGGGCATGGCTGACGCGACGAAATTGGCGCTACTGCACGAGTCCGCATCCGGCTAGCGCCGTCTCCATCATCCCACTCTGTCTTTGCCATGGACTATTGTTTTTTCTCCCATCTCACACGAGACAGTGACGTCATGCACACGTGCCTACGCATCTACTCTACTCTACCCTACTCTACTGTACATGTCACACGTCCAGCACATGGATATCCACTACCATGCATGTGTCCACGACAGGTTGCAATACAAGGGCAGAGACTTTGGCCCCATCAACTACGACCCTACTGGCCCCCTCCTCACCATCGTCTTCGCCCCCACCGGCACAAACCCCATGTGCATGTACACCCGCCTCGCCATCTCACTCGACTTGAGATACATGGGCGTAGCCGGCTCCGTCGCGTCGGCCTGTTCAATTGCCCAGTCCAGCAGTCGTCTTGCAACACCGCGGCCCTGGAAATCGGGCCACGTAATGAGCAGCGCAAGATACCAATGCGGCTCGCCTTTCATGACCTGTGCTCTCTCCTCGTCGTCTTTTGCCGGCCCGTCGTGCCAGCTGTCCGCAATGCTCGCCCACATTTCATCAACGTCGGCGTCGCTCCAGCCTAGCGATGTCTGCCAGTTGTAGAAGGAGAGGGCGCTGCGACGAAAGGGCTCGTGGGTGCTGTTCGTGTCTGGGCGGCCCCAGCATGCTGCGCCAATGATTTCGCCGGTAGAGGCGAGTACAGCTTTGATGAAGATGAACTCGTCGTGTGCGAGGATAGGCACGAGGCGCTTTGCCAAGCGCTGTACGCTGACATCGTGCGAAGGACGCAGCTCTGCTGGCTCCATCTTGGCCCATGCTTCTTCTGAGTAACATGCGCGGAGCCCTTTTGCCTGTACAAGAAAGTGTGAGTATGATAGATTGTCTCTGTATTCTGATCGTCCTTTCTTTCTTTTCTCTGAGGCCTCCTGACAGTCATGTGAGTGTGTTTTCACGTACAATCGTCATCGCATCTTCTACAGTGCATCTTTCCACCCGGATGTCAGTGTCCTTCAAACGCCTCTCAGGCGCTACAGGTGCTGTTTGGGGGGCTGGCTGGTCTGTTGGCACGACGCTAGAATCCGCCTTTTCTTGCGCCATGATGTCCGTGATTAATGTTAAAAGATGTAAAAACGATATTGGGGCTAGTTTCACTCAACGCAGGCCGTGAAGATGTGGAGAAAGTCATATACAGACACGAGATAACATGTCGCTGCCTGAATCCTCCCGCACCCCTCATAAAACTGGTTTCCCCACGAGCGCTGCTGTCTTACTCCACCATCTTACTCCTGGAAGCGTCCCATCGGCACTCAATCTTTAGCGATTCGAAGAATATGCTGAGACTTCGGTAAACGCGGAAGAGCCCTGGATTTCTTCCCTTTGTGTAGAACGAGTTTTGTTGGAATGGGGTGGGATCGAGATTTCTCAAACAACGTAGATGAAGATTGCCTTCGCTGCACCTTCCTCATCAAGACAGCTGCCAAGTCTGACTGCATTAGACGATGACTAAGATTCGACATTCGACCAGCACCAATGTTGTAGAAGGAATGGAGATGTCCATCACAATTGCACATTTATGTGTGGGGGACAGGAGACGTAAGTTTGGCAATTCAACCTCTACATGGGGAGGTACAACTCCTTTGCCTTCAGCCGCTACGGAATCATCGAAAGTACGTGGGTGCAGTAGGCTTACAAACCATCCAAGCCTCATCCAACGCCTTGACAACCTCCTCCGGCAGTGGGCCCTTTTCCAAGTCCGCCAGGTTACCTTCCAATTGCTTCAGGCTGCTGACACCAATGATGACACCGTCGTTTCCGCCCTTGACCCGTGTCTTGAGCTCAGAGTGATGGACACACCATCTCAGCGCAATCTCGACAAGCGTCAAGTTGTGCTTTTGTGCTGCTTCCTCGGCAATCTTGAGGGCTTGGAACGTCGAGTCTTTGAAGTAGCGATCACGATACATGGTGCCTATGCGCTCGGCTTTGGTACCAAAACGGCCTTCGTCAGGCTTGATGTCCTTGGACTTGATCTTGCCGGAAAAGAGACCGCCAGCTAAGGGGTTGTAGACGACAATGTCGATGCCATACTTGCGACATGCTGGAATGAGCTCCGGCTCAATGGCGCGAGCTGATGGTGGTCAGCAGGGGGCTGTTTGTCAACACGGGGCTTGCTTACTGATAGCGTTGTACATGGCTTGGTAAATGGTCGGCTTGACCCATCCTCGTTCCTTGCAGATGTTGTAGATCTCTGCAACCTCCCATGCTGCATAGTTTGATAAGCCCAGGTTCACAAACTTGCCTTGCTTGTGCAGTTCGTTGACTGCGCCGAGCGTCTCTTCAAAAGGCACAGAATGGTCTGGCGCATGCAGATAGAAGATGTCGACGCAGTCGGCGCCGAGTTCCTGGAGACTGGTGCTGAAGTGCTTCTTCAGATTGTCGGCCTTGTGGACGCCAGCCTCGAATGGATACACCTTGGTGGCGAGAGTCAGGCCGCGATCTTTCCATCCGGCCTGGCGCGTCCATGCCTCTTGTTTGCCGCCAACGTACATGCGTGCAGTATCGACTTCATTGTATCCCTGTGACTGAAAGTAGTCAAGGTGTTTGGTGAAGTCGTCAAAGTCGGTGATACGCGCTCCGCTGCTCTCGTCCGGACCTACGCAGTGTTACTAGGCGCGCTGGAACCCCTGCAGTGTACGAGCGTACCAAAGGTCATCAACCCGAGGATGACCCGGTCTTTCGGGTTCTGTGCGATCAGAGGCATTGTACGCAGCTGGCTATGCAAACGTCGTGTGATGGTCAGCGTGACGGCTGGGCGAAGTGCTGATATCGAGCATCATTTGCCCGTGTCAAGATGACGCCAGCGGGGTGAATGCCCCGCTCGGACATACGGCTTTAGTTGTAGTTAAGCCCGACGGTTCCGCGTCCGTCTCTCGTCTTGATGAAGCGACGGAAACAATGGGAGCGCATATTTACAGTCGAGCACGGTGATACCGCTGCTGACCATCATCGCAGAGCACCCCTGCCAAGCCATGCTGCTGTGTACAATAATTATGTACGTAGTACATATGTACTGCAGGTATGACCAAGACTCGGATGCATATGTGCTGTGTCCGCAAGTGCTGACCACCGCTCGACAATAGTCTGTAGTGTGTTCGGGTACTCCGATGTCGTCGCTGTCTCAGGCGTCGTATTGTTGGGGGCGGTCGGCAAGATGATGATGACTCGTCGCCATTGTAAGCGCCGTCGACTGGTGTGTGACGAGACGGCTGGCGGGCGTGATTGGCTGCCCCTTTCGGGGCTACTGGGGCTTGGTGAAGGACGCACATGCGGGCGTCATGGCGGCGCAGGCGTCTCACGAACGACGTCTGTGCTAGCGTTGTCAGAAGCAGGAACATGGATAGCGTGTACGTCTCCCGCGGCCGTGCGACCCTGGGAGGGCGCGGATGGTGAGAGATGGGCCGCAAGCTTGGAGGTCGAGTGCAGGGCGGGTGGGAGCCAATGACGTCGGGCGGCGGCGCGATAACGATAAGGAACCCAGCCGAGCCCAGCCCAGCTCGACGGCGTATGGTCAGGTGGCCAGCAGCACGCACCGTCGACCACTACCATGCAGCTAGCACGCCCGTCACCCCCCTCGTGCCAACGACGGCCGTCGCCAGATGGCCGAACTCTGCACCCAGGATCGTCCCGCAACCGTCCCGTTCATCTTGTGTACAGCAGAGGTGCCACGTAGCAGCGACGCAGGTACGCCCAGAGACAGCACATACTCGACCTCCAGCTGCCACAAGGGCCATGGCCGCACCATATAAGGCGCGCTGGCAGTCGCCAGGCACCGTTTCCACTCTTCTACCCTCCATTCCACCGCAGACTGCCGGCTGCAGCGTGCCGGAAAGATGAGTCGATCAGCTGGAGCTCGAGGTGTCATGTGGCCCAGTAAGCCACCCTTTGCTAACTTGCGAATCACTCTCTCCGTCGCACACCATCAACCGAGCCGCCCTCTGATTGGAGCGCAAAACAGTCAAGCCCAGACACTGTGAATGATTTCCTTCTTGATTTGGTTTGAGCCCATATGCTCTATTGGAATCCGGCCTCCATGTCACGAATGCCGTGTGCTTGCTCCATGGCCAGACCCGGAACTCCCTTTGTCTTCGCATGATATCATAGTTTCCGGACCACTGCTTCTCTCCTCAACAATCCCTTGTCTGGCCTGTAAAAGATTCCTTCATCTATTCATTGGCTCGCCTTGTCTGTCTTAAGTAGCACCTTGCACCCCTCTTCGCCTGTTCCGAACTTCGGCATCCACATGCATGCTGCGACTGTTACCCTTGAACCTCAGTATTCAATCCACATACCAGTCGCATAGCGATACCACACTTGCGTCTGGGTCGCCATGTGCTGGTCTTTCAACTTTGGCTTTCCTGCCAACAAGAAACGCAAGACGTCGTCGTCGTCCGGAGAAAAGAAAAGGCGAGACGCGCCGGCAGACAGCGCGCTTCGCGGACACGGAAGGCCAATCGTTCAAGAATACTCGGAGAAGCGCAGCTCAAAGGACTCTAGCAGAAAAAGAAGATCTGAAGACTCATCGCAGCCAGCGCCACGTTCCCCGCGCCGCGAAAAGCAAAGGGATGACCACGCTCCGCGGTCGCAGCGACACTACGAAGATGCCTATCGGAGGCGCGAGCACTACCGTTCACCTTTGAACCTGGAGGTACCGCACACTTACTATGGCTCGTTTGTGCCACCAAGCGTCAATTCATCCCAAGAGACCCTGCTAAACCCACGGCCTCATCGGAGCCAACACCATCGGCGGCGGCACCCGACGCAATCGTCCCAAGGTACTCTGCGCGGACGCGGAGCAAAGCGCGACCCTCCAAAGCACTCGAAATCAAAGAAGAATATTCGACCTGAGCCCTCTCTTGGCTGGTCTTTGTTTACGTCTTCTCCTCCTCCACGGACACCAAAGCGCGAGTCCCGCAGCTATCATACCCTGGACTCTTCACCGCGAAGCCATCGCTCATCACGTCCACACCACTCTTCCACGACTTCTCAAGCGAGCCCCGAGTCCTCGCGGTCTCAGAACCGCCAGCATCGTTCCCGCCGTCACGAGCAGTCAACAACCTCTTCGCGCCAGGCTCGTTCTCGCACGCCCAACACAACTGCTCATCGTGTACCGGACAGACGTTTTGCTGTCCTTGCAGCCACAAATCAAGCGCTTGAAGAAGTTCGACAAGAGGCGTTTGCACAACCGTCTCCTCCTCCAAGGCGTGCGAGGTTGCACCGTTACGAAGGCGTCACTATCCCCACGTCTCAGATTCCTTTCAACTGGGACTGCATGAGCACCTCGCAGACGTCATCTGGACGCAGTCGCGGCAACGGAGAACCAAGCAGCCGACAGAGACGCTCGCGCAGGTGAACGTCCATCTTTGATATCTCGTCTTGTCAACCTCCTTGGCGCATCTTGTGTTGATTGTCCATTCCTAGTTGCAAATGCAGGGCTGGCCCTGATTTTGCTTTCTTTTCTTGTCGCGACTTGCATGTAATGGACGCTAAAGCTTTCGTCTTTTGTGTTGGATCCCTTTTCGCATGTTTCTGCATTCTCATTGTAGGATACCCCTCACTTGCACGGCTTTGTCGCTTGGGCGTTATGTTGCATCACATCACATTATATCACGTGAGAGCTTAGGTGCTTTCTTTGCCTCTTCATGTACGCATCCAATACCCCTTTTTGCATCATCATTTTATATTTTCACTTCAATATCGCATGGTACCAGGGATATGCAGTGTAGTATTCCGTATTTGCTTAGTACACATACTCAAACTGGCAGCGCAGTAACGTGCTCAATCACGATGCACACGAAAGGGAGCACGTGTATTCAGTTTCTGCGCTTCTATTGCTGACTTTGAGAATCGGTTTTCTGTAAACTATATGTAAACATACTCAAGATTTTGTTTTGCACATACTCAATATGGCCTAGTTCACGAATGGATCATATGGTTTCCTTCTCGTCAGATTTATCAGACAACTGTTACTTGATTTTCGGTGGTACGGCTTGCTTTTGCCTTGAATCGGCATGGTTAATACGGTGAACGAATAACCAAGGCTACGCACTAATGACTCGGGGAGAAGGTGGCGTATATGCTTCTTTTCGCTATTTATCAATCTCACTTCTGCAAGGACAAAAAAGATGCCACTACCGTGAGTGCAATGGTGTTGGACATGCATGCATTTCCCAGTGGAGCTGATGAAGTAGGTTCCTCCGTGGGTCGCTTGATTAATTATTCTTATGGGGTCACGAAAGTTTTGATCACTCAACATCACACATCCACGGTTAGTATACTGTAGCTCTCCGTTTTTTCAACGCCTTATGAAAAGAAAATGTCTAGGTATTTCCTAGTTGACGATGATCGAGCTCAAAATGAGCGATAACTACTCAGTGTCTGTGTTCCCTCTTGCCTTTAGAAAGTATCTTCTCGTGAGACGGAACATCTAGTGCGTAGCCTGTACAATCAAAATTCTCATTGCCCGTTTATGAGTTTTCATGTTAATTGAGTAACAAGGGCTGTATCTGGATTTGTGTGCACAATCATTTTGTAGTAAATGATACCATGCGTACCGGTTCCGTAAGCTCAAATCGGCCAATCCGCACAATATTCGTGCTGCGCTGCTTGGAGTATCGCATACCCCAAGAAACTGCTTGGACATTTTGGAGACAAGAGCACCCTCATACCATTCCATAAAACCCTTGTATATGCATGTTCCAAGTACTGGTCCAACAGACTAGGAGCATTTGTCGTCAGATCCAGCACTTGGGATCTCCTAGAAGCCAGTTTTTCAGCCTAGAGTGTACAACATGCCCTGATTTATACAAATCAAGCATTGGTAGAGATACCCGTAAAATAAATGTAGATATCACTAATAAGCAGGCTTTCCAGTTTGACAACAAAATCTATTATAGCCTAGTAACCTGTTTCGCCACCTACCACTAATCGTCTGCGCAAAACATAAGCCCAAATGTGGATCACAGAATAAGTCTAAGCATTAAAAACCAATTCCTGGGTAAGGCGTACACTGCAGCAACAATGCGCCGCTTTATCCGGTAGGAAGCGGGGGCCAAGAGAGCACACACGACATAATTGGATATATTGTAAGATTCTATTAATCTAAATGCATGGCAGTCATCATTCCTAGAGAAATAACAGAAGAGTGACGTCAAACTGGGAAACCTCTGTCAATACCACACCACCGTGTTGAGGCACAGGAGGTTAAAACCCGACGATGTGTACAGCATGGAACAGGTTCATGCCATAACAACTCGAAGAATTTGTCCCAGTGATTTGCATCCACATCAGCCATGTCGCCATCAGCATTTATTCACGAGACCATGCTCTTAGCACCGTTTCTCCTGGCTACACCAACCACCGCCCAAAGCATGACCAATATGACGAGCTCATCTAACATCCCTGTGAATGCCTCCGGCACAGTTCAGATAGACAAACTCTATATATCCGTCACACTGGGTGACTATCGCAACAACACCGATTCCCGCCCCGGAGCTTTTTCGCCATGGCGCTACGTGTTCCTCAGCGCGCCCAAAAATAACACGCCACAAGCATGCTTGTACACGTTTGAGCCAGTACCCGACGCCAAAGAAGGCGATGAACTCAACGGCTGCTCTGGCGTGCTGTCAGAGCAGTGTATTGATTACCTCGAGCGCAAACTGCAGGTCACTAATACGACGATTTTGCCTAATGGATGGGTTGGTTGCCCTTTCTTCGATTTCGGGAGTAGCGATTTTAGAAGCGCATGTGAGTCGAAGAGTCCCACCGGCTTCCTCAGGTTCGGTAAGTCATTCATTTGGTCAGCCCGTATGTACTTACGAAAAAAATAAACGAACTAACCACGACACACACCCACCACTAGCAAACAGAACCTCTGATTATGCTTCGCCTCCAAAAGGCATGGACTTGGATCTCCCGAGCGATTATGAGACGTTTGGGCTCTATGGTGTTAAGCCCTCGCTGTATGACACAACGCCTGATAACTTTACATATTACGAGCGCTATGCAAAACAGCCTGTGCCGTTTGTTGTCAGTGAGGTGAACAGGGGCAGGGCGCAGACAAAGGTCTTCTGCGTGGCACCAGATAAGGCGACCAGTGGAAGCCACAAGCTGGAGGATACCGAGAGTATGGGTACGCAGATGGAGTTGAGGACTGCATCGTGGATGACTGTATTGACGGTGTTTTTGGTGGCTGTTTTGCTTGTGTAGTAGGGCGCAGGGACGTACTGACGTATGAATTGATATGCATTTGTTCAAACATGTCACTCCGATTGCATCCGTTCTATGTGGTGGTGGTGGTGGTGGGTCACGAGGTATGGCTGAATAGACTATCTTTTCACGTGATGAGTACGTTTTTCCCATGGAAGTCCATTCTCTGACCACGCTCACGTTTGACCTACCGTGCCTATGCCTGTATATGACCACGTGTAATGAGCCACTGTTTCAAGAACCATCACGTCGGATTTCTTGCAGCTTTCAAAGCGTGCTTTTTGTGTTTCATGAGAAGGAAACGCAGAGTTGAGGCGATCGATTACGTCATCCCGACGGTGCAATACCACGTTAGGCAAGACATCTACGGCACGAAACCAATACCGCATGCTTGTTCTGGTACTTCCAAACTCTCAGTGGTAAGTGCTGATATTCAGTCAATGAGATATCCGCTACACTCATCCAAGTGCCTACCGTGGAAACTGAATATTGGGCAGAGCGAATAGCTACTAGGTGCAGGATATTCTTACGCTTTCGGGAAGCATGTAAGCACCGAATGGAGTTAGGATCGACAGGTCAGATGAGGCTGGACTAAGATCTTCTTCTGGTACGTTCCCACATCGTTTCATACATATGCTTTGTTTTTTTATCTTCAGCTCACCAAAGCATGTAGCATATCCAAAAAAGAAACCCCCACATCGCAGCGATATTCATCTCGACAATCAAGTCAAGCTTACTGCAAACACTGCCGGGTCCGAGCGGCGGATGCCAACTCAACCCCACCGAGTCCCCAGGAATATGCAGCCTAGCCAATAGCCGCCACGACTGCTGCTGTGCTGTCAAACCTACTATTGCGTTTGAGAAAGGCGGTGTCCCCCTGCGTCTGCCTGTGCGCAGCCGCGGCTGGGCGGGTTGCGCGTCGTGCCGTCCCCGCCAACACAGACATGCAGCTCCTAGCTCTCGTCCCATTTCATCTGCTCTCCACACCATATCTCGTCCTTAATAGTCCCCGCTACTTGACTCCCAAGTAGCCGGAATCCTTTCATCTCCACTTTGGCATCATGGCTTCCAACCACCATGGACATGATAGATCGCATAACGTGTCGCGTGTGCTGTACGAGCATCACCGCAGCACAAACAACCACAGCTTCAGCCACTCTGAATCGACGCCTTTGCTAGACACCACGCCCAGCTTCATCCCCCATGACATCCTTCCTGAGGGCGAGAGCGGACGCCAAGGCTTCCACTTGTCCCACTTCATCAACGTCTCATGGCGCTCTGGCAGCAACGCCGCCAAATATACCAACCTGCTCTGGCCATTCGTCATTGTCGCCATTGTCCTGCACTTTGCCGCCCCAAGCCTGCCTATTGCCATTTTCGCCACCAGCTACATTGCCATGGTGCCCGTGGCCAATCTGCTTGGTTTCGCGGGCCAGGAATTCGCACGCAAAATGCCAAAAGTCTCTGGCATCTTGATCGAAACGGCATTCGGCTCCATTGTAGAAATTGTCCTCTTCATCATACTCATTGCGAAACACAACTCTGCGCATGGGTCCTCGGAGCACGGCAACCTTGTTCCTGTCATTCAGGCTGCAATTTTGGGATCAATTCTTACCAATCTGCTGCTCTGCCTTGGACTGTGAGTTTTTCCTTGTCGGCCCTTTGCAAAAAACAAAACAAAACATTCATGTACAACATACTGATATTGGATCAAAACAGCTGCTTCTTCGTCGGAGGATTGAGACAAATGAGCCAAAGGTTTCACGCTGCCATTAGCGAGGTCGGCAGCGGCTTGTTGCTCGTCGCCGGCTTTGGTCTCCTCATCCCAAGTGCCTACTACTCCGCACTCAAGGGCTCGGCCGTGGAAAAGGCGTCAAAGCACCATGAATTCACCGAAAAGCTACTGCAACACAACGTCCTCAGAATCAGTCAGGTGACATCTATCCTGCTCATTGTCGCCTTTTGCATGTAAGATAAAAACAAACCGGTTGTAAACAAACCACAAAGCACTCTATACTAACTCTTCCCCCCCCCCCACAGCTTCATCTTCTACAACGCGCGCTCTCAGCACTCCATCTTCGACGAAGTGCTCGAAGCAGACGAGCACCTTGACCTCGACCGCCACGAGGACATGGCCAAGCCCAAATTCACCATGACGGAATGCCTCGTCGCCATTGTCTTCTCTCTAGCTATCGTGACGCTTCTTGCCGTCTTCCTTGTCGAGCGCATCGAAGACGTGGTCGAATCTGGTGTTCCCGACCAGTTTCTCGGCCTGATTCTGCTTCCACTCGTGGAGAAAGCAGCAGAGCACCTTACCGCCATTGATGAAGCGTGGGACGGCCAGATCGTACGTGTATTCTTTATTTTTTCCACAAACATACGCACATAATTTTTGAATGCATACACTAATACGAGATAACGCAGAACTTCGCCCTCTTCCACTGCATCGGCCCCTCGATCCAGACTGCGCTCTTCAACGCCCCGCTCGTCGTCCTCGTCGGCTGGGCCATGGGCAAGGACATGGATCTCAACTTTGAAATCTTCATGATTGTCCTGCTCGTCCTGTCCATTGTCGTCGTCGGCAACTTTTTGCGTGATGGCGAGTCGAATTATCTCGAGGGCGCCATGCTCATTGTAAGTTTTTTTTTCTCATCTCGTCTCATGTTTCTTGGGCTAACGGGAATTTTTTTTCTTCGCACAGATTGTCTACGTTATCGTGGCTGTGGCGGCGTGGTACTATCCCAACCCTGATGTTGCTACTTCGAATGGCGCAGAGTAGTGTTAAGCGATTTACATGCATGACATGGATTTTGCCTTAGGTCATGCATTGGGCATATTTGCCCTCAACCCACTTCTTCACAGTCGGAAATCTTTACGAGCCCATTGTAAATTTTTCTTGGAAAAACTTGAGACTGGAAAGACGAGGAATTGATGAACTGATCAACGCGAACTGGGTCACGGAATGAACAAAGACAACCAAATGATGTGCAATGATTCACATTTATGCCAACAAGATTCAGAACGATACGTTATGATTCGTTTCATTTCACATTTTCATTTACATAGCCTAAGCTAGCCACATTAAACAGGCTTATTTACACACATGGACTTTTTTATCATTACATGGACATGCTTAAAGGACAATCCCTTAAACGTGCGCACCGGCCAACTTGACCAGCTTGGGGAAATCGGGTGTACCGAAACCCGTAACAGGATCCCAGCCCTCGGTGACAGGGAAACCCTGAACGTTGCATCCGTAGCTGAATCCCTTCTTGACATCGGTCAGACCCTTGTATCCCTTCTTGTACAGCCAAGGGTTCAAGAAGCCAAGTGCAGGCTTGCCGCTTGCAAGCAGGGCGTCGTTGACGAGCGAAAAGATACCGGAAGTAAGGGGGCAAGAGGCCGAAGTACCGGAGATAACGCCCTCAGTGCCGTTCCAAAAGTAGGCAAAGTAGAGACCCTGTGCAGAAAGATCGGGATAACCGCGTCCAGTCTTGTTGTACAGGCCTTCGTAGGTATCGCCGAGGCTCTTGACATAGTCGGGAACAACATCATCCTGGTACCAAGGGCGAGAGAAGTAGTTGCTGAAGCCGCTGCCGCTCGAGTAGAGGTCAACGAAGCCGGCAGACGTGTTACGTGAAGGGCGGTATGCGCTCTCCTCTGGCTCAAAGTTCATGGTTGCACCGACGGCAGTGACGTAGGGGCAGGAAGCGGGGAAGGAAGGCATGAACTGGTACTTGTTCTTGCCGTCATTGGTGTAGCATGTGTCGGTACCGCCAACGCCGTGGTCGCCCGAGGAGAAGAAAAGCGTTGTTCCTCGCGCGCCAACTTGGGCGAACTGTCGGCATACACGCTCGGCGTAGGAGCGGGGGATGGTTTGCTCGTCATCACCATATGAAGTGGAAATGATGCGTGGGATGGAGCGCTGGCTCAAAAGCCAGTTTACCCATACAAGATAGGGCTCGTTGGTGTTGGTTGGGGTGTTGATGTCTGGGATGAAGGGAGGCGAGCCGCCCGTGGAGAAGGAGGTGATGGGCGTCTTCCAGCTGATTCCAGAGATGGCTTGGACGTCAAGGTTGGCTTCCCTGCTGATGCCGGAGCGGGACTGGTTGGCCGTCAATGGGCCGTCTTGGACGGGGCCATTGTCAATGGAAATGGCCTTGAAATCATAGGCCTGCGATGCAGCTTTGGGCTGGTACTTGTCAAGGAACAACTTAGTATCTGGGCGAATAGGAATCTCGCCAAGGTAGTTGGTGAAGCCAATGCTGTTCTTGCTGCTTGCCTGGGTCTTGTACCACTTGGTCTTGTAGAGAGTCTCAAAGCACTCTGGTGTGACCGATTTCACGTTGCAGACGGCAGAGATGGAAGAGTTAGTGGGAGTTTTGTAGCTCGCAGGCACTTCGGCAGCCTCATTGATGTAAGTCGCGGCATGAGCCGCACCACGGAAGAAAGATGTGGTGGGCTGGACGGTATCAATGTGGTCGTGCAGGTGGCGCGGGAGAGACCAGGAGGTGGTACGCGCTACAATGGAGCCATCCCTGTGCTTGTAGGTGTAGTACTCGGTGTCAAGCAGACTCTCCACCATCTCAATGGGCAGATGGACGATGATCCAGTCCTTGGAAGAGCTGTAGCCCAGATTATCGGTGCTGATCCCGTTATCGCGGAGCCACTCGTGGACCAAGTCATAGGTCTCAGAGGTAGGCGCGACAAGATCATCCACCTCATCAGCGCTCAAATGGTGACCATAGCGAGCATGGTCAGGGTCAGAGACTAGGAGCAGTCAGTTTTTTGTTCTGATAAACACTTCTTTCAAGCTCCATGGCAAACGTACCCTCACGGAGATGGCGGTCAAGCTCGTTAAATCGGCCCTGCTTAAGACCAATCTGCAGTTGAATGGTCTTGGCACCTTGGGCACGATCCAGCTTGGTCCATCCTCGGGGCGAAGGGTGTGTTTCCTTGACCACGTAGGGAGAGCGGGCGTGGATGGGAGATGCAAACGCCTCGCGGGCGGCGATGGCAGTCAACAGCACAGAGGCAAGGATCTGCATCTTGAGCACGGCTGGTGGAGGAGTTTGTCGAACACAGAGTAGCAGCACACGCACACATCCAGAGACACAGGCTGCCTTGGGGTGCTATTTAAGCATTTCAAGAAGCAATTAGAGTGGCGGGATAGCGGTCGATGCCCTGTACCTCGGAAACAGTTTGGTCGTCTGGAGTGGACAGTCGGACCATGCCGATCGCACGTTGTGGCGACGGAGATTGGCTGCGTTCCTGTCGGGCAGGTCAAGTGGGTTCGGCCATATTCACACGGGCCACGGGTGTTGCGGCCGCGCTGGGACGAATAGGGCAGGTCTGGCAGTGTGCGAGATTGGGATTCGCTGCCGCAACGGGGGGACAGAGCATGTCTGGTATGATGATGTTGATGAAGCTGTCCAAGAGCTCGCCATGCATGAGCCGTTTAGCCTGGGACGGTACGGCGCTAGTGCTGCAAAGGGAAGCTGCGAAGCATCGACATGAGGTCTCTCCCTGATAAACAAGCACGACAAGCCGCTAGAAAAGCGGAGCAGCGCTGCTCTTGGAGTGCTTAAATTGCTCTTGGAAGGTGAAAGGCGAGGCGGTCTTGGTTTATTTGCTCGTGTGCCACGGCCGACACACGCCACGGCTTGGATTCGTTGTCGACTTCCCCACTCCAACAAGCCATTGATATGTGGTTCGTATTCCCAAGATCTGGGCAAGGCTACACCGCAGGCGTGTTAGTAGGTGCCAAGCGCCAGGTGCCAGGTGCCAGGGGCCAGCTCTATGTCTATGTATGCTACTTCGAGACGGACTCGCTTGGATAGATTGGCTAGGGTCGGGTGGGTTCGCTAGGGGTAGCACGTACCGTTGATTGCATATGCCTGATGGATGGCGACATGTACGCCGTCTAATCGAGGTGCCTGGGTCGCGGATGAGGCTAGATGCAGGATGCAGAACGCAGGATGCAGAACGCAGGATGCAGGCCGCAGACGCTGAAGTCCAAACTGATGCTTACATCATCGCCACGGGGGCAGTCGCAGTCAGGCACCGCATGCACCCGCCTGCTGACATTATGTAATCCCGTCCCTGTGCATAGCTTCGTCTCCATCTTCATCTCCATGTCCCAGCCCATGTCTTCACTCAGCCCTTGCTCGACGCCGCCCACCAAGTTTCGCACCCCCTCTGGCCTAGCTTCCCACACGTCTGCAGAGGCCAATGCACATCATTGTTGAAATCATTAATTAAAAAACCAGGTGGCCCAATATCTGCTCTTAAACACACATGTCGACTTGCAATCAAAACAGTCCCTACTCCAAAGCCCGACATGCCCCTCAAAGAACATGCAAACGCGACAAGAAACACACTTGCAGGCTCACACGTACTTGTTCTAGTACATGTATGCACTCTTCCAAAATCTCACACACACACATACACTACACCCCCATGCATGCGATACGTCTACAGCTCACACCACCACTCATGCCTTCTAACAGTTGCAGCCTGCGGGACCCTGTGTCTGGTTGGCTTCCGGCCTCAGGTTGACACCCGGTCGTTGCTGGCCTGGCCTCAGGTTTCGCGGGCCGGCCTGGTCGATGGGCAGCTTCTTGGCAATGGCTGTGAAGAGTTCCTTTACGTTCTCGCTCGTCTTGGCAGACGTCTCGAAGAAGAGCAGGCCAGCCTCGCGCGCGTATTGTTCCGCGTCGGCCGTGGCGATGGCGCGCTTGTCGGGCGACTCGGTGACAAGATCGAGCTTGTTGCCAGCAAGGGCGATGATGATGTTTTCGTTGGCTTGGCGTTGTAGTTCCTTGACCCACGCCTTTGCCTTGTCTAGCGATGCCTGGCGCACGTCAGTACCCACTTGGTGACGACTTTGGACACACACGCACCGCCTGTGTGATGTCGTAGACGACTACGGCGCAGTTTGCGTTGCGGTAGTACATGGGAGCCAGCGACTTGTACCGCTCCTGGCCTGCGGTATCCCAGATCTCAAACTTGACTGTTGTGTTTTCATCGAGGGCGATGGTCTGGGTGAGGAAGGCGGCGCCAATGGTCGACTCCCGGTAGTCGTCAAATTGGTCCTGTGATGATCAGCCGCGTGCTCCCAGTGCATGCATTCCAGCCTCCTTACTTTGACAAAGCGCAATACTAGAGACGACTGTGGTGGGTTAGCTTGGGTACGTCTTCTCCAGGTACTCGTGATAGGCTAGCGCACCTTTCCGACAGCCGATTCACCTGCAAACTTGTTAGTCTTGACAGGGCATGTAGAGCATATGCACACATACCCAGCAGCACGAGCTTGAACTGTGCGAACCTGGAACCTCCGGGGCGCTGGCCCTGTTGCATCCTGCCTGCCGACATGTTGGCGAGAGTGACGCGGCGCTATCGGGTGGTGCCTGTACGGGCGATGGGCGACAAGCGGAGAGTCTCGGGGGGCTGAGTTGGGATATAGCGGTTTGAGTAGCGTGCGAGGATCGAGCGGAGAGAGAGAGGTGATGGTCGTGGGAGTAGGAGTGGTCGTGGGAGTGGTAGCGGTGGTGGTGGTTGCTGGCGCTGTGACGAGGTGCTTGCGTCCCGGGTTGGTGCTTGGCCCTAGCGCACGAGTCGGGACCCTGGCGCCGCAGTGGCCGCCATGACGAAACGCTGGCCCCGTAAACGTAAACCGTCAATTCTATACTCTGCACCGGAGAGAACAGGTAGCCCATAGTAATCCTAATTAATCCTCCACCACACCACACCATCCAAACACCACCCACGAGGGGATACCCCGGCTCCCTTGCACCCCAGAGCCCGGAGCTCTCCACCCCCCACACCCCCCATCCACCATGAGCGTCGCCCTCCCCTACCGCGACATCAACGTCCACTCGTCGCCCTCGCATTATGCCTTCTCCTCGCCCTCGTCGCCCTCGGCTCCCACGCTCGTAGTCGACCGGCCCTCGGGCGACATCCGCCTACACGATGGCAAGCTGCTGGGCTCCAAGCGGGTCTCGAGCATCGCCGGCATCTTGGGCATGATCAAGCTGCGACTAGGTAGGCGTCCCCTGCACGGCTGCGAGCGCGGACTGGACAGTACACGCTGACTTTTTCCAAGACAAGTACATCATTGTCATTACAAAGGCCCAGCCCGTCGGCCGGATAAAGGGCCATATGGTATACAAAGTGGTCGCGACCGAATTTCTGTCTCTGCGCGAGAAGCCTCTACACGACATCGACGAGGACAACTATCTCAACCTGCTCAAGACGCTGCTCAGGACATCCCCGCTCTACTTTTCCTACTCGTTCGACATCACAAACACCTTCCAGCGCCAGGCCCACCTTGACCCCTCGATCCCCCTGTGGAAGCGCGCCGACGACCGCTTCTACTGGAACCGATTCGTGTCCAGCGACCTTATCGACTTTCGCGGCGGGCTGAGCGGTGGCTATGGAAGGCACTCAGCCGGCCAGCAGCCCGGCGCAGACCCATACATCCTGCCCATCATGTACGGCATGCTGGAGATCAAAAACACGTCCATCAAGGGCACGCCACTGACCTTCATCCTCATCACCCGCCGATCCCGCCTCAAGGCTGGAACGAGATACTTTTCGCGCGGTATCGACGAGAACGGCAACGTGTCCAATTTCAATGAGACTGAGCAAATCATCATTCTCAACGACAATGCCTCAGGTGGCCCGGGAGGCTTCGGCGCCAGCCAGAATGGAGCAGGGCGCGGCAATGCTGGCAAGGAGACACAAGTTCTGGCCTATGTGCAGACCAGAGGAAGCGTCCCTGTCTACTGGGCTGAGATCAACACGCTCAAGTACACGCCCAAGCTACAGGTTCGCGGCGTCGAGAGCGCCCTGCCCGCTGCAAAGAAGCATTTCGCCGAGCAGATCCGCCTCTACGGCGAAAACTGGATGGTCAACCTCGTCAACCAAAAGGGCCGCGAGCAGCGGGTCAAGGAGGCGTACGAACAGATGGTTGAAATGCTCCACACGTCTCCTGCTGAGAACGTCGAGGGCGATAAAATTACCCCTGAAAAGTTCCACATTATCGATCCGGCGCGAGCCCAGACGGTATACGACCGCTTGCACTACGTCTACTTTGACTTCCACAACGAAACAAAGGGCCTGAGATGGGACCGCGCCAAGCTGCTGCTCAATCAGTTGGAGCCGCACATTCTCAAGCATGGCTACTTCTGCGGCGTCGACATGCCCGGTGACGCTGGGGGTGTCGAAGTCCGGCGGCACCAGACGGCCGTGGTGCGAACCAACTGCATGGACTGTCTGGACCGCACAAACGTTGTCCAGAGCATGCTCGGCCGCTTCGTTCTGTCGCGTATGCTCATTGACCTGGGGCTGATGCGCGAGGGGGAGAGCGCAGAGGAAGACCAAGCGTTTGAGCATCTGTTCCGCAACATCTGGGCCGACAATGCCGACGTCGTGTCCAAATCCTACTCTGGCACTGGCGCTCTCAAGACGGACTTTACGCGTCTGGGCGTACGAACCAAGCAAGGTGCTCTCCAGGATCTCAACAACTCAATCACCCGGTACTGTCTGAACAACTTCAGCGACGGCCCGCGCCAGGATGCCTTTGACTTGTTCCTGGGCAACTATCTGCCCAGCGATTCTGGCATGGGCGCCCAGCTGCTGTTTGCAGACCGCCGGCCTTTGTTCATCCAGTCGATACCGTACATTTTGGCCGCGAGCGTCTTCCTGTTCCTCGTCGGTACCTTTACGCGACGGGCACCCGACGCAGCCGTCTGGCCTTTGCGCCTCTTGCTGCTCTTGTCTCTGGTTACAGCTGTTGTGTGCTTGAACTTTATCTGGTCACACGGTACACTTTATGTAAGTTTGCATTCTTATCACTGTTATCTTACTCAACTTTTTGTTTTATTTTGTTTTGGTCCGAGATACAATACTGATATACAACCTACACAGGTCAACTGGCCTAAGCTCAACCGTCAACCCCCGCAAATTGAGGCGTTCCAGGATACGCTGGCCAAGGTGTCGCAGAGCAGCGTTGTGGGCCCGCTGGTGGGCACAAAGCACGAGCGAGGCAAGAGCGATGCGAGGTTATTGGGTTTGGAAGAGGGCAAAAAGAGGATTGAGTAAACGAGGAAAGAAAAAGGTCGGCTGATTGGAGAGAGATAGTAGAAGGTTGCAACCTTCTTTTTCTTTTTTTTTCTCTTCAAAGCTTTTTCTTCTTTCGTCTGTTCTTTCATTTGTTTTTTTATTGGCAAAATATCGAGGAGGCAAGCATGCTGTAGACGAGGTTAGATGTGGAGGCAGGCCATTTTTTGTTCTCTCCTTCCCATTGTTTCGCTTGTGAATCGAACCTTGTCAGGTTGCGTATAGACGGTAATATCTTTTCTTTACTTTTCTTTCCTTTCTTTCCTTGCTGCTGCCTTTCTTCTACTGCTACTTTAGTACGGGGTATTGAAGTTGGGATTTGGGAACAAGGGGCTGAATACACCATATATATTGAAAGACAAACAAATAAACAAGATCAAGATCTCTTCCAGAAAACTGGATTCAAAAATGGATATATTGTGTATTTGTGTACCGCGGACTTTTTGCAATTTCGCCATGTTGAATCTACCAGGAAAAAACAAAGAATGAGGGAATGACCAAAGAATAGAGCAAACGAGGTGGGTGGGGTATCTTCAATAATCATAACTGTATCCAAAAGCATGTTAGGTATCCGCTAAAACAAAAATCCCAATCATTGTCATCGTTATCATCATAAAAAAAGGAAGTAGAAGTGTGACTGTTGTTTCCATCTATGACAGATCAACAACTCGTTGATACAGCCGATAAGACGACCAGGTCAAACTCCTCGTCTAGCCGCTCTTCGCTCTGATGCTTGTATTGCAGCGCTTGCAGCGCCCCGTTTCTTCTCTTGTCGTCGCCGCATCGCGCCATGAAAAAGTCCCAGCCGTCGTAGTCAGCTTGGAGGAGGCGGGCGCGTAACTGGTCGAGGTGGGATTTTGCTTTTGCTTTTGTAGCGTCGGAGAGGAAGAGCGAGTATTGTCTTCCGTCGCTTGGTGGTGGTGATGAGGATAGTCGTGGCGGAGTGGAAGAAGAGGAAGACGAGCCAGTCTCGCAGTCATCGAGCTCCGGCATGATCCACAGCTCCGACTCGGTGGTGCTGGTTTGGTCGCATTGCGCGGTGAGATTGAGACAGACACTTTGGTGGATTTCATCCATCTTCTCTGCATCCCCAGGTGGACTGTGCTGGTAGGGAAGCCAGTTTGGGGCTGTGTTGTTGTTGTCGATGTTGTCGTTGTTGCAGGAGTTGGGAGTGGTGTTCTGGCCGCTGAAGACAATATCAACAGGCACAGTGCTTCTGGGGCTCCTGGATGCTTTTGAGGCCGAGTGTGGGGATTTGGCACGGGATCTTTGCGGCGGCGTGCTGTCTGCTCCGCATGATGGAAAACTGCCGTAAATGGCTTGACTCATGTTGTAGCGGAACTTTTTGGCGTCACGCGCATGTGCGCTGCGGCTCGGACCGCTCGCCATTTCTGAGCCGGGGAGTGTTTCTGTGTAGAAGAGGCTTTCTCGCACAGGTGAGCGGCTGACGGGGAGAGGTTTGTGAAGACAGTGGCAGGCCGTAGCCAAGAAAAGGCGCAGAAATTTTTTATGAACTGGCAAAAGCAGGAAGTGGGCCGTTCCCTGCTGTTTTTAGACAAGTTCGCATGCGCAAGGGAATGGGTGTGGGTGTGGGTTAGGCGGGCGTGTGCTGGTGGGCGGGAGAGCGGCGCCTGTTGGCTTGTGATGAGAGTGATCTGATGACGTTGCAAGGTGGTGACGCGACGGCTGTGCTCACTCGCTGGGTTTCAGTCTAGAGGCGACGGGCTGACAGTGGCAGTAGAGAAAAAGAGGAATAGAGGGAGAGCGCTGGCAACAGGAATATAACAAGGGGGCAGGAGGTTAGTCGATATCAAACGAGTGGTGTGAACCATGGATAGCATCCGCTGGAAACACGGCGGGTGCGTGCAAGAATTCACACGACGGGCGCACCACGTCGCCGGCGTTTGTCAGCGGCATGGGAAGACGTGTGCTGGCGGCCGCCTGGCCCCGGCTACAGTCGTGGCTGGTGTCGTGACAGGACTGCGGTGTTGTGATGGTGAGATGGTGACAGGAGTGGTTGTGGTTGCGACGAGAGGATGACGTCCGTGCACCCTGACGTGTGTCGTCCGGCCGAAGCTCCAAATCTTCTCAGGCGGGCGTCGGCTCTGGCTTCACGACGACCATCCACCGCCCGCCCCTCCGCCATCCCCTCCATCCCCGCCCATCCCGAGGCCGCCCACGATGCTGCGCGCCTCGATTGTCCGGGCCCGGCCAGCTGCTGTGCCATTGGCCCGCGCCGCCCGCCCCCAATGGCTCGCCGCGAGACGCTTCTACGCCGACGACAAGAAGAGCCTGGGCGAGACGGCCGTCCCCAACCCAGCACCCACCACCGAGCCCTCGTTGCGGGCATCCCCCAGTGAGGCTACCATCCCCCCGTCAGATGTCCCCAAGCCGCCGCCCGCCCCGGACAGCTCCATCGCTGCCGCCGCCAGCCCATCGCGTGACGCTCCCACCACGGCCCCCAAGACGACGCCGCCCACTGGCACCGGCTCGGCCAGCGTTGCGCCTGACCCCGTCCAGCCCAAGCCCAAGAAGAAGAGACGCATCCTCCGCAAACTGCTGCTGCGTCTCGCCATCCTCTCGGCCCTGGGCTACGCCGGCGGTGTCTGGTACTCGCTCGTCTCGGACAACTTCCACGACTTCTTCACCGAGTATGTCCCCTACGGAGAGGACGCCGTGGCCTACTTTGAGGAGCGCGAGTTCAAGAAGCGTTTCCCTGGCCGTGCGGGTGACCCCAGACTGCACCCTCAGATTTCGGGCGAGAACAAGGTCACCATCCCCGGTAGAAGCGGCCTGACGGCCCGCCCCGTCAAGGAGAACAGCAGCGACCTCGGCGGCCAGGGCCCGCACCTGAGTGCTGTCGCCGACAACGACAAGGTGGCCAAGACCGAGTCGAGCGGACAGCAGCCCAAGGTGTCGTCGGGAGAGAAGAAGCCCGCGCCTGCCCCCGTCAAGGAAGAGACTCCCTCCAAGGCCATTGCCCCGCTCGACCACCTCAGCGTCCCCGCTGCTACCGAGCCCGTTGTCCAGGATGTAGTCAAGATTGTCAACGACATCATCACCGTCGTCAACGCAGACACGGCCAACGGTGGAAAGTACAACTCGGCCCTCGACAAGGCCAAGGGCGACCTGGCCAAGGTCGTTGCCGACATCAACCTGATGAAGGAGTCCCTCGAGAAGCAGTCTGAGGAGAAGGTCAAGGCCGCCCACGCCGAATTCGAACAGGCCGCCAAGGAGCTCGTCCAGCGCCTCGACCACCAGATGCAGGCCCAGGAGGCCCAATTCAAAGAGGAGTTTGAAAACGAGCGCGAACGTCTATCGCAGGGCTACAGGGAGCGGCTCCAGTCTGAGCTGCAGGTGGCCCAAAAGGTGTACGAGCAGAAGCTCAAGAACCAACTCCTGGAGCAGAGCATCAGCATGCAAAAGGCCTTTACCGCCACTGTCAAGGAACGTGTTGAGGCTGAACGTCAAGGCCGCCTCGGCAAGCTGAACGAGCTTTCGTCTTCGGTGCACGAGCTTGAGAAGCTCACTGCCGAGTGGAACAGCGTCATTGAGGCCAACCTCAAGACACAACATCTGGTCGTGGCCGTCGAGGCTGTCAGGTCTGCCCTCGAGGCCCAGACGGTCCCCAAGCCCTTTGTCACGGAGCTGGCCGCTCTCAAGGAGATTGCTGAGGATGACCCTGTCGTCAGCGCTGCCATTGCCAGCATCAACCCCGCCGCCTACCAGCGCGGCATTCCCAGCTCAGCGCTCTTGATTGACCGCTTCCGCCGTGTCGCCTCGGAAGTCAGGAAAGCTGCTCTTCTCCCCGAAGACGCTGGTGTGGCCTCTCACCTCGCCTCTCTGGCCATGTCCAAGGTTCTGTTCAAGAAGTCTGGCCTTGCTGTGGGTGGCGATGTAGAGGCAACACTCGCACGCACAGAGGTTCTGCTCGAAGAGGGCGACCTGGATGCCGCTGCACGAGAAATGAACAGCTTGCAGGGATGGGCAAAGGTACTAAGCAAAGACTGGCTGAGCGAATGCAGAAGGGTGCTCGAGGTCAAGCAGGCCCTAGATGTAATTGCCACCGAGGCGCGCCTGAACAGCCTGCTCATTGACTAAAAGAGCTGTTCCTTGATGTTTTTCTGAGCCTCTTTGATATGTGTGTCTGTGTGTCTGTGTCCCCTAGATTTAGCCATAGACTAGGCGATGTCGGGTCTATTTCTTTTTACTTTTTTCTTCGTTGTACTCTTCATAGCCGACACTGTAGCTTGTACGAGTAGCCTAAAGAAAAACGTTTTGATGTTCATATGACGTAGACTTGGATTCACTGTAACGGTTTAGTCACTTGGTGATGTCTCGTTTTCCAACCTCACGTCATCGGCATGTGTGAGTTATCGTAACAATATGAGAGTGCATTTGCAATGGTAGTGTCGGTGCTGTAGCGTTGGCCTTGGACGTTGGGATGAATTGGTACTCGTAGGAGGTAAATCTCATTAAATATCTTCATGTCTTTGTGAGCACTTTGTTCACTACGGAAACTAAAGTAGAAGCATCATTCTATTTTCAATTTATTTATTCCAATACGAAGAGATAGTATAGAGCATTCAAAACCAAGGTAGCAATATGGACTTGTCTTGGTCACGGCAATGGTATTTACCATTCCTAAAAGATAAACATGTTCGCGACAGATTATGAGTAGGCGTGGCCAAATCACACAGATTGTAAATGTTGCACTTGATAGTACCTTGAAAGATAATCTGGGATTGCTTACAAGAAATGCAACAAAAAAAGAATCGTTCATTCATATATATATATACAACTACCAACACACACTTATTTAAGCCAAAGAAGTACCAACAAGCCAGGTAGCATCGTTGTTAAAGGAGGCGGTAGCATCAAACGTCTCAACACCACCATTGCTAGCAATGTATCCGATGTTGTTGTAGTGCCTAAACCACCTAGCCGGGTAGGACCAAGACCTGATGGAGCTGCCCTGGCCGGACAACCCTGCCTGAGGACAAAAGGTGGCGTCTTCATTGAACTGCTTGGAGCCGTCGTTGGCGTCGAGCTGCAGGGCAAAGTTGTAGTGGCGGATGAAGCTGCCGGCCGTGTCCTTGGACTCGAACGAGTAGCAGGCGCTGTTTGCGAGACCGGTGCGGACGGTCCAGCTGGCCTGGCGCTTGAGCAGCGCCGTGCTGGAGGACGACACAACCTGGGTGTTGACGGTCGACCCCGTGTGGGCGAGGTAGCGGTCCGTGTAACCTGGTGTGGTGGCGCGGAAGGAGACGGACGACCCGACGGTATAGGCGGGCCCGCTGGTGAGTGACGTTGTGGCGTACTTTGCAGCAACAATGTTGGCCTGGACGGCGTTTTCCGTCGCGTCGCTTGGGTAGCCGTACGTCATGACACCTTCGTAAAAGGTACCCTGGGAGCCGTGACTGTTGTCACCACCAATACCCAGGATGATAGCGCCCTCCTTGCTCATGGGATTGTACCCGCTTGCATTAGGACGGGCACCGTTGTAAAAGGTCGAGAGGGACCCGGAGGCTGCGTTGCCTCCACGAATGGCCCAGTGGTTTGGCTCGCCCTTTACAATAGTGGTGAGGAAGCGGTTCGAGATGGATGGATCCGCAGGGTTGTTCTTAGGGTTGGCGCCAGAAAACAGACCGTTTTCCAGATCGGCCATGATCCAGGGGCCATTGCCCGCTCCAGTGCCCCAGACAGTGCTGTCGCCAAAGTAGATGGCTTCCATGTGGCCGTTGCCTATATTTTTGTTATTCATTATTCGTCAACTGCCTCTGGAGTTATTATTCACTGCTTACCAGTGTCGGTGCTGCTTGTCTCGGCATTGCCATAGTCAAAGCAGCAATCGCCATTGTAGTGTGTACCGTCAAGGACAGCGTACATGCCTTCTGGCTGATCCCCGACGGCTGAGCCACTGACTTTGTTGTTCCGGTATCCAGTGCCTGGGGCGATGAAGACGCCATATGCCTTCTTGCCGTTCAGGGTAACCGGTGCACCAATAGCACTTGCTAGGTTATCGTAGCCGTTGACATCTGGGCCAGCAAAGCCGCCGGGAGGTGCCTGAGTAAGAGAGTTTCCTTTGCCGGATTGATCGTAGATGATGCTAATGAGGCATGTTGTGCCTGCACAAAACGTGTCTTGAGCAGCCGCATTGGCAACGCCGCCAGCTGACAAAGGAGCAATGTCAGTTTTGGCACCGTCGGAGCCGCGCTGGACCTGGTAGAGTGGACCGGTATAGGCATTGTATAGAGCTCGGGTAGTGCTGTGGGCGGCAATGCATGGGGTTCCGCCGCTGGCATAGATGTCACAAGGTCCGGCAGCAACCAAGGAACCGGTGGCTGCAAGGCCCAGGGCAACGAGACCTGATCGTGAAGACATATCTGGAAGCTATCGAAGTCGAAGAGAAGGAAACGAGAGGTGCCCTTTTCAATCTGCAGCGCGGTGCATGGTAGCTATTTATCCTCAGTATCCCAGTGCTTTTTGGGTTGCATTCAACCAGCATTATGCAATCCGTCCGACGACGATGTCGAAAAGACCCGCCTGGAGGTTGCAGCAGCACGATTTTCCGTCCAACAGCAGTACTCTCCGAGCTTCGGTTGCGACTAACAAGTCACTCGGCCAGGAGGCCAGCTTCTTCGTGACCTGGTTTTCCAGGCACATCGATAGTATTGATGCGGGGGACAGCCGGGGGATGCATCATAGCGCCGGAAGAATAAGCTTTTGCCGAGCGACGATTGGTAGGAGACAAGACGTGGTCAGGACGGAGCGTGGATGATGTGCACCGGCCCTATGATATCCCGATGTGTATTCTCGCCAGCCAATCAGAAGGAGCTGAGCGAGCCGGGGGCTAGCCAGCGCCTTTGCCGCATTGAGGAGGCGCTCGGATCGGGACAAAGCACCAGCGGGTATTCGTCAGCCACGGGGTACAAGACTGCACTTTGGACAGATTCCACCAGTCGTGCTGGCCAGCTAGCCAGGCACCGCTTGAGCAAGACATGACAATACGAAAGCTTGTGGCGCTTCCAACCCCATAAAGGCCAAGTCTGCAAACCTAAAAACCCGGTCCGCCCCTGTTAGCCACCACAGACGACGTAGGTCCAGTATGTACCATTACCTTGCACCTCAGCAACCCACTGATGCCCTTTTAGACCGGTTCAACTCAAAATACGGGGTGCCAACACATGACGCCCCGACTCCCACGTGATGGCGCTCTGCCCTGGCCGTCTAGTGCCATGCTAACGCCAATATTATGTATTATGCCCCTTGCCTAAACCAGGTGCTGCCGTGGCTCATATGCCCACTCCGAGGAACTATTACATGCATGCGGAGCACAACCCCCCTTTGGCAAATCGCCAGCCTGCGACGACAAGTATAAACGCGTCATGTCGCGTCTGCAGTGGCCGCCGATGTTCAGCCGACGACGACCAGCCCGCCCCGCCCCCGGATGCACACAGCCGGCATTGCTGCGCCGCCGAGTCACTCTTGCACAGTGTGGAGGATCGGCTGGACAGTGCGCCTCTTTGTTGTGCTTTTGTGCGTCGCGTATCGCGTCCGTCATTCGTGGTAGTAGAGCGCATCCTGGGCAAACGAGACATGGTGAACGAGATACTCGTCCGTTTCTTGATACCGATATGCCCCCGTCAGCTTCCATGTTTGACATTCCAATCTTGTGCTTTTACCATACAAAAAAGGTACGTAGTTAAGAAGAAAAAAAAAAGTAAGGATGAGAACACCACCCTGGAGTCAAGACACTACGCCTGAAGCATCAACGGCCCTGTTTCATAAAGTTATATGTTCGGCCATTAAAACATATATACATTTGTTAATTCTATTTGCTGCTCATACAGCTGAAAGATAGCTTCCAAGGCTGATTAAAATTCGCCAGGTCGCGCTGGCCTGAGTGGCGGTACCGGCGGTAACGGCATGTGATTCTCATGCAGAATTCGGTATCGCTCAGAAAGCGAATGTCGCGATGTTGCAGGCTCGCTTTTCAGCTCCACCTGGCTCGTCAAGGTAATGGTCAGTTTTTGCTCCTTTTTGACCCCCGATAGACTTGGCAACATTTTGCGCAGGAAGCGCGCCATCCCGCTTTTTGACTCTTCTTCATACTCGGGCATAGCCCCTCCTCTCCCTCTTTCCAAATCACCCTCTGTCGCTCCCGTCCCCCTTTCATTCCAATTCTTCATCTCGTAGCTGTGCCCCTTGTCGTTGATGAGCTCCGGAACGCTTTGCGGCGCGGCAGATTTACGGTTCGACGTGAATGTTCCTGATTGGCCGGGCGTGAGAGTCTTGGAGGTGTGAAGTGTCGTTCTTTTGAAAGATATACCTCCGGTCAGGGCTGACGAGAGACTGAAGGGTATCTTGGCGAGCAGTGGTTTGAGAACAGGCGCTGAGGCACAAATCTTTTCTGCATCAGTATTATATCAAGCCGGGATTGCATCGACTTACCACTCCCAAGTCAATCTCCACGGCAGCTGCAATCCACAGTGGATATGCATACCACGTCTGGTCATATTCGTTGAAAAGGCTCCGGTATATGAACCACGTTCGCACGACTCCCGCAGCCGTCACCAGGAGACCCATGCCAAAGAGAAGGACCACAGCTAGACGTTGGCGAAGAGGCATTTGTAGCTGCTACATGTCAGCGTCTCTTGCATTGTGCAGGTAGACTAGAGCAGCTTACACTCAACACCAAGGGGATGGGCGTTACCGTCGTGAGCAGATCGGCAACACAATTAATGATTCCACAGACTAGTGTCGCAACCGCCTCATCCATGCAAGTGTCCGCTGGCGCGCCAATAGTCCAGTAATTACTAACGGGTATGCACAAAAACGTCGCGATAAAGGTAAATGATATGAAGATGCCAATCGTGTAGAAGACGTTGAAGTGGACCAGCCACTTGAACCACCTGAAGCCAACCTGAGTGTCAGCATGTGTGCCTGGCGCGTCAAGCGTGGCGCAGTGAGCGACTTACGATTTACCCGAATCCGAAACCAGGCGGTAGTAGAAGCAGTGCAGAGAAAGCCGTGTAAATGTCGCTGCTGCTGTGAAGACGACTTTGGCGGTCATGGCGATTTTCGATGTTGGAACGAACATGGAAAAGGGTATGTCCCAGACATGTCTACACTCATGCGATTAGAAGAGCTTTTCTTTTTCGAGCGGGCTGACCAGACAAATGACCTACCTGTCCCATCCGTACGACTTGTTGGCTAACAGAACAACAACAGTGAGGCCCAATGTGAACAGCTACACGGTATTAGTCAAAACGCAAGAACACAGCAAAAGCCACTTACCAGTGCCAGCAAGATGAAGACATCGTCAATGCCAAACCATCTCTTGATTACCAGCCGTGTATACAACCGCGCCGCCACCGTCAGTATGGTAAATGATATGCAGACTGCGTTGACTATGATGAGTGCCGGGCCGCGTGTGACTGGATTTTCGTAATTGGGAGTCGGCCAGCTCAGTACGACCGACACGGGCGGCAGCTTCATTTCTGGATTATCGAGGACCGGCTCGGACGTACATGCAAGGCATGCAAGCAAGGTGGTACGTATGGACTGCGATATACGAACCGGATCGACTGTGGAGAAGGAAACGAGATCCAAAAAGAGGGCGAGAGGCTTGATCTAGGCCTTGATAATATGTTGGTAGGCTGGCTGGCTGGCACGGGTTTCACACATGGCAATGGGCTCCACTGTTAGCTGCGGCGGGCAACGGAGCACTGACCGGAGCCCGGGCAATAGTGTCGACCTGAACGAAAAATGCACACAGCACCTGGACTGTGCAGGGAAACGGTCTTGTGCCTGAGGACAATATCTCCACATGGCGTTGGACTAGATGCCGCGAAGAAGCATCTGCGCAGTCATGTTGCCATGTGCGCCTGGGCTGATACAGTCCTTTATCGTTCTGTCAAACGTGTTGGCCCAGTCCGCGACACCTGCCATAACTATACCGCCAAGACAGAGATGAAAGTGGTACTGTGTGCCGCGTCATGCGAGCGTGTGCATCGTATCTACGAAGATGCACCCAGTCCCATTTGGGTATTCCGATTGGCGTCCCGTCCAGCTCTAGTCACTGCTGCTCGGTGCAAGGGGCATGGAGCAGATAGCGCAGACACGCTGCATACACGCCCTCTAGTCGTAAACTCGAAGATCGGCAAGTTGCGGCGAAGCCACAGGGAGGCTTGAAACTGCGGGGGGTTGAAGGCATCATTTGTTCCGAAACGCTACACTTGTATGGCACAGCGCATGGCGGCCACACCCGACCGTCGTTGTCCGTATCGTGCCAAGCCACCAGCGTTGGATCCTCTCGGCGCTAGATCCGGCTAATCGAAGCCCTGCAGCGATCCATCGATCGTGTGCCAATCACTACCGCCCTACTCAAACGTTAAAATTATCCTCAAACCTTAAACCCAAAGGAACCACTCAATCTTGCCCGGCTTTCATCACTGCTCTCGCGTCCGGTCTCTTCTTTTGCCTGCTCTGCTCCAGCCACCTGGGTGCACCATAAACTTTCCGACCTGTACTCATCGAAACAGCCATTTCCAGCGCATCTGTAAATCACATTGTTATGGTGCAATGGAACGTCCTCCGCCGTATGCTATGGCAACAACCATCTCCATGTATAGTACTGGAAGCTCCAGCAGC
The DNA here is from genome assembly GCA_020744315.1 of Curvularia eragrostidis. Lineage (NCBI taxonomy): Eukaryota > Fungi > Ascomycota > Dothideomycetes > Pleosporales > Pleosporaceae > Curvularia > Curvularia eragrostidis. The sequence continues at coordinate 59,238 of JAIRCK010000042.1, read as the reverse complement.
TCGTTTCTACTAGCATGTCACAATGAAGCGGATCAATTACTTCTTAGGGAAGCAGTCGGTGTGCATATGTCCTGATCGGGCATTTCTGTATGACACTGGACTTGGGAGTCGTTGCTGTTCTCGGTTTGCGCAGACACGACTCTGTACGCAATTGGCATATTGCCCGCTTGGCCCAGGAGTTTGCGGCCTAGTCTTGACTCAAGTTCGTCCCTTCATGTGCCAAGGTACCAGTCAGTAGCATGTCGCTAGCCATAACACTCAGAGGCTCCGACACTGAATTTGAAATGTGGCGCGCCTTAGGCACGGCATCCGAGCTTTGTTTGAAACAAACGCATCTGTTTGTAGCCTTGCGCTTGCAGCCTTGCGTGATACCGCCAGAGCGTGGACTACGGTACATATCCCGTTCTTGCTGTCCCCAGGGTATGGAAAATCCCATTGCATTGTGGCGTCATTGACAGACCCTCTAACCATGATCCAGTTCGCAGGTAAGCAGTTCGTAACGCTATGACCGATCACTTGCAGCGTTCTTGATCCTTCCACCGATAAGCGATGTACTCTTCTGTACCGCTGATCTCCGAGTAAGCTGCATCACTCCTCAGGATATCCGTTGGATTGCTCCTAGCCGCGATTCCGAATTAGCCACACCTCCGGTGGCTGGCTGTCCCCTGTCAAGTGCGCTAAATGTCACGGCCCAAACAAATTGCTCAGCGCAAGTACCTACGTCAGCGCAAACGTTCTCATACTATGTCTGGCACGGCCATGACCTGGTCTACACCATTGTTTTGGACGGTGGCTGGATCATTTGTAAGTATCGCAACGTGACACTATCAAGCGTGCAGAAAATTTGAGCATTAGCCCCTTGCGTAGCTGCGGGCTCCACGATCAGCCTCTCTCAGACATCCACAAAAGCGATCTGATCTATGGCGTGCGCGGGCACCAACACTAGCTCGCGGCAAAACAACGGCATATTCACAGGAGGAACCGGGGTACCAGCATGATTGCGATCCAAGCTTGTATCTGTGTCCGGTCTCCAAAACTCGATTGCAGGGTAGTCGACGTACGAAATTATTATGATCAGCTTCCAAGGGGAGAAACACGAATGAATTCACTGATTGATAATTGTAGGATCAGTCCTAATGCATATCTCCACACCCCGGCGCACAGATGCAAGCAGTTGGCGACTCGTGCGCGCGGCTCTATCGATCCACTTTATGCCGGGGATTTCCCAGTTCGGCATTGACCAAGCTAGCTAGCTAAAGACATCCAGGCCTTGTTTAGAACACAGTCTAGCATGCATGTATCCGTCGCGAGAGAAGCCGCATGGACATTCTGTCAACCAGATGCTACATTATGTGTAACAAGGCCATTTTCTCCTGGGTTTGCACAGGGAATTCACTAAGATTGCGTGTTTTCGAAAATCACCATCAGACAGTGCCCAAATATATCTACGGAGAATTTATCCTCAGATCGTTACAGACTAGCCACACATGCATGTTCTCGCCCAATAAGACTCCACTCGGCGCTCCACATTAGATGTAACTAATTGGCTTGTTCATGTACGGATCAAGGGAGAGTTCAAGCTAGACCCTGACCTGACAGCCTGGAACCAACTTTGTTGTCTACTTGCATGTCAAATCAGGGTCTCCAGGTTGAGTGAAAAAGGCCTGTTCGGATGACACTCATTAGATTATGCCCACGTGGCTGTTCGTAGTACATGTTTGCAACTAATCGAGTGGGTCGCCTTTGTCAAAGCGAGTCTGCGACCATCACTTTAGCTCCTGAAATCATGCGGATTTATTGTTTCTCACCCCTCGCTCAACCTTTCACCCTTGACGAAACCAGTATCATTTCCTAGTCTGGCATAAAGCTCAGAAACCAAAAGCACAACTACTGCATATCTGTAACCAGTTATTCAAGATGAGAACACAGACAAAACAGCAGCTATGTCATCCAGTTTAACAGATTAGCTCGACAAAAGGAGACAAATACACAGGTCTACAAGCCAGGCCACACAGGTTCTTACAAGAAGAGTGTAAATCTTCTGAAAAAAACCTAGACGATGTCATCACCCAGCTTTTAAAGGAATCGGAGAGGCACACTGCCATACGACAAACAGTCAGACGCAAAATTCTATCATTTTCGATCGCAATACCCAGTCAACCTCCTCACTGAGACCCTATTCATATCGTCGTAAGCCTCATGCGGTTACCCCACTAAGCAGCAGCTTTTGCATTTCGCAAATCCAGTATATGCAGATATATCAAAACGGGCAAGACTAAGCACAACACATCTTCTTTCCACCTTTAAAGACAAAAACGACACTTTCTGTTTTTCAATAAGTCTCTCGACTATCTATTCCCTGGATCTTTTTTTTGGTAGGTAGATTTACACTACATCCTCCATGTCATTCGTTTTCTCCATTTTTCTTTTCAATCGCGCAGAATTGATACACAGCGTACAGTCTACATGCATGTTTACAGTCTCAATTCGTTCGCGTACTGTGTCTATTCTCATCATATAGGGAGGCATGGGGTGACTACAGCGCTGTCTGATGGTAGAACATTGCTGAATACCCCTGATAATGTCACGAGCATAGTTCGATATATCGGTTACTGGTTTGTACCATGCTAGTCAATATGGTAGGAAGACTCAGATAGTAACGACGGGTTGGGATTGCATAGCAGAGGGCGAAGAGCAAGAAGCAAAGACAACAAGATGATTCTATGAAAAAAAAAGTTCAGACTTCAAAAATAAAAAAAATTTACAGAGCCTTTTCCCCTTCCATAATTCATTACGAACACACCCATCATCCATTTTCAGGAAAAAAAAACACCCCTCACATCTTATCCGCCATACCCTCACCCCCCATCCACACAATATACTGCTCGATACTCTTCTGCATCGCATCCGTCGCCTTCTCAATCAGGCCTGTCAGCGGTGTCGTACCCGCCTGCTCCTTCATAACCTGGATAAAATCATCATTAAACCCATCATTGATATTCATCTTGGCAACACCACATTCGATGCACTCGCGCAGCAGCTTCTCCTGGAAATACTCTTTGCCGGCGCCGTGCAGCACCAGACTGACGCGATCGCCGACTTTAGCATGCACGCGCTTGAGCCGCTCGTAGTCGAGCTGCGGGCCCTTGGGGCCGTACTTGCCGTGCACGTTGCCGAACGCAGGGGCAAGCCAGTTGATGCCTGTGGCGACGAACTCCTCGGCTTGCTCTGGGGTGGTGAGGATGGCTTCGAGGCCCATCTCGCTCAGGTCGCCTACGCCGTCTTCGCCGCCGTCGATGCGCCCCGGCTCCGCTTCGGTGATGATGCCGCGCGCGTTGCAGTACTGGACGAGTTCTTGCGTCTTCTCGAGGTTGTCGTCGTAGTGGCTCATGTCGACCATGATGCCGTCGAAGCCATTCTTGAGGTCGGCGGCTTTCTTGACTATCTCAGGCGTTTGGGCGTGGTCCATGTGCAGTGCAATGGGGACGCTGGCGTTGTCGGCAGCTTCACGCGCGGCGTGCACGAGAATGCCCTCGGCGTATTGGACCGCCCAGGGAAAGAGCTGGATAATAAGGGGAGCACGTTTGGCTTCTGCGGCACGAACAGACGCGAGAATGCCTTCGACATTGTAGCAGCATGTTGCGCAGATGGCGTACTTGTTTGCTGCCGCGTGCGCGACGAGCTTGACGGCTTTGTTTTGGGAGAGGTCGGGTGCCATGGCAGGTGATTTTTAGATGAAAAGGAGATTCTTCTGTACTGTAAAGAATCAGTGTACAGATTGCTCGACGTGTGATGGCGGAGAGGAAGAGTGACGTGGGGTAGGACTGGGGATGCTACCTTTCCCCTCGTGGTTCCGGCTGCCCTTCCGACATTCCGAGAGCCCTGTTATAGCGGGGCTGTCGGCAATTGACTGTCTTCTGCAGCGGCGCAAACACCGATGGTTCGGCCCGTTGGCCGTACAATCACTGACATCTTGCGGGCTATTTGATAAGTTGTATATGCCGCGGTTATTGCAATATACTTGTTACGTGTACTTTGCTACCTTTTGGGCTTTAGTGTCAGCTCCTAGCACCTCATACTTTTCCAAGGTTGTTAGAATGGTCTTATAACAAAAATAACGCAGTACCCTTGTTTTGATACTACGCCACAAGGTCTATACTGCCGTCACATGGCTCAGCATGCTGTAGAGTTGCAGAGAACGCGAAGGAGGACTCCACACGGGAAAGTGAGTTGGGAATTTGCAATGGTATCAATTCAAGGCTATGTCGATGCCCATGACGTCATGTCGCTTTCTGGCCATTACCTACATATACGCTGATTCTATCCACGCTTCAGCGCAACTGAACACATAAACATACAACAAGAACGTAACTCTGACAACTCCTGCAGACTACTCTTCCATCTTATCTCCACCATTGACAATGCCTGCATTCCCGTCTCCAAGATGCTTTAATAGCCAGCTCCTCTTGAAGTAGGTGTTTGGATGAACAATGGTATCCAGATCGTTGTTACTCCAACTACCCTCATCCTTTACTTTTTTGATTTCCTTCTTGTGACTCCATTCGAAAACGCGATTGCATGCTACGTGGTACCTCTGCTTGACCACATCTTCCTTGACTGTCTTGAGAACATCGCGGTCGTTAACACCCACACGTTGGAGAAGAGTGAGAAGGTTGTCCGGGGTAAATGTGCGGTATGGACAGCCGTGCGACTGTCCAGGTCCAGGAAGCGGTTCTGTCAGAAGTTTTTGGCACGAGTAAGGCGTGTAGCCGCGGCCACGACGGTTTGCGTCGCCACCTACGTCGCCGTACGCGTGACGAATGTTGTACTTGTATTCTTTCTGGAACTTCTCGTCTGTTATCAGCTTGAAGCTTCGCCGCCAGAATACCAAGCACTCGTCCAAGCTCAGGCCTATGCCTTTCAGGAAAAGAGTGTATTGCAAACGACCATAGTGCTTGAGATGTGAGTTTTCGCGCAATGTCATGTGTAGGTTGCGCATGCAAAGTGGGAAATTTTGCGATAGCATATCGATGCTGTTTGCGGTTATGGTAGAGAGGCCGTCAATGTTGGCATCTGATGAAGAATACTCGGCGTCTGGTGTTGTGAAAGACCGCGATAAGTGGGCAAGGATTGGTGCCAGGCGGTCGTCTTCGTCGAGACGAGGGAGCGCTCGTGCTGTGAGCTATTCAGAGGGTCAGCAAGATATCGCAAACACATGTACCATGGACGGCATACCGCAAGCGCCTCGTCTAACTTCTTTGTGAACTCGGCCACGACCAAACTCATCTGCTCTCGTTGTGGTACATATGCCATGCCCCTCTTCAACAGCACTTTTCTCTGGCCCACAAGTTCAGGGACTCTTTCCCAGTCGACTTTGAACCAATCCTGATCCTCGGTCTTCTTGATGCCGCTTGCGGCGTGTAAGTCGTCCTTCAGCTCGCGCTTTTCGTCCTCCTTGACCTCTTCCCACTGAAGGTCTAAGCTCTTTACGAAATTCTGTCGCTCCCGTAAGTCATCGTCTTTAAACCGCAGAGTGAACAACATTGTCTCGAGCCGCGAAAACCGCCGCCGGAGTTCTTCTGTTGATGAGAATGCAAGCCGCAGTATAAAGTGTGAGTAATGGTCCTTTCGCCTTTCTTCTTGCAGTTTTTGGCTTCTCGATGAGTTTGATCGGAGTGGCAGGTATTTATCGAGTATGCTCTTCATGTATTCAGCCGTTTCCTCCGGGCTTTTGTTGCGGAAACTGCATGCTTCGAGTTCGGAAAGGACTACAGCAGCCAGAGTCAGCAATGAGCCGCTTCGACAACGGTGATTTGCTAGATCACCTACCCTTCAGCCTGTTGATTGCCCATGTCTCAAACTCGTCAAGCGTGATCTCAGCCGTGGGTGGCAGCACGTAGAAGTTGAGCCGGTGCTCGTAGTCTTGTTGCTGGAATTCGGCTTTGGCGAATTGCCGTTTCTTGTAGTCGAGATTGGCACGACGCTTGGGATCGATTCGAGAATGGTCGTGGCGGATCATGGTGTTGCTGCTCGTTGCTGTGCTGCTCGTGCGGACGAGTTGGGTTACGCGGTATGTTAAAGTGGTGGGCGCGGTCGCGTCCACGCGTCAAGCCACGCTAACCGGATCTAGTGCACGCGCATCTCACGTTCTGATAGGGCACTCTACTATATAATCCATCCAGAAAGAGTAACCATTGCGCCAGATATGGCCTTACGGCTGCTTGCTAGGCGCAGATCTGTCTATCTGGCGGATTCTATCAATTCCATGTCTGGTCTATTCTATCCTTTGCGCGCATGTCTACCTGTCTAACGCAAACTTGTCCAACTGCGCAAATCATTCAACCCATCAGGTCGCCCAAGGCGTTGACGTAGGCCGTGGGGACTGTCGGCGCACCCTCAGCTAGGAAGTCCTCCTTCTTGCTGACACCAGTCAGGACGGCCAGCGTTCCTCCCAACTTGCCGTCTATGCCAAACTGAATGTCTGTGTTCAGCCTGTCTCCTACCATGCAGGTCCTGCTGCGGTCGAACTTGAATTTGCCCTCTACAGCGTCCATCATGGCCTGGCTTGGTTTACCTAGAGACAGCGGTGCCCTGCCGATTGCCTTCTCTAGCGCGGCACCTGATGCGCCCGCACCGGGGAACAGAGTATGCGACATTGGTAGCGTGCTATCAATGTTTGTCGCAAGGTAGATAGCCCCACGCTGTAGGTACTGGAAGGCGATTGCAGTCTTCAGGTAATTTGAGTGAAAGTCCAGCCCACTGAGTACGATGCCGACATCCGGATCGAGAAGAGTTCCGTTTGCAATGGCATCAAAATCCTCTGGGTTACGAATATCGCGGCGTAACGCAGGATCTGTGCCACCAATGTAGGGAACGCCTTCAGCTTCGAGCTCTTGCTCTACGCCAGACTCGCCCAACACAAACACCTTGTTTTTCGGCGCAGGTAACTTGAGGATGCGAGCAATGTACACGGCAGCGCTATACGACGAGCCAAAGACTTCATCCTGGGGTACGTTTAGCTAGGAATGAGGTTCTCGAACCACGCTACGTACCACTTCAGCGGGTATACCGAGTTTGTCAAACTTCTTCTTGTAGTCTGCACGTGACTTTGTGCTATTGTTGGTGACGAAAACCAGTTGTTTCCCTGCAAGCCCTCATTATTAGCTCATGATGTCTTCCTTAAATACACCAGAGATGCGCACCTTTGCTTCTTAGCATCTGAATTGTTTCGGGTATCTTGTCAAACAAGTGGTCGCCGGACCAGAGGACGCCTATCCTTTGTCAGAATCAGCAACTTGTCACATATCACAGGACAGTGCAACTAAGCAGTAGGAAACTAGTTCGATATTTTCCTTGGATTGGCACGTACCATCGCAGTCGAAAAGGAAGACCTGTAGTTTGGTATGAGCTTTGTTTACCAGGGTGGCGTTTGCGAACATACGTCGAATCTGTCCAGAAAGTTCTCTATGGCGGCCTTGTCACCAGAAAGAAACTGAGGAGGCGCCATCGTGTTCCCGATTTCTGCGTGGAGTTGTGGTTCTTCTAGAACACGTCGTAGTATCTGCCAGGAAAGCGTTCTGGCGAAAGATGACAATGGTGGGGTACTGACGTGGACCCTGATTTGCGGATCAAAACCGACGAGTTCCGAGAGCTACACAGGCACTCATTTTGTTTCATGTCATCATCTATTTTTTTTTTCGTAAATACTACATGGTCCTTAAAGACATTGCTTGTCACAACTTGGATCTATCGAGTCAATCTACAATAATCTTCTTCTCCAACTCCTCATAGTTCTCGAAAAAGCTATCGAACAGGTTCACTGCATGCTCGACGTCATGCGCACCACCCGTCTCACGGATGCTGTGCATGCTTAGCTGAGGGTTGCCCAAATCGAGGGTACGAGCACCCATGGCTGCCGACAGCATGGGTCCGATGGTGCTACCGCATGACGAGTCGTTGCGGACCACAAAAAGCTGTAGCGGAACTCCTTCCTTGGTCGACGACAGACCATAAGACGCGGGTTTCGCACGGCGCGCTGCTTCCTGGAGCAAGACAATGCCTGGTGAGTTGGTGGCGTACCGGGCATTTGCGTTAATCTTGATGACGGTTCCCTTGTTCATTTCAGGTCGGTGTTGAGACTCGTATTTGGCAGGATAGTTGGGATGTACTGAGTGAGCCATGTCGGCAGACACGAGGAAAGACGTGGCCAGGGTCTGCTCATATGCGGTGGCAGTGTCGGCCTCCACCTTGTCGTACGACTTGTCAGAGTTGCTCTCGGAAGCCGGCAGAACGGAAAGACGGCGGATGACAGCGGGCAGCAGGTTGGAGTCGGCTCCCTGGGCGGTCTGCGAACCAATCTCTTCATGGTCAAAGCATGCGACGAGTCGGATGATGGAATCTTTTTCTAGTGCCGACGATGAGGACAAGCTCTTGATGAGTCCCTCGATACTGCAGTACGTCATCATGAGATTGTCTAGACGCGGGGAGAAGATGAGCTCGTTGTTCAGTCCTCCAATGATGGATTTCTGTGTGTCGTACAAGACCATCTCAAAGTCGACAATGTCACTGGCCTCTGCGCCTGCTTCTTGGGCAATGATGTCGACAATGTAAGGGTGGTGCCTGGCTGTTGGGGCAGCGAGCGGCTCCAACGAGCCATCCTTCTCTACATCCTTGGCCTCATCCTTGGACTCTTCGGTCTTACCTTGGCGGTTGAGCTCTGCTGCAACCAGACCGGTGATGGGGAACAGCTGTGTCTCCTTGTTGAATTGGAAGTTCTCTTGGCGATCCAGGTGAATAGCCAGTGTGGGTATCCTCAAGATCGGCCGGTCTACTTTGACCAACCGCTGCTCGATGTTTCCGTCTTTGGTCCTGACCATGGCCCGACCGGCGATGCTGAGGTCACGGTCAAACCACGTGTGCCAGAGCCCGCCACCGTACGTCTCGCAGGCTACCTGGAGGAAGCCGTCGCTCTGCCGCTTAGACACGGGCTTGATGCGCAGACACGGCGAGTCGGTATGCGCGCCGATCATAGCGATGGGGTTTCCTGGCTTCCATTTGTGGCCGATGGCGAAGGCGACGATGGACGAGGTGTTGCGGGTGAGGTAGTATTTGCCTCCGGGCTGGAGGGTCGGTGCCCAAGAGTCTCGTTCCTGGGGTCTCTGGTCAGCCGCTATGTAGACGACGAAACGAAGCCAGCTGCGGACTTGCCTTGATCTGCTTGAAGCCCGCCTTCTCTAGCCGTTCCTTTGCCGATTTGACGGCGTGGAATGCTGTGCGAGGTTAGCTGGCGTGAATACATACGTCATGCCAATGCTGCGGCGGTGCGACGTACGTGTGGGCGAGGCATTGACAAAGGAGAGGAAGTCCTCGGCGGCCTGGAGAGACGGCTTGGAGCTCATGGTTCGTTGGGTGGACAACAGCCTACGAGGGAATTGTGATACAGCAGCAAAGGGGACAATGGGGGGTGCAAGGTGCAGTAGTGTGATTCGGAGCCTTGTGGGTGGCACAGCACGCATTGGACGAGGGCGTCGAGTGGCAGAGCAGCGTGGCAGCGGACGGCGGGCGGTGTGTGGGGTATCGACCAGAGACCGTGGCTGGCGGGCGGAACGAGGCCGCGGCGCTAACCCAGTTGGGCACGGCGGGCGCTGATTGGCCGAGACGCCGCCTCAACGCGTGCGAAGAACATCAAAACAGCGACAAGCCAAACATGGCAGGCACGACGTGACGGCGCCTGCCCTCGCGCACCCTCGCGACTACCTTGGTTCCGCTGTGCACTTGGAAGGCGCGTGCCGGCCGTTGCATCCACACAATTCACACCCACACCCACACCTCAACACCATCCCTTGGCCTTGTCGTGCCCTGCATCCGCCCATCTCTTAGCTTCCCGCCCGTCGCTCGTTGCCTGCGCCCGCTACCGCCGCCGCCGCTCGTTGCTCCCCCAGCCAGCGGCTGTCTAGCATCCAAAGCCCCGACCCGCAACCACAACAAGGTCACCGCCGACACCCCACCCGTTGCGCGCCGACCACAACAACGCCCACCGCTGTATTCTTCCGATGCGCACTGATACCCTATAACGTCACGTCTATCTTTTGCACGCTGGTGCCCCAAGACGGCTTGTTGTTGGCCAGAGAGGCGGATAAACCACCAAGGGGCCAGCCATCCACGGCAGCAGTACCACTCCACCTCACCTCACCTCACCGTCACCGTCGCACTCGCTTCATCCCTCTCTCCTTTACCTTCATTTTCCCGGCATTCTTCACCCAGACCAGCATACTGGCGCAAAGCCGCCGCCTTTATCGTGTCTCACCCCGCGACGCCTTTGTTAGCTTGTTTGGTGTACATCAACAAACCCAAACCCGCACTCTCCCCCACCCGCCCTAGCTCAGCGCACTTGTTACAATGGCACGAGACGACCCAGGCGACGCTGCTACGGCGAATACACATGCCGACGACGACATCGCGACACCGGCGCTCATCTCCCCGCCCGAGTCCAAGACGCCGCCCACCGCCTCCCACAAGCGCAGCCAGTCCTTCCCCACCAAGAAGCTCAGTCGCAACTCAGAACCAATAGATGCCGCGGCTCTGTCAAAGGCGCTTGGCCATATTGAACAGGCTGGCCGTGTGAGGGAACGAACACCGACGGCAAGCCCAAGCCGAAAGCGCCCGCGCATATATGGCGACAGGTGAGGCTGCTAAAGCTGGCGCTACCTAGACGAGACTTGCTGACATTTCCCTCAGATTCATCCCGAACCGCGCAGGTCAAGATCTCCAAGCAAGCTTCAACCTACTTCACGATGACGCATCACCGGCAACCCCGTCCAAGGCGAGGCGGACTCCTCATAACGAGCTGCACTTCCAGAAGAGTAAGGACCACCGAAAGGCTTGATCAGATACCCGGCTAACTTGGACATAGCTGAAGAAGCCAACCGCACATATTCCGCTGTGCTCCGTCAAGAAATGTTCGAGGGCTCAGTGCCTCAGGCCTTACCTCAGAGTCTGTCGCCAACCGACAGCGCCAACATGAGGGGCGCAGGACGCTCAAACACTCCTCCAGCGAGGACCACAGCCTCACTACCGCCACCCTCGGGCACTCCATCTACCCCGCACAAGAATCTGTTCTCTTATTCAGGCCAGCCAACTCCGTCACGAACGCCTTCGAGCCGGCATGGTGTACTCAACCTCAATGCTCGATCAGATCTTTACAGCCTGTCTCCAATCAAATACAGCAGTCAGCGCATGCTGCTGAGCCCTCAGCGCCAAGCTCGTGCGGTTTCAAAAGTACCGTACAAGGTCCTGGATGCACCTGATCTAGCAGACGATTTCTATCTGAATCTGGTCGACTGGGGCAGCCAGAACACGCTCGGGGTAGGACTCGGATCATGTGTATACATGTGGAATTCGAGTAGTGGTCGCGTTACCAAATTGTGTGAGCTAGCTGATGATTCCGTTACAAGTGTCAACTGGATACAACGAGTAGGTCCCATTTCGAGTGTGTTTAGGCTATGAATGATACTGACACAATCAAGGGCTCGCACATTGCTGTTGGCACAAACCGGGGCCAAGTGCAAATATGGGACGCGCAGACGCAGCGTCGCCTCCGTACCATGACAGGTCATACAGCTCGTGTTGGCGCACTTGCATGGAACGAACATATTCTAACATCCGGATCAAGAGACCGCACAATCTACCACCGAGATGTCCGACAGCCAGAGCAATGGCTTCGCAAGCTGGTCGGCCACAAGCAAGAAGTTTGTGGATTGAAATGGAACCAAGAAGATGGACAGCTCGCTTCCGGAGGCAACGACAACAAGCTCATGGTGTGGGAGAAACTCAACGCTGAGCCTACATTTAAGTGGAGTGAGCACCAAGCTGCTGTCAAGGCAATTGCTTGGAGCCCACACCAGCGCGGTCTCCTGGCCAGCGGAGGTGGTACAGCAGACAGGACCATCAAGTTCTGGAATACTCTCATATCATCCAGCGGACCGTCAGCCGCAGCACTTGCATCCGCGTCGGCGGCTGCATCAGCAGCAGCTACAACCAATATCCCACTCTCGCCTACAGCTCCAGCAAATCTTATCAATAGTCTGGATACTGGCAGCCAAGTTTGCAACCTCGCTTGGTCCAAGAACAGCAACGAAATTGTGTCAACCCATGGATACAGCCAAAACCAAATCATTGTCTGGAAGTATCCAAGTATGCAGCAGGTGGTTTCGTTGACCGGTCACACTTACCGTGTACTTTACTTGGCCATGAGTCCAGACGGCCAGGTCATTGTCACGGGCGCTGGCGACGAGACGCTTCGCTTCTGGAATGCTTTCAAGAAGAAGGAGCGCACTGGAGGCCTTAGCAGTATGGACAGTTGGGGCGTAATTCGCTGAATGACTCCATCTGCTCTCGGCTATCCTTGCTAATCTTGTACTATAGGACTGTCCACCAATCTTGCGGCAGCACATCCAGACTAGACTTGATGAGCAGATCTTATTCTGTTCCATCGGTCTAACGCTGACGGGTCTATGTGCATCATCACAGCCCGTTATTGCTAAAGTCTCCTGCTGGCAGCGACGCTTTCAGTCCATCTCCTTGCTCTCTATTCTCGATTTTAGCGGCATCTGCATGGTAACGATTGAATTTCTGGAGATTTCCTCATGAGCATGGGCGGTGTTCCGGGTGTTTGGGTGGCTCGATACCACAGTATTATTGTTATTGTTTTTTTTAGCGGCGTTTTGCGACGGCCCGGGCACATTTCAAAGCCCCGGGCCTTGATGGGTTTATTATGAGTGGGTGGTGGACTTTTGCCATCTAGAGGCGTCATGGAAGGTTATCTGGGCACATCTATGGGCTACAATCGAGGGCGACTTTTAGCATTTGCTTCATTGAGCCAGTTCCTGGCCGAAGCTGGAGTTAAAGGGTGTATTCCAGCGATTTGTCCGCTGCATAGACATATCTGTGCTATGCGGGGCTGGACTCTTTTCATGACTATGATTGTATTATAGCGGCCTGCAGTACCATGGAAATGTACCTTGGAAAATGACTTTCATCTTGATATATGCTGAACATGATGTGACGGAGTGACAGACAAACGCTATGTATTTTCTGGACTTGCAAAGAAGTCTCGGAATGTACTGGCTCGTATTAATCGTTTAAAGACAATAAAGGACAAACTTTTAGTGATACCCTAATTATACTGGCACCCCACCTCTTTTTTTTCAAAACAACAATTGTAACTTTTTCCATCTTGAACGAGACTTTTTTCTCTCCTCATAAAACGAGCATGCGACCAAGATAACAAACTCGCTTTGATTAACAGTCCGCTCCTCACGGCCCATACTCATCACTGCGGCCAAACACACACCCCAGCACAGTCCGCACCGCCTTTTTGAGGATCACAATCATCTCTGGGATCATCAACACAAACTTGGCCTTTCTTGTCACATGCACGCCCCATGATGCCACCACACATCTTGTTCTCGACGCAGATACCTGCTTCGCCGCAAGCCGGGCCACAAGAGCTCCCCCGTGCAAAAGGGTCTCGGATGCAGGATTGACCAGCTGGACATGCGGGGAAGGGGGATCCATAGCGTGCACCGCCGCAGACTTGGTTTGTGGGTTTGGCCTGGCGCGCGGCCATAGTTTTAGTGGTTAGGCTGGGGGTTGAAAGCGGTGGACAGATCTGTTATTTTTTTTGGGTTAGTTTCTTGCTTTTCAGTAAAATGCGTGAGTTGTATGCTGGGTTCTCTTCTGCTAGTTGGAGATACCCAATGTGTAGGGTGTATTAGAAGGGGAGAGGAAAGGGGAAGGTCGTCTTACACTCAGTACAGGTTTTTTCCCACCACATTCCTTGTAGCATAACTCCTTTGCGTAGTTTGAGCAGTAACACCCTTCGGGCCACTTCATGATGCAGTTGACCTGGGTGCATTTACACTCAGTGGTAGATTCTGATCTGGCGACTGGGGCTGGCAGCGCCGGCGGCGCCACAGGGGGACATGTTTGATAGGTGGGTTCTTTGCCTCCACATTTCTCAAAGCATGCTTTCTTTGCGTTATTCTGACAATGGCAGGACTCAGGCCATGATTGAACGCAGAATACTTGTTCGCATACGCAGGTGGATGATGGTGTTGTGGGTTCTGGCTCTGGTTCTGGCTCTGGCTCTGGAGCGCGCGCTGCCACATCCCGAGGAGGACACTTCTCGTATACTGGGACATTCCCGCCGCACTTTTCGTAGCATGCTTTCTTTGCATCGTTGGCGCAGTAGCACGAGCCGGGCCATGATTGAGCGCAGTATACAGGTTCGCAGGTGCATGGCGCGGCTTTGGCTTCGGCTCCGCGAATCGTCAAGGCGAGGGCGCTGCCGATAAAAGGCAAGAGGAACAGGAATGGCTTCATGATGAATAGATAAGAAGGATGTCTCTGCTTGTAGAGTAAGAGTAGAGCGAAGAAACTGGAGAGAAAAGGCTGCACAGATTTAACTTCTTGCTCTACACCTATATATTTATATATGAAGAAAGTGCGCGGCACCACCTTCACTTTGACATTTGACCGAGCAAACACCCAACGAACCATCTCACCTCATTCTGCCAAGTCGAGTGCTCGAGTCCAGATCGGCCTGTGTTGACCAAGCCGAACGCTTCCGAAGCCCTCAACCACCGTCGCCTAATGAACATGACGTCTCGGCTCTCTATTCACGGTCTTGGCAGACTGCTTCGCCTGGGTGAAAAATATTTGCTTGCATTTCTTGGTATTAACATGCATCCCGCCGTCGATCTGGATCGTGCCATCACCAAACTAACACGAGACATGTGCCATTCTCCTTAGATCGTAGACAGGGTTAAGTAGCCCCCGGGTTTTGCTCGGCCCGAATGTTGTGTTGGTGCGTAGACATTGAGTCTTGGAAACAAAGACAATGCGATCCTTCGTGAGCAGACTTACCAAGCTAGGTAAGACTTTTTGCGGGTGTGCGGGTATGCGGGGTGCTGATCATCGAAGCGGTCTGATCGTGTCCGAGACACCCCAGTCCGTACATACTACGCCTCTCCTTGCGCATCTCAGTTCATCCTCGGTTCGGCTGCACGTCATGCTACACTACACCAAAGAGAGCCACTTACAGGGAAGAATGCGAGAACCTTGTTGTATGGGTCTATGTGACACAAGAATGCAAATCGAATTTTTCTTCAACACGTGTTCCGGGCTTCTTGTCCTCAGTCAGGTCTAGGCGTTGCGTTCAATGGTACCATGGGCTGATATAGTGTCGTCACCAAATGAACTCATGACTTTCTCCCTCGTGGTGACACATATGGTGGGATGTTGAACTCTTTTAGGCGTGCCGTGCCAGATTCCTAAGGGTAGTCCAGTAAGAATCTGCTGTACAACATACATAGCGAAAGGGTGCGAGCGGGTATAAGCGGCAAGAAGCTGAAGTCGCCGAGGGCGCTGAGGCCTAGACAACCACTTGCTGCTATTGCATAGTATGTCGTTGGTGCTGGGACACGGCGTGAGATGTTAGCCATGTCAGAACTTACACTGCTCATCTTGCCCGAACGATCCTTTCCACATACAGCCACGGTAAAATAACTCAACACAAGTGATGGACCAACGCTAAACGATACGTGGTGACACTGTCTATTGAAATTCTGAGAGGAGGGGGAAAAGACTTGGAAAAGGAACTAACGAGGGTTTCCAAAAAAAAAAGACTCCAGGTTTCACCTATGCTATGCTGAGCTCTCGTTGTTGTGACTCTTTCATAAAGGAAACGTCACACTGTGGAGCGGTGTCTAGGTTCAAAGTCAAGGCCAACAAGTTTCCCAAGGGTATATATCTCGAATGCAACCAGAAGTCCTTATGCATGGACGTAAATATTAATAGCAGCACTACCGACTCCGATCAACATCTTCAGGCGCAGAACGTTGAAAACCGGTACTGCTTCGGACGGCGTCGAATCCGCGCCATACTACTGTCGAAACCGATGAAGCTAGCTCTCTCAATGAAGAGACGGGACTTCGATGTGAGTCATCTCCTGGCCAACCGGCCTCTACATCGTCGGCTGGACGTGGCGTATTCTGTGCTGACCTGGATGTTGGAACAGGTCGCGAAGCTGAAGCTGAAGCTGACGAGCTGCCGCTCTCAGTTTCATGTGCTTGCACGTCTTCACTGGCAGCAGCATGTTGGGTCAAGCGTGTTGGCGAAGCTGATTGCAACTGGTCATGGCGCCAACTCAACGACCGCACGACATCGCCTTTGCAAATGGGACATGTTCTCCGACGGGTGACGAGCCAAGGAGTACTAGACACGTCAGTTTCGGTTTGCAGACAGCAAAAGGTGAAAACTCACATGCAATCCGCGTGGAATTCATGACCACACGGTAAGCTCATGACTTGGCTGACACCATCGATATACTCTTCCAGGCAAACGACGCATTCCCTTTGGCGTCCGCCGTATCGTCTTCTCCAAGCCGCCAGCCCTGATTCGCGTTTTTCTTGTTCACGATCACGAGTGCTGTGATGTATGGACGTTGAAGCGCCTGGGACTTCGGAATCAGATGAAGAACGCGATCGAGAGTCAAGAGATCTAGATCGAGAAGATGCAGGCTGAAGTAGAGGCGTGGTAGGAGAAGCTGATGGCAGAGTTGCAACAGAAGCAGAGGAAGAATCGCTGATGGTCTGATAGGTCCTGACAGGAAGACGCTCGACGACGGATTTGGGTGCCCTCCACCGCCGGCGTCGTATGCGAGACCGGAGAAGAAGTAAGACATATACAACAGTCAAAGTGACCAATGGACTGACAACAAGCACGAGAAGAGTGTCGAAGAAAGGACTACTCGAGACACTGGTTGGTGTAAGAGTGACCCAAAGTCCTTTGTGCTGCCTTCCTGTGTCGCTGTACTCGACGTTGGTAGGGGGTTTATTCCCACGCGAAATGGTTGTTGCGGGTGTTGGGGTCGCTGCTTCAATCGTGGACGTCTGAAGAGGAAGAAAATCAGAGTCTTGCCAGTGTCGCTCACCAACAGCGAAATCGTCCAAGTTCTCTGCTTGTGCTGATGAGGAGGACATGGCCTTGGTCTCGATAACTTTCTCATCAGTGTCTGAGCCATCGATCTTTACCCGTTCAAGACTACCACTGCTTGGTAGTCTTTGACTGCCAGTTTTTAGTGTGTCCTTGCCAGAGCTAGATCTAAATAGTGTGAATAGCGAGTGCCACCAACTCGATTGAGAAGCTTCAGTTACTCCTTGGTATGTCCTCTGATTCTGCTCCTTGTCATGAGCTGTAGTCTTTGAATCTTTGGCAGAAGTTTGAGCAGTGTTCCGGGAGTCTTGAGGAGTCCCTGCGAGCACACCTTCATTTGGCATAAGAGACGACAGGAGGTGAGCGGTTGTGTGCGACGTGAAGAGAGAGGGAATGGTGATATTGGAGGTATCTCCTTTGGCGTACATTCTTACCAGTGCGCCGCCACGGACATCATCACCTACGATGACGGCTTTTCCACCGCGCGACTGTGCCCATTGCACTTTGGCCAAAAAACCGCAGCCGCCCCGCTTGAGGAGCACAATTTTGCCTGTGATCTCTGCACTTTCTTGGATCGACTGGATATCGGCGTGGGGACCTCCTGACTGCGTACGCGCCTTGGGGCCGCGGGGCTGCAAATAATCATCCGTACCATCATCTACTACGACGTCATCGGAGGAATCTTGACCATCTTCAAACATTCCGTCTTTGGGAGTGGCATCCTTGCCTAAAACCGCGCCCTTGAGTCTGTGCTTGGCGTTTCCGACAGACTGTGAGGTGGTAATGAGTTCGTCACTATCGTCATGCCAGCCAGGTACGTCGCTACAGCCCAACTCGCCGCCAGCGCCTATAGTGTCATCGCCAAAGCCACTACCGACCCACAGCGGACCGCTCAGACCCTCTTTAGGCAGAAGGGGACCGAAGGCGGCGGGTCGAGCGAGGAAGAAAGTCGAATTATCGTCGGTAAGGCTGATGATAGCTGAAGGCGGAAATAGCGAGCCGGGCGAAGCAAATGAGAACAAGGCCTTGAAGCCGCCTTGTTTTGAGGAGACGGATATATCGCTCTGTTCGCCATCTGTGGAAAGCGTCATGACCATGTAGAGGAATAATGTGAAGGCTACGAGGCTCGTCGAGAGCGACAAGAGCAGGCGGAGTGGTCGCATGCTCGCGGTCGAGGTCGGAACGAGGCGGACTTGAGGGAGAAGCAGCAGAACGCGCTGGAAGTCTAGCAGGGGAGATTCATGGGCTGATATAAGCCAGTCAAGCGTGGTGTGATCTCGGTTGACTGTCACGCGGCGCAAGTTGAGGTCAAGAGGTCAAGACGTAGGTCTGGGGCGTGGAATGATGGATGACGCGGAGACGGCAGTGGCGGGGACTTGGGCACAACAGAGGGAGCAAACAACGCGCAAGCAACAGAAGGAAAGAAAAATGGACGGGAGGGTTTGGCCGTGGATTGCGCAAGGTAGGCAAGGCGGCTAGCGAGGAGCCGACGACAAGACAGGCGTTTAGTGGGACGATTAGTGGGAGCCCAACATGATGTCGCCATGGGCAGTGGCATGGTCATGGGTCGGCCGTGGGGATCGATCAGCGCCAAGCATCCGCCGTCCCCCGCATGCCACTAACTAATAGTGCTCTACTGTACATATGCATTCCCACGTGAAAACAACCCGCACAACATACTCATATCACATGTCTCGTCACCCACACACCCACGACTTTGGGATGACTGTAGATGCTAGAGTATCTGCCTCTCCTCTGAGGGCTGCCTGCCTCCAGCTCTTGTCTATAGCTTCCGGGCTTACGGCGCCATGAGCTGGTAGCAGCTTCAGCATGGCCCAAGAGCCTCACCAAGGACACTGCTAGTTGTAACGGCCGCTCATAACTGGCCCATGGTGGGTCTTTCTTCGTCTTGCTCGGTGTCTTCCTCCAGATGGCATCGGAGCATCGACATGGCTCGCTGAATGGCAACCACCGCCCTCAAGCCTCATGGTAACTGCAGGCCCAGCACAGCCGCCTGCCCAATCTCTCTTCCTTTCTCCATATCGTCTATTTCTTGCCTTTTGCTCATCCCCGGCTTCACTTCTTCCTTATCCAGCTCCTCTTCAAGCCATATCTACAACAACCTTATCCATTTCTCTGCAGCTTCTATCTCTCGCTTCACTATCGCTAGACGTCTGCTTCTTGGCTGCTAGTTCCACGTCACCAGATATCCCCTTTCCTATTGTCCTCTTCTCTCCAACCATCTCCATCAGCATACGCCAGACGCATCCATCACCATGCCGATCAGGACGGCAGGATACTCGTCAGATCCTACCCGCTCGACTGAGAAACATGCTCATAGTGGTCGAAGGCTCTCCGACAACACTCGCCATCTTCTGATCGCCTTCTTGGGCGAGTTGATTGGCACGTTTCTCTTCTTGTTCTTCGCCTTTGCTGGTACTCAGGTTGCGAACAACCTGCGAAACATTTACGGCCCGCCGCACATGGATCTTGCATCACTGCTGTACATCTCCCTAGTCTTTGGCTTTTCCCTGGCAGTCAATGTCTGGGTCTTCTTTCGCATCAGTGGCGGCTTGTTCAATCCTGCTGCAAGTGTCATCCTCTTGGCCTCACCTGGACTACTCTACTGACATGACCTAGGTTACACTGGCCTTGGCCCTTGTCGGGACGCTTGGCTTGGTCAAGGCCCTGCTGCTCACAGTTGCGCAGTTGGTCGGCGCCATTCTCGCTTCCGCCATCGTTGCCGGGCTCTTTCCTGGGCCTTTGACTGTCAACACAAGGCTCAGCCGTGACACATCAGTCACAAGAGGCTTGTTCATCGAGATGTTCCTCACTTTTATGCTTCTTTTGACCATCTTCATGCTCGCAGCAGAGAAACACAGGGCAACTTTTCTCGCTCCACTGGTCATTGGACTTGCGCTGTTCATCGCTGAGCTTACCGGCGTGTACTTTACCGGGGGCTCGTTGAATCCTGCTCGTTCGTTTGGACCTGCTGTTGTCACGGGTGTATGGCCCGGTCATCACTGGATCTACTGGCTTGGGCCTCTGCTGGGCGCCTTGTTGGCAGTAGGCTTCTACAAGTTGATGAAAGTACTCAACTACTCGACCGCGAGCCTAGGTGTCGACAGCGACGGCCTGAAAACATACCACTTTGACAGTATGGACAAAAACCCAGCGCGCAATGACAGTGTACACGCTGGTATGTCGCTAGGCCACTTTTTGGCACACGATCTGACGTTCCTACAGCTCGCTATGCAACCGATGGAACAGAAGAACATGATTTTGCGCATCGGGACCAGTTCGGAGGAAGACAGCCAGCTGTGGCTCAAAGTCAGTCGGTGCCGTCTTTCACGTGGCCTCCAGCACCGGCTCCAGCATACACGCAGGGGCTGGACGGCCATCATTCGGACAATACAGACTATCGCAACGACCGCTTACGTGCCCAGCACCAGCGCAGCTCCTCGCGCTACGAGTCGGCATCCGATTCAAGTTATCGAAGCGGTCCAAGTGCAGAGTCTGGCAGCTTGCAATCGTAGACTGGCTCGTCAGCTAGCTCGAGTTCACGATCTCGCCGTTCACGCAGGGAAGAAAACGGCAAGTCATCTCTGACGGACAGCATACTCGGTGGCTTTGTGTACTGGCCTTGTTGCTACCTACCCTATTTCATCCTTCAGTCCTGGTTCTGTCCACACAAGTAGACGGATACTTACAAAGATGGCCGTTTTGATCATCTCAAGGGGGAGAAAAGGGCCAATTGTGATGGAGAGACTGTCTTTTACGTGCTATGATACTTCAGATACAGATTGTCAAAATTGGCTTTTGATGTTCCATTTGCCTGTGCTGTGTAGACCCCAGAAAGGAGAGGCGTGGGAAGCGTTGCCAAGCCAATCAACGGCCCGATACAGATTAGCGTGACGCGTCGACGCGTTCCCTCGCCCCGGACTCGGGCGCTCGTAAGCGTGAATGCCGCCCTCTCGCTATCACTATTGCCATTGCCATTGCCATTGCCACGCCCACCACCTGCTACACTACCAGCACAATGGCACGCGGCGTCGAAGGCAACGAAATGTCTACGCCTCGTCCCTCACAAAAGAAGCAGCCCGCGTCCGTGTCGCAGTCAGGGAAGGGCCAGAAATCGATCCTCGGCTTCTTCCAGAAGAAGTCGACCAACTCACCAAGTCCCGCGCCGTCTGATGTCACACCAGTCCAAAAGACACCAACTTCAAAAATCGCCAACAAGGCTTTCTCCAATAAACCCGCAGCCATCACGCCGGTTCCCAGCAGCGATGCTCCAGACTACTCGAGTCCTATCAAACAAGAACGAGAGCTCACGGTAGGCCGGAACAAGGAGAACGGTTCGTCCTCGCCTGCCAGATAGCTGGACTCATGAACTGATCCGTCTTTCTAGAAGTTGCAGATGTTGCTCCCAGCAGCCCAACGCGCAAGGTATGCTCGACAAGCCTTTGTATACTCGATGCACGTTTTCCTAACGTCTACAACTAGGCTCGCAAACCCGTCAATTACGCCGAGTCCGACGATGAAGAGGACGACGATGTGCTGGGGCCCATTGCAAACAACGCAAGGGGTCGGGCTACCAAGCGCCAGCGAGTAGTTGTCGACGACGACTCTGACGACGAGTTTGGTCTGGATGCTGCCACGCAAAGAGCAATGCTGGAAGATGAGGAAGACGATATTGACGACTTCATCGTGCCCGATGATTCTGACGAGGAAGTCGTTACCAAGAAGCGCAAGCGCCCAACATCTACGAAACCGCGAGCCAAAACTTCGCCGGCATCATCACCACCTATTCTCAATGACAAGGACGACGAAGACGAAGGCGACATCGTAATGACTAGCACCTCGACGGCACAACAGTGGACATATGATCCCGAGAACCCTTCAGTATTTAAACCGCGAAAAATAGCCCCTTCTCTGAAGAAGGAGGTGAGCATACGAGCCAAAGCTAAGCCCTCAGCTTCTGAGCCCGAAGCAAGATATCCATGGCTGGCCAACATCCAAGATGCCGATCGTCATTCACCCGACCATCCTGATTACGACCCTCGCACCTTGTTCATCCCACCGGCTGCCTGGCGTGACTTTTCGCCCTTTGAAAAGCAGTACTGGGAAATTAAGAGCAAGTGGTGGGACACGGTCGTATTCTTCAAGAAGGGAAAGTTCTACGAGCTTTACGAGAAGGACGCATCGATTGGACATCAGCTCTTCGACCTCAAGCTGACTGACCGTGTCAACATGAGGATGGTGGGTGTGCCAGAAGCCTCGCTGGACATGTGGGCGACACAGTTTGTGGCAGCGGGCTACAAAGTTGCTAGAGTTGACCAGATGGAATCGGCGCTCGGCAAAGAGATGCGTGAGCGTGACGATAAGGGCAAAACACCAAAGAAAGCCGGCAAAGAAGTCATTCGACGAGAATTGGCTACCGTCTTGACATCGGGTACCCTTGTTGATACCGGCATGCTTCAGAGCGAGATGTCGACCTATTGCATGGCCATTAAAGAGATTGACCGCGACAACTTGCCTGCTTTCGGAGTCGCGTTTGTTGATACCGCGACTGCACAGTTCCAGCTCTGTGAATTCACAGATGACATCGACATGACCAAATTCGAAACCCTCATTGCGCAAATGAGGCCCGGCGAGTTGCTTTTGGAAAAGTCGAGTGTTTCTGCAAAAGCACTGCGAATTCTGAAGAATAACACTGGCCCAACCACCATTTGGAACTGGCTGAAGTTAAACAAAGAGTTCTGGCCAGCTGATGTTACTATTCGAGAGCTTGAAGCCAACAATTACTTCGAGTCACCCACAGAAGACAACATCGAGGCCTGGCCGCCGGTACTGCGCGAAGCTCGCGAGAAAGAACTTGTCATGTCCGCATTTGGTGCTCTTCTTCAATATCTGCGCACACTGATGATTGAGCGCGACCTTGTTACACTGGGCAACTTTCAATGGTACGATCCCATCCGCAAAGCTACCAGCTTGGTGCTCGACGGTCAGAGCTTGATCAACCTAGAAATATTTGCCAATACTTTTGACGGAGCAACTGAGGGCACACTGTTCGCCATGCTGAACCGCTGCATTACACCTTTTGGCAAACGACTACTCAGGCAATGGGTTTGTCATCCACTGGCAGATGCGCAAAAGATCAATGACCGTCTTGACGCAGTAGATGCCTTGAACAAGAACTCAGCCATCACCGAAAATTTCAGCAGCTCACTGAGCAAGCTGCCAGATCTTGAGCGCCTCATCTCGCGGGTTCATGCTGGCCGGTGCAGGGCGCAGGACTTTCTCAAAGTCTTGGAAGGCTTCGAGCAGATCGAGTACACCGTGAGCTTGCTGAAGCAGTTCAGTGATGGAGAGGGTGTCATTGGTCAGCTCATTTCGTCAATGCCGGATCTCGCAGCGTGTCTCGACAAATGGAAATCAGCTTTTGACCGTGATGCTGCCAGGAAAGACGGCATTCTGATCCCTGAAGCTGGCGTTGAGGAAGACTACGACAACAGCCAGGCAGAGATTGATAGTTGCGAGGCTAACCTTGAGGCACTGCTTAAGAAGGTGCGCAAAGAACTCGGCTCGAACGCGATCATCTACAACCATCTCGGAAAAGAAATCTATCAACTGGAAGTGCCGAAGAAGGTCAAGGTGCCCAACAGCTGGGACCAAATGTCAGCCACAGCCAAGGTCACTCGCTACTACACGCCGGAGTTGCGGAAGCTGGTGCGAGCGTTACAAGAAGCACAAGAAACTCATGGCCAGATTACTCGCGAGGTTGCCACTCGCTTCTGCCAACGCTTTGACGAGGATTACAAGATCTGGCTTGCGGCTGTCAAGATCATTGCCCAGCTCGATTGTCTCATCAGCCTTGCCAAGGCGTCTGCGTCGCTGGGAGAGCCTAGTTGCCGTCCCGTTTTCGTAGAGGGTGAGCGCACTGTTATCGAGTTTGAGGAGCTTCGCCACCCGTGCATGCTCAACACTGTCGATGACTTTATTCCCAATGACATCAAGCTGGGCGGCGAAACCTCCAACATCAGCCTGCTGACGGGTGCGAACGCAGCTGGTAAATCAACCATTCTGCGCATGACATGCATAGCTGTCATTCTCGCACAAGTGGGCTGCTACCTGCCGTGTACTTCGGCAAAACTGACACCCGTAGACCGCATCATGTCTCGTCTAGGTGCCAACGACAATATTTTTGCTGCACAATCTACCTTTTTCGTTGAGCTCTCGGAAACGCAGAAGATTTTGTCGGAAGCCACATCTCGGTCGCTAGTCATCCTTGACGAACTTGGCCGTGGCACTTCGTCGTACGACGGGGTTGCGGTTGCGCAGGCCGTCCTTCATGACATTGCAACCAGGGTGGGCTGCGTCGGCTTTTTTGCTACGCACTACCGCTCGCTCGCCAAAGAGTTTGAGTTCCACCCCGAAGTGCAGAATAAGCGTATGCGTATCCACGTCGACGATGCCTCCAAATCCATTACTTTTCTCTACAAACTCGAGGAAGGCGTGGCAGAGGGCAGTTTCGGTATGCACTGCGCTGCCATGTGCGGTATTCCGAGCAAGGTCATTGAAGATGCGGAGAAGGCGGCTAAGGCGTGGGAGCACACGAGTAGACTGGGTGAGAGGATGGAAGTCAAGAAGGATGAGGGTGGGGTATATCTGCCACTGGGCCTGCAGAGCGATGTCTCGTGGGCCCTGCGAGAAGGTTTAGAAGGGGTGGGAGAGCGGGCGATGGATGTGCTACTTGAAGCTATTTCTGCGCTTTGAGTAAGTGAAGGCCAAGTGTACGATTAAACTGGGGTGCAATGTTGTTGCAAGATATTATGGGAGTAAGCGCATGACGTGATTAGTGTGTTCGTAGCGATTCAGCGGCTCTTAGATTTGGAGTTTCGGTAGTCAAGTACAATGCAAGAGTGTTGATGTGCACTGTCATTTGCACGCTACGTGAAGTATTGGGTTACTTTGTCTTTTGGAATAAATCGGATTTTCTGATCAAACTGCAATTCTCTCGTAGAGACATGCCACGATGTATCTGACCATCCTGAGTATTCCCATGCTCTTTTGAGTAGAAGAGAAAAAAAACAAACAAAGGTTCAAACATCTTGCCCGAATACTTTGACCCCAGTTTTGTGAATCCGGTCTCTCCCTGTTGCATCTTGCTCATCACTTTTTATCTCTTCGCAAGGACCCAACATCGTCGCGCCTCGCTTTGCCAGGAAGACGGCTAGGGCGATCAAGATGGAAAGACAGAGTCATATCCACTGGAAAAGATATCTGGATCCTCCTCCTTCTTGACAGTGACAGCGATGGTATCAGCGAAAAGTTGCTCCTCGCCATCGTTCTCGCCACGGCCTTGTTCAATCTCGTCCTGCCCAGCCTTCTTGGTCTTTTTGGTCGGGGTACCCGCGGTCGCACCAGCAGCAGCGGCGTTCTTGCGCTTGCGAGCTGTGCTGGTCGGCGCGGCGGCTTTGATAGTTTTCTTGGGTGTAGAAGGAACTGTGCCGTTGCCGCTGACAGATTCGGCGAGCTGCTTGATCTTATTTTTGATCTTGTTAAACGTAACGCTGGCGCTGCCGGGCGTATAGCCTGTTAGGCCGGCGAGCTTATTGATGTCGATCTGGGATCGGGTTAGCTTGAGACCAAGCGCAATGGAATTAAGGGAGAGGAGTAAGGGGTGGTGGTGCGGACCTTCGGCTGCGTTTCCATACACTGCCAAGCAAGAGCGAGGACTTCCATTTCGCGTGGAGTAAGAGTGTCGCTCCGGCTGGGGGCCATGTTTGGCGGTGCTGTTCTTGGTCTTGGTGATGCTGTGTGGAAGAGCAGTAATGAGTAGGCGAGCTACGAAAATGTCCAGTGAGGTATTGAAGGGAGGAAGTGAAGGTTGAGCACGCTCTCTAAATGATACCTCACTGGTAGCCAAAGGTTCATAGAGTGAGCAGTGAAGCTGTAATTTTGGCGTTATCAATGATGACAGTGAGAGCGTATGGCGAGACATTAATTAGAAAAAAAAAGGCGCTTTCACTTCACATTAGGGTACACATTGGGAATCTGTGAAATGCCAAGTGGAGCAAGTGAAAGAGCTTCATGGAGCAGACTCGTAATGATGGCTTAGTTTTTGCACAAAAGTGATGCTATTCTATCGTCGCCTGGTTTATGCACACTTTGATTTAACATGGCGCAATCATGCTTTTACACACGGCGAACTTCCTTGCCTTGGAGTTCTGGCCTTTCTACGTCCAGCTCATCCCTCAAAGCGGCATACATCGAGTCACCCAAGATGATGGAAAGACCCAAACTCCAGACCAGGGTGATGGCATAAAAGAAGTTGGCGTTTCCCGAACCTGCATATACCCACAAATGGTAGAAAGCGGGGCCCAAGAAGGAAGTGTAGAGAATGCTGGCGGATGCCAAGAAGGTGTAGCGCATCACTGGGGCTTAGTCAGCAGGCTGACTACATGGCAGCCAAATGGGGATAGGGGCACTCACGAGGAAACAAATGTCGGAACAAGGGCACCAAGGACAGGTACAAGGCAGCATCGGCTATGCTGGGGTATGGAGTAAAGATGGCAAAGACACCGGTCAAGGCGCAAGCGACAAACAAAGGCTGCTTGTGGAGGCGGATGGTCAGACCAGGCATGTAAGAGGCGGCATGGAGCCAAAAAACGCCCAGGAAGAACTCGCGGAAGGAGTCAAACATCTCGATGAAGAAATACCACCAGAGGCCCACGTTGGGCGTCAGATCAGGCAGCAAAAGACGTACGCCGTACGTGGCAGCCAAGAAGTCCCAGGAGCCTGTCAAGAAGGCGGAGCCAAACAGCAAGGCGCCAATTGCAGCCGCGAGACCAAGGGTGTGCACAACAATGAATGTCGGGACGTGGGGGGTAGACTTAGTCTTGAGGGCTTTTGCATCGTACAGCAGGACCATCAGGGGCGGAAACAGCAAAACAGGGTGCATGGCAAAGTATGAGGCAAAGGCCGTGGCAAGAATAAAGGTAAAGCTGGCACCCTGGGACGCCTTTGCCATGGCCGTGAGGATGAAGAGGTTGGTCAGGGCCGAGGTGGAGCGGGCAATGCAAGTTGCGACGGTAAAGGGATTGAACAAGAAGCCAGCTGCAATGGCGGCGCTGCTCCATCGCAGGTCTTTTCGCGGCGAAGTGAAGAGGCGCGTGGCCGAGGCGAAGCCCGTGTCTGCAATCTGGGCGAGTGCGCTTGCGCTGAGCAGATCGACGAGGGTGAAGAAGACGTTGGTCGCAAGCGGGGCGGTAGCGGCATTGGGGAGCAGGGCGAAGAGCGGCAGCAGGAGGGGCGCCTGGTGGTAGACGCCGCCATCGTAGGGTGAGACATTGTGCGTGTAGAGGAAGACGCCCTCTTGGACTGTGCCGGGTTAGCAAGGGTATATACACGGCGTACAGGACAGACATACGCCTCTTGAAGCTCGTCACGGGCGTCGACACCTCGACGCGGCCGGCGAGCAGGTCAGGCAGGGCGGGAAAGAGGGTGAAGAGCAGCAGGCGGGAGGCCGCAGCGGCCGCGAAGAGCAGCAGCGTGTGCTGGCGGTCAATGGCCATGTCTTGCTCTCTCGCGCTCTCGCGGCCGTCGTGGTGTTCTGGCAAGATGCGGCGTCGGCGGCGGCGGGCCCTTGTCGCCGCTAATGCCGGGATCCCTGGCCACGCTAGCGCCAACATCCCTGTCCGCTAGCCGGCCGCATCTCGAACTTTTTTGCGCCCGCCCAAAAGTTGCACATCCATCGCGACTATCTCGACATCACACCTCACAATGGCAGGCCGCAGCAAGAAGAAGGGTGGGCATTCCTCCACAGGCTCAGATACCTCCCGAAAGCACACATACTGACCAGTCCGCCAGGAACCTCGGGTGCGGCCAAGAACTACATCACCCGCACGCGCGCCGTCAAGAAGCTCCAGATCTCTCTCCCAGACTTCCGCCGGCTATGTATCTTCAAGGGCATCTACCCCCGCGAGCCGCGCAACAAGAAGAAGGTGGCTCGCGGCTCCACGGCCGCCACCACCTTCTACTACACAAAGGACATCCAGTACCTGCTCCATGAGCCGCTGCTAGCAAAGTTCCGTGAGCACAAGGCCGTCGCAAAGAAGATTGGCCGCGCCCTCGGCCGTGGCGAGGCCGGCGATGCATCGCGCCTCGAGAAAAACCTCATGCCCAAGCTCAAGCTCGACCACATCATCAAGGAGCGCTACCCCACCTTTGTCGATGCCCTGCGCGACCTCGACGACGCCCTCTCCATGCTGTTCCTCTTCGCCAATCTGCCCTCGAGCGAGCATATCCCCGCAAAGACCATTGCCCTTTGCCAGCGCCTAACGCGCGAGTTTGAGCACTATGTAATCACCTCACACTCGCTGCGCAAGTCGTTCCTCTCCATCAAAGGTATCTACTACCAGGCAACCATTCAGGGTCAGGACATCCTGTGGTTGGTCCCCTACCGCTTCGTCCAGCGCACCGGCGGCGACATCGACTTCAGGATCATGGGCACTTTTGTCGAGTTCTATACTACCCTCCTGGGTTTCGTCAACTACCGCCTCTACACCTCTGTTGGTCTCGTCTACCCTCCCAAGTTCAATGCCAAGAGCGACGAGCAAGGTGGCGAGCTCTCTGCCTTCCAGCTCCAAGGCAAGGCCAATGCCACAAACGGCTCTGCCAATGACGATGCCGAGCACGCCAACATCAACCCAGAGGCACAGGCGATTGCCGACAAGATCGCCGCCATGCCCGACGATGAAGATGCGCAGGAGTCGACTGCCTTGACCAAGCGCAGTGAGGACAACGAAGACGAGGCCAACGACGAGATTGACAAGTTCGAGCCAACTGCACCTGACGCGGATGTTCTGCCCCAGCCCCAAGCAAGCAGTGCCGAGGTTGCCTCGCTCTTCGCCCCCTTTACCTTTTATCTCTCGCGAGAAACACCCAGAGCACCACTCGAGTTCATCCTCAAGGCCTTTGGCTGTAAGCGCGTTGGTTGGGACGGCACGCTAGGCGATGGCGCCTTCACCACCAACGAGTCCGATCCCAACATCACACATCAGATTGTCGACCGACCGGCGCTGTCAAATGGAGCGCCCACTCCTGGCAAGGCTCAGTGGCCCTATTCCATGATGCCTGGTCGCACCTATGTACAGCCGCAATGGGTCTGGGACTGCATCAACCAAAGCAAGCTGTTGCGTCCTGACCACTATGCCCCCGGTGCCGACCTACCTCCACATCTGAGCCCGTGGGTCAAGCCCAAGAAGGGCGAGTACGATCCCAACTTGCCTCTTGCAGCCCAACAGCCCGAAGGAGAGGCCGAGGCGTTTGAAGACGAAGCTGATGAAGAGGCGGCCGCCGATTCTGACGGTGATGAGAATATGGATGCCATTGTCGACCGCGAAGGTTCCGTTGAGATAGGAGAGGGCATGGACGTGGCCGATTCCGAAGACGACAGCGACGATGATGACGACTCAGAGGATGCGGCTGGTGCTGGTGGTGACTTTGACGGCTTCGACTCCGACGCCGAATCAGACATTTCTGAGGGCGAGGCTGCCCGTCTTCAGCATCAACGCGAGCTAGAGGCTGAGGCTTTGGGCAAGAAGGTCGAGGTCAAGAAGCCAACCAAGAAGGAACAGAACGCTGCCATCCGCAAGAAGGCGGAGAAGAAGAGGCGCGAACAAGAGGAAGAGCGCGAGAGGCAAAAGATGATGTTGTCAAACAAGAAGCGCAAGCTGCTGAAGCGTATCGAGTACGGCGAGAACAAGCGTGATAATGAGTCTGAGAACCTGCGCAGGAAGCGCGCAAGGGTTGAGAAGGCCAAGGCTGCTGCAGAGGCACTCTAGGCGTATGCATATCTACATGACAGCAAAAGCAGGGCGGGTCGGCGTTGATTGGCACGGTGTTGCAGGCGCTTCACGTATTTCAAAATACTCTATGTAGTCGGTCTAAAATATGTATTTCCGACTGTTGTTTACGGCACATGTTGCCAGACATGATGACTCCCCATGCTTCCTGAGAGGTTGGACCATGCCATGTCTATATTCGCGCACAGACCAAGATGCTGATGGGTGTGGCTGTCTCTGACCACCACCTGCATTTACTCGGCGTCCGATGAGTCAAACGATACATAGCCATATCTGTCAGTGCATCGCATTCACTTGGTTTTTTGTTTTCAGTTCACTCTTCACCATCGATCTACTCACACTCACCTTCAACTGACAATATGTAGCTTCTGTGCACACAATATACACAATGGTCGACTAAACCTGTCTCCCAGTCTTGATCACGATGGATCCTGATTGAACGAATACTCCCTGACAATAGTGACAATGCGGCATCTCGACAGGATAGTAATTACCAAGGTAAGCAGTTCTCTATTAACTTCCTCTACAATCACGGCATGGCACAACGAAGAGGGCGCATAGGGCTTGCCACTGTCCTTCATCACAATTCTTACCACGGCAGATTGCCTTGTAGTACTAAAGACCCTTGCCTTCGTCAACCGCGCGTAACGTCGAGGTCCACCATCGTCGCCGCTTCCGAAAAGCGCAAGGTGCCGAGCCGCTGCCGGTGGGAACCACTCCGGAAAAATTGTTCAACGACAAATTTTCTGAAGTACACTTTAAAGTTTCGCCATCGTCTCTGGAGAGGTACATGAGGTTCTCCAAGCATGCTGCGGACATTACTGACATTTTTTAAGCCGTACGGCTTGCTGTTTTCACCCCGGGCAACAGGCAACTCCGTCACGTGATTAGCATTCACCAATTGCTATTGTTGCATCGTCTGAACGAATTGTTTGGCTCAAATTACAAAGTTGATATCCCGGAATTCCGAGCCGGCAGAACTCCTCATCTGGTGGTGGTGCGAATGACCAATTAATCCACGTTTACAAACGACTTTGAGCGACCACTTTTTTTTCTTCAAGGATATAGAAACGACATAGCAACATGGCTTCCCAACCGAATGTCCTATTTCCCGATCTTCCTCCGGAGCTTCGCAATGAAATCTATACCTATCTCTCCGCTCCTGGCATTGATTCCCAGCCCCTAAATCTGCAGCTCCCTCTGCAAATCAAGACGTTTGCATGCAAGCACACTACAGTTCAGATTTGCCCCGTTCATCACGGATCAACCGGACTGCTCGCACTACCCCAAGATCGATTCGTCGAGGCCCGCGAGTATCGATCTTGGCTACTAAGTAACGCCCTGGAGCTACAAATAAGCGTGCACTTCAAAGGCCGCATACACACGTTTACCCAGGCGCACTGGGACAAAAAGATGGAAGCGCATTTCCGCAAGCTAGCCAAGCTGCATCCTTGGCTGAGGAAGGTGTCAAGATACAACATTCATATTCTATGGGACCCGGTGGATGGGGTCCTGAAGAGCAAGAACAACAAGAGGATAGCGGGACACGTGCCGTTGGACATGGCCAAAACCTTGACTCAGCTCATGGATCCCGAAGTCAAGCGTAAGCAGGGATGTGTCCGGCTTAGTCTCCATCTGCATCACAACTTTGCAGTGCAGAACGCCATGGCGCCATGCAAATTCGGGCTGGACATTTTCCTCGCGGACAAGGACAGGCTGCAGGGATTCCGCGGCTTGACAAGAGATGTGTGGAAAGCTCCCTGTACGTTGACGTCGTCAGAGTCTACTCTTCCAGCTCTGCCTTCTTCGGCATTACGTGTAGTGCCCGTGGTGACACCGCAGGACAAGCCGTTGATCACGGTGGAAGAAGGGGTGGTTAGGTGGTCAGCGTGCACACGAGGCCAGTTGGTGATACGAAAGACGGACAATGCCGTAGCTGGTGGCGCAGATGGTGTGTATGAATATGGAAGCGGTGAGATGGAGTTTCCTGTATGTCAAATGTTGGCCGAATGTGCGGGGCGGTAGTAATGATGCATGCATTTGACGAACAAGTAAAAGATGGACGTAAACTGCAGAAATTACGAGGACACGAGCAACATGGGTTTCAGCGACTGACAGGAGTCAGTCAGATTTTGATACCCTGGAATAATCTGATACTATCTGCTACCGTTTCCACTAAAACTTTGCAATGTCTGTCGGTCTCTCTTTCGTGACGCACACACACTCTCTCTCCATCTAGTTGCGAAACCATGCTCGGAATCTATGCCCAGGCACCCACCAAACTCATCAAAAAGGCACCCAAAAGCACCAAAAGACAGGCATACACCCTCCGCTTACCCCTCAGCACTTTCCAACTCTCGTCGCTGAGAAAATCCTCAGACATGAGCTCCACCAGGGATGCGTAGACAAGGAATCCGGCCGAGATGGCGTTCATGATACCAACAACGAGGAGGCCGACTTCGGAGTTGGGCGAGTAAAGCGTGTGCGTTGCGATGCCAATGGCCATGCCGCCTGGGGTACTGGAGTATGTCAGCATGTATTCGAGATTGGGAGGGATATATATCTCTACATAGAGAGAGAGGAAAGGTAGCTTACGTGCAACCATAAGCGAGAGCCATGAGCCACGGCTGAATGGCTTTGGGCTTCCACTTGACATCTGCAATGCGCACACCAAGCGCAAGACCCTCAAAAGTTTCTGTGTAGGCGTTAGCATGGCAATACCGCCATGGAGGATAGGAAGATGCAGAAACTCACGGTGAAATACAATGGCAATGAGCAAAACGGTAAAGTCGTTGCCCACTGACACAGCAAGCGACATGCCAATGAAGATACTGTGAAACAAGATGCCCATTTCCAGAAGAAAGACCTGCATGATGGCTTTCTTGTGCATCTGCTCAGGCGACAAAATGTGTTTGTGATCGCCACTCTCGCGGTCGGATTGGGCATCACAATCATCGCTCTCGGCTGTGCTGTGTGCAACAGGAGGCTCATCGGCTTCCGGTCCAGCGGCTGATTCAATGGCGTCTAGTTTCTGCCCATCCTCGCGATAGCGCGATAGGGTTCTACTGATGCTCCCGATCCTGCCTTTCAAGACGCCGAGATCACGGACACGCATGCTTGAATCAGAGCAAGTTCGCTCGAGTTTTGGTAGTGGCGAGACAGGCTCCTTCTCAGCCTCTGCTTCAGGCGCCTTAGTCTGGCGCGAGACAGCCGCCACGCCCTCATTCCCACCACAGACATGTCGAGCAGGGGAAAAGGTCATTTCAATTAACGTGACGAAGAAGACGCTGGCGAGCATAATGGCGCCGGGCATGGCCTGATAGTCTGTGGTCCAGAAACTCGACAGACACGGGTCGCCCAGGGAGTTAAAGGCTGTGGGAAGCAAGTGGACAAATGCAGTCGCAACGAGAACGCCGGTGCCAAAGTGCTTGGCGCCAAAGAGAAATGATGGCGGGATGCGCAGACGTGGAAACTTAAGTACGAGCATGGGAAACGCACAGCCTGTCCCGGAAACGAAAAGGATGATGAAGAGACCGCCAACATGGAGTGCGAGATTGTAGTCTGGGTGAGCTCTGCCATCTTCACAGGTGCTTCGTCTCGGAAGCCGCTGGTTCGAGGGTTCTGTATAGAGTCAGCTGGGGAACAATTTCCCTGTGTCGGCTCAACCACAACATACGCTGAGGTATAAAGAACTTGGGCGAAGAAAAATTGCCAGTGGCACAAGAAATGAAAATGGAGGTACAGAGTACCGAGGCCAGCCATTTGGCCCAGCCGACAAGAATGTCGGTGAGGCAAGCTTGGGGCTTGGCCACATGCGTGGTTGTGGTTGTTCGGGTGCAAGGTCCTGCAACAACAGCAAAAAAAGTAACATGTCAGCACAGTTTTCTGGTACGCATGGCGATGCTCGCAGGTGAGGAGGCTACCTTTTAGAGACCCTTTGACACCCTCGCTCATAGCGACTGCTCTGCCCTTGTCTATTTCTTGGCCATTGACATGGTCGGCTTGGCAAGATCGTAAATTTCGCGTGATGCACAGCTGGTCTGCTTCTCGCAGTTCTCTTGCGTTGGCAATGCCATTCAGGTCAGCGCATGTTGTCAGATCAGCTGCGAAGCGCGGTGGGTTCTGGTTCCACCCGGGGTGCCAGAGGATATCATCATCGGTCCTCGAAGGGCAGTTCATGGTTTTCAAAGGAAAAGGTATTCGTGTTCGCTTTGTCCTTTATTCTTCAACTCAGATGGCAAAGGAGAAAAAAAAAATCACAACGGTCAGAAATCAAATAGGGCTCAGCTCGACCAGTTGAGGAGGAAGGAGTATCGGCAGGATTTGTAGGGATGACGACGAGTAGTATATATCTTGGCGATGGGGAAATCAGTCGGGCTATAGGACCACTGGGGAGACGGTGGATTGACGGCTAGCGGCTGTTACGTATCGTCATGCTCCAACCACGACACAGCACCCCCGGCCGCCAAGATGCGCCAACCCCAGAGGTTGACTGTTGACTGCTGGCGCCACATGCAAACAGCCACAGACGGGCGAATTGAAGCGTCGTCTTGGAAGACGAGATGGGACGTCGAGTCTGCTCATGTCGGGGTCCTCTTGTGCCCGTCGCGACATGGCCCGCGCGTTGCCTCGGGTAGCACGGCTTTCGGTTCGATGGATGATGGGATGACGATGACGATGATGGCCAGGACGATGATGATGATGGTGCTGAGCCCGATGTTTCCCGAAAGCCGTGAGTACCAAGACGTCTGCCGTCGTCTCGCTTGCTTACCTCATCTCATGCCATATTTGCCCATGGTCGCTCGATTTGGAACCAACAAGACGCCTGCAGAGCAGAAATGGACATGTGACAAAAGCTGCGATTACGACATCAACCCAAATCTGCCGGCGTACAAGCCCGTTCATCCATCCAGCGCGTGTTGAAGCGCATGCCTATCTTTTTCTGGTCTATGGGTATCAAGCACGACTTACTGTGCCGTCTCCGTCTCCGTCTCCAACACTTCCAGTGCTCCGCCGACTAGATGCAAGCTCCCCGTCACCAGAACCATGACCTCTCCGTCCGCACCTGAACTGGCGGCATGGTCGCGTGCCACGCTCCTCGCCGTGGCAATCGCCTCTTGGATGGTTCGCACCACATGTACTTCTGCCGTGCCATCAATTTCCGACCACGTCGCTGCCAGCGCCTTCTGTACGGCCAGTGTGTCAACGTCTTGCTGGTTAGTGTTGATGGCGACGAGGTCCGGCTTGTAGCCCTCACTGAATGTCTGATTGGTTGTGAAAATGACATGGCTAAAGGGCGAGGTCGAGCCGGCCGTCATGCCACTCTGCAGAGTCGCATACAGGGCCTTTGCCAGGGCACTCGCATCTCGAGTTTGCTGGTTGAAGATGAGTACACGGGGAGCTTTTGGCTCGGCTGGGCCTGATGAGGCAGCCCTTCTCATCTGCTCTGCAAACCACTGGCCGGTCACCTCGATGCTCTCCATGGTGTGCCCTCCGTCGATATGCCATGCCACGTTGGGCTCGCGCCGTATCTCACAGCGGCCTGCCCAGCGCACCTGCTCTAGACCGCGGACAAATTCAGCGGGCAGCTCAATGTGTGCGACAGCCGTCGGATCAGGTATGGATGAGTGACCGAGCGCACGCAGGTGGGCGGCTGCAGCTGCAATGGCCACCGATGCGTTGATCTTTTGGAATGCGGCACCCAGTCCAAGCTTGATCTCGTCGTTTACCAATGCTGGGTGCACGTCGACGACATGCAGTTTCGCCCCCTTCTCCGCGGCTCGTGCCTGGAGCACCGCCATGGCCTCGTCCTTTTGGCGCGCCGTGATTGCGACGCTGCCCGCCTTGAAAATACCAGCTTTATGCCATGCAATTTCGGGCAGTGTGGAGCCAAGCATGGCCGTATGGTCGATGCCCAGGCTTGTGACGGCCGTAACGGTGGGCTTGGTCAGGATGTTGGTGCTGTCAAACTCGCCCCCAATCCCACATTCGATGACGGCCGAATCGACGCCTTCCTTCAAGTACGCATGCAGGGCCATGAGCGTCAGATAGCGAAAGTACACTGGCTTGGTCGGCACGTCAGCTGGCGTTTCCTCCGTCTTCGCAGCTGCCTCGAGCTTGTCCCATATCTCGAAGAAGTACTTTGCGAATTTTTCCTCGGATATGGGCTCATTGTCGATCTGGATGCGCTCGCGAACGAAGCGGAGGTGCGGCGACGTGTAGAGCCCAATCTTAGAGGGCGGCTGCGTGCCAGGGGCGGCGTACTGCGACAGGATGGACGAGATGAAGGCGCTGGTCGAGCCTTTGCCCTTGGTTCCGGCAATGTGTACGGGTCTTAGGCGATCGAATGCAGAGGGCTGCGAGTCTTGTCAATGGGGGTGCTCTGGCGGGGGTGGTGGGAGCCCGCACACCTCGTATCCAGCTTTGCGACACCATTCAATCATCTCGGGTATCGCCTGCTTGTTCATGCCCCGGCCGGACTTGCGGATTGCATCGACAATGGAGAAGTTGGACTGCAGC
The DNA here is from genome assembly GCA_020744315.1 of Curvularia eragrostidis. Taxonomy (NCBI): domain Eukaryota; kingdom Fungi; phylum Ascomycota; class Dothideomycetes; order Pleosporales; family Pleosporaceae; genus Curvularia; species Curvularia eragrostidis. The sequence goes on along the minus strand of JAIRCK010000042.1, from coordinate 22,855 downwards.
GTGTTCAACGCCGCGACGGCAGCCTGCGCCCGTCAGCTCATTGATCCGCGGCGGGCATGGCGGGCATGGCGAGCATACCGCGTAGTCGCGCGTCTCCATGGTATGGTGAAAGCGGACGACAGAAGCAGGGCGCACGCGGCACAGGCGTCTGGCGACGGTCAACATGGGGGCATGCTCAAGCTGGGTGCGAGACGATGCTGCGCTTTTGTTCGTGCAAGCCCCCCCGCCAGTAGCCGATGTCGCCTTCGCACCCCACGCTCGACCGTTCCCTTCTGCTCCGCTCGACACTCGGCACACGCAAGCACAAGGGAACCCTAACCTCACGTGTGCGCCATCTTGTCTTCGACCGCATCCAGGCTGCGAAACCCGTCTGATCGCCGGCTTTGATTCATCTCCGCTCCCCCCGTCTGGCACAGCCAAAACGTATTGCGTTTTGTCGCTTCGGAGCACGCAACCCAGTGTGGAGCAGCTGTCACAATTCTTTGCATACAGCCCTTCTCCAACAAGGAAGACTCGCATCTTGCCTGGACGTCATTTCCCTTCACACTGCTCTGCCACTTGATGCCGCACGACACGTTGCTGGCCTAAAACCTCTGAGAACAAGGCTCGCTCAAGTCTTCCAATATGGCGTTGGTCTTGCTTCCAGTCTTCGAATCCGAACATGATTGTTTCCAAGGGTCCGTAAACAGTAGCAAACCTACCAACCTGCACATTTATACGCCTCTGCCACGTGTATCATGAACCTTACAAGGAAACGTCAGCTTAGGCCCCACAGAAGTTTGAGCAAGGCATGTCCTAATCACGAGCTGGCACACTTTTGAAAGTGTCTACGAACTCCCTGAGCTGCAGACCTCACAGTGATTTCGATTTCTCAAGAAGAAAAAAAAAAGTAAAGTAATCAGATGTTCCACGGTGGCCGGTGATCGGTAAGTCGCAAATGTGAAGAAGACTGACCGCTTCAGCAGCCCTCGGGTAGGAGAACCAGATGGGCCGGACGCTACCTGCCTTCCTCTTCTTAATGACAGTCAAAGCTCAACGACTGTCAGGTGTTTCCGGTTACTAAAACCATTCCGCTGAAGAGTGCAGATCAAATGGCTTTGATTGTGTACTCTGATTTTGTTGTTGTACACCTACCACTACTAACTTACAACGATCACCAGCTAGCGCAAAGGGTGCAGTGTCTGAACAGACTTTGGAAAACCTAAAAATAAAGGATAGAACACTAATCGAACAAGAGCACCCGGCCAGTAACATAGGTTGCCTTGAGCTGCGGACGCCCGCCAGCGTTGTTCCTGACGATCATATCATCCGATCCATGTCATACCTGTCAGGCCGACTGCTAACTCCCATTCGTAGCGACAGCTTGGCAGCACCACATTGACAGCACAAGCTAAAGTAGGTATCAGTCGCTATGCAACCGAGACACAATGCGAGCGCAACATGAATCGGGAATCAAGCTTGCGAGTACTGCGACCCTCTTGGTCGCATCCATCGTTAGCCCCGCCGGATCTGCGTTTCACGCATTCAACCCCGACCCCGGTCGCACCATCACAGCGGACCGCGCCTGGTTCAGTAGAGCACATATTACCCTCGTTCGTCTCCAATCTCCAGCCGTTTTGCCACTCTCTTGTTTTCACCTCCCATGCATTTCTTCAATTTTCGCATGGCTTGTTGAGCCACCGTGGCGGAAACTTCGCCATGGAGCTAACCACCGCATTTGTCCACTCCCTTGCCAATGTCGAATGGTGGCGACGAAAAGAGTATATTTGGTCATTGTGCTAGATGCACAGACCTCGCGTTTGTTCAAAGATACATGCACTTATCATCATCTGGATCTTCTTTGTGTGCGACATTGCACAAAGGTTCTGTTTTGCCAAAACTGGCCTACCAAGCATCGAGACACGGCCCTGAGGACCCGTCATCTGCCATAAGCATATTCGAAACACCCACCCAGTGTCTCAAAAGCAGTACACACACGCAGAAGCATATCCTGCACACGCCCGTACACGCAGAAGAGCCTCGCACATAATCCTTAATATTCATTTCCATTATTCAGCAGGGCCCAGACATGTATACCACCGCCATCACACTCATCACTCTCTTGTCAACGATCCACACAATCTCGGCATTTTCGACATCCCGCCTCACTCGTCGCGGTCTCCCAGGAGCATACTACACATGCACAAAACCCAACTTCACGGGAGAATGCAGCTGGACACAGCCCAACACAGATTGTCATATTCAGGGTAGTCCAAATGGTATAGCATCTTTGGGACCAGACGAGGGTACCATCTGCACTCTGTATTCACGATCCGACTGCAGGGGAACTTCCATCATGTCCATGCGCTTCCCGGGTATCGCGACGGGTCTACCACAGTTTGGAAGTTTCAACTGCATGCTCACGGCCAACGATGGAAAGAAAGAGGCGGAAGCTGTAACTTCTTTCGTGGACGGAAAGGTCTTTGGAGACGGAGAGCTGAGGGACTTTGGGCTCAAGACTGTGGAGAGTAAGGGGAGAGAACAGGGCTTAATTGGATTGAAAAAGGGCACTTACTACTGACATGGTAGCGCTACTGCTGTTGCCAATGCTACGCTGGACGAGCTACGTGGACAATGTATGAATGTACCTGGAAATCCTTACTTTCTTATGTTTCTTTGTTCGACGGGCGGCACTTGGCACCCAGATTGTTCTGATACTGTTGGATAGGAGTACAGCTTTATTTTTTTGCTGGGACATAGCTCACAACACGATATTCTCATCGAAGATTCAACACATCATTTGAATGTGAGTACGTGAACGCACTGTTGTCTTATCCATATACCAAGAGCATTCCTTATCGAACATGCTCAACTACGAGCAAGGCTTGTCAGCCATTATCAGTAGGTTTGGCGTTTTCCCCAGATTACGTGCAATGGACAACCGGTTGTTGACGCGGGTTGCAATTAGCCTAGAAGCTGTTCGTTAATCAAAGAGTGGATGAAGAAATGGAGCTAGCTATGCGGGGTCCAACAGCATCCCAGCCTGTGCATCAAGGGCCAGATGGCTGCTTGGCATGCTTCCCCACATGGGCCACCGCCATCTCTCCCGCAGCCATTGCAACGTCGCCTTGCTCCATACACTCTTTCCAAGCCTCAAAAAACAAATCTGCTTACCCTCAGTCCATCAACATGAAGGTCACACTACTCCTTGCCCTGGCCACGGCCGCCATCGCCGATATCATCAACAACGAGGCAAGTAAATCCAGTAGAGACACCTGCACGCCCAGGGCAGCATACTAACATTGCCTTCAGCACCTCAAGACCGAAGTCCTTACACCCGCCAAGTGCTCTCGCAAGACACAGGCCGGAGATAAGATCAACGTTCACTACCGCGGTACTCTCACGGACGGCACCGAGTTCGACGCTTCATACGGCCGTGGCGAGCCCTTGACCTTCACCGTCGGCAAGGGCCAAGTCATCAAGGGTTGGGACCAGGGTTTGCTTGATATGTGCCCTGGCGAGAAGAGGAAGCTCACCATCCAACCTGAGTGGGCTTATGGCGACCGGGGTGCTGGTCCCATTCCTCCCAAGAGCGTTCTGAGTAAGCCATGTAGAGGCAGCACATTTCAGGCAATTTTCAGCTAACATGACGCAGTCTTTGAGTCGGAGCTTGTATCCATCGACGGTGTTGAGAAGGAGGAGCTGTAAATATAGAAAACCAACTTGAGAACATATACCTTCGAGCTCCCACCTTCGACTCGGGTGTGAGAGCGCGATAGCGAGATATGTCATTATGAGACATGTGGATAGAACAAACCTTGCATTTAAGCCTTCACGACAACATTAGATTTAGGTGGCAGTCCGCCAATGCACACGTCACTTTTGAAAGCCATTGATCAAAAGGCCTCATTGTGAATTTGTGAAAGAATATCGTGTCTGTCCAGAATAAACACACTACTGAACCTTCTCCGTCCTTTCACTTTCATTACTGATTCTTCTTCCATCTTGAGCTCTGTTCGGGTGGAATACGCGATACGCAGCTTCTATCCAAGTATAAAATTTTACTTCAAGGGTTGATTTAGGCAGCTTTAATTTTACTACCATGAACTCATTGTACGTGCACACTTTATCTTCCATGAAAGCGGACTTGCAGCCTTGTCTCTTACAATGAACTATTTGGCCCAAAGAAAGACATTTCGCAGGCTGGATACAAATTGCGCACAGCCATCAAATACTGCGAGTTGATATTGCCAATCCTTTCCACCCATCTCCACCAATAAACTACCTCCTTATCCTTGTTTGAAAATTATGCCACCCACTAAGAAACCCGAAACCCCTGAGGTAGGGATGAAGCCGGCTTCCAAAAAGGTCAAAATTGTCAATAGAGGCTCAGAAATCAAGCAGATGAGAATCATCGCCGAAGCGGCCAGGAAGCCCACGATACCTCCCGATTTGAACCGCGATGCAGTTCCTGATTCAGCATCCAAACAGGGCGAGATGACTCAGGTAAACACCGCGAACATTGCTGGAAAGGCATCCAATGAGAAAACACCAGCGCCGAACGATGTGGCAATCAAGACTAAAGCTGCAAATTCACATTCCGGGGCCAAAATGCTATCAGTCGAGAAACAGGATGAGCTTGACATTTTCCCCAGAGAGCCTGATACACTGGGGTCCAAGAAGGTTACAAACAGGAAAGAAAATGACCAACGTAAAAAAGAGCAGCGACGCAACGACGCGCTTTCTGGGAAGACCAGAGTTACTCAGAAATATTCGATTGGACCAAAAGCTCTTGTGAGTGGGTGTCTAGTCCGCAAGATAAGGGCGCTCAGACAGCGCATTCGGGAGGTTGAGCGGGCGCGTGACGATTTGAAACTCTTGGAAAAAAACGATGAAGCTATGGAGATGGCTGCTGTCTTGCTACAATGGCAGATACACGATTACCAATCTGATCTCGACCGGCTGTGGGAATATCAAAGCTCGTGGCAAACACGTGGCTCGAAGGAAAGCAACTTGAAGGTGAGGATGTACATGTTCATGCTGAATTGATTCTTCTAACCTTAGCAGACGTTGGTTGTCCGAGCTTTGGTGGGCTTGTATTCTCAACAATCATCAGTAAACAAAATTTATCGAAAGGCAGAAGCTGTCCCGGAAGCGGTTGCGGGTGCTATCGCGGATGCTGTCACTACTATGGATGAGAGAATAATTGAACTCGAAATTTTTCCCAATGAGGACAAACGCCAAACAATCCAGACAGAGCTCGATGTTGATGATGATGATGATGATGATGATGACGTAAGTTTTCCTGCTTGTATCTTTGCACTGTCACCGACTGACCGACGTAAGCATTTGGAACTTGAAAGCCCCTCTAATGCACCCATCGCTCGCTCGCCACAAGTTACCATGAAGAAAGGGGCCGCGGTCGACCAAAGCAAGAAGCGCAAGCGTGAAGATATTGAGGATACCCCTAACAAGAAAGTCCTGTCTGGAGCCAAGTAATTGCGCTGCCTAGAGCCCGTCGTGAAATGATGCTAAATGACGAAGGGAGTATCGAGACACGATGTATCTAAGATCATAGCGAGAACTGCTGAGTGGGTAGTCAAGCGTAAGGTATCATTGAGAACGCATTTTGTAGTTGGATGACAGTGTTTCTGGTGAACCTGCAACGCGCTTCGATCCCAGCTTGGATCTGGTTTGTGATTTTACGTAGAGTGATTGAGGGTAGTCGAAGATACCACTGGAGATATTGAGAAACATCAGTACCTGCCGTGTTGCGCACTTCCGAACTCACACATTGCTCACATTTCTATAACTTTGAGTCGCATGCGCTAAACGCATTCAACACTAACCATCTGGAAAGGTCGGCCATGGGATCTGTTGCAATGACCAGTTATAGCGTCTTGGTACTTGAGCGCGTGCTTGACGATGAGAAGAGTGGCTTTGATTGTGACGTCACCTGGCCAATAAGTAATGCTCTTGCAGTATGCGTGCTCCCGTAGGTTTCAACCTTGTAGTTCGTCCACACAACGTTGAGTACCCACGGCCGAGTTTCCCTATTGCGTAGAATGACAGGCAGACGATTGTCTTGGAACCTCCGTAGGGGTGAATTAGCGGCATGAGCCAATATACTGTATGACGGAGCGGCTGGACCTCGGCAGATCCCCCAGCCGCCCTAGGCACTTGGACTACGCCTACGCCCGCGCCCACAACTATACTGCGGCACAGAGTGGTACGTACCTCATCGTCGTTGAGTGGCTGGGCTGTGGAAATGGCTTTTGCGGTGCAGAGTCCAGATCGAGAGTCGTTTCTTGCCACGAGCGTGCCTGGCGTACAAATGGTGATGATTGTCAGCACAAGGACGTATGGACTTGGAGCGGAGGCCGAGACATGAAATGCTGAGAATAAGGCCGACCAGCTCAGTACGCCAAGGCGAGGCAGATTAACGACCTTGGAACCCAGCCCGTCACTTTAGCTTGACGAGCACACTCGCAAGCCGTCTCGAGCTGAAGTCAGCCTGCCAACAAGACTGTTGCTCGAGCCGTTGCAGATCAAAGTGAACGGATGCCTACTATGGCGCGCATACATGCAATAAGAAATGACACAAAGCACATAGCCCCAATCCGGTAGGGCTTGTAGGTGGGGACAGCTCCCAGGTAGCCTTCTTGCATCGATGGCACTAGTACATGTAAGAGGCAAAATATTCAGCTCTACAGGTATACACAAGGGCAATACGCAGCTGGCCTACGTGGAGCAGCGTATCACTGGGCCAATCAGGGGCGGCTGAACGTCGAGGCTAAGCACATGCGCCACGCAGCGCCACGCAGCTAAGCCTCAGTATTGACCAATGAAAGATTCGGGTGCCTGAAACTAGATGCCCGATCTGCACATCCTTTCCAAGCAAAGTGTTGCATCATAACTTCACGATTCTACCAGTTTCAACTTGCTCGGATGTCTGCACTACAATGTTCGTTAACATGCTTGATGCCATAGAGCTGTGTCAGAGCGGAAGCTGGGGTGTCCGAGCTCCAGAGCGGAGACGACTGCACTGCCCCCTTCCAAGACCGCCGGACAGCTTGTCTTTTGCCCATCTCGCCTCCAACAGTTCTAGTCGCCAAAGCAATCATTCTCGTCCCTCTTGGCATTGGCTAGACAGCTCAATGTTCAGCACGGCAATGGGAACTGGCACCCATCTTGCCACTGTTACCACAGCCCGTCATGTCTCTGCCCTCCACCCTGGTCAAGACGAAAAATGGCCGACACCTCACTGAACCGGTACCCTGCCAAGCGAGGCTCTGGCAGAGCTTGTATCATCAGGCAGGTCAATATCGCGCACCAAGCGCCCAGCAGGCTTGGTGACGGGGCGAGCTTACACAGCCCACTTCGAAGTCGGTATATGGCGACTCGAGATGCGCGCTTCCCGAACGGTCAGAACTTGTTCATCCTCTCATCCCCACGCGCACTTGAATTTTTATTGCATTACTCTATTTTGTGCCTTTTGCAACTTGGTGTTGTCGGTGCTCATTGTATTCACTGTCCTTCTTCACCATGGAAACGGGCAAGCTAGCCCCGCCAACGCTCCAAATCAACACGCGGCAACGCGCGTTGAGCCAGGCCGACACCATCACCTCCCAAACATCAGACCCATTTCGAACACCGATATCACCGAGTAATGCATCTACAGTGGTAGCAGAGTATGACGCAGCGGTGCAGCAGGAACTACGAGCAGAAGCCGCAGAGGATACAGACAATCCATTTGCTTTCAGACCATCACAGCTGAGCAAGCTTCTGAATCCAAAATCACTCGCTATATACCATGCACTTGGCGGTCTGTACGGAATCGCAGCCGGCTTACAATCAGATATCCAGTCAGGGCTCAGTGCCGACGAATGCACAGTGCCACGGCACATTTCCTTCGACGAAGCAACAAACAGAGCGACAACTCCCAAGGACAAGGAGTCAGACAGATTACCTACTGGCGGCAAACCGTTTGAAGATCGAATACGCATCCATGGAAGAAACGCCCTACCGCCAAAGAAAGCCACACCGCTATGGAGATTGATCTGGAACGCATACAACGACACTGTTCTCATAGTACTTACCGTAGCAGCTGTCATCTCACTAGCACTGGGTCTCTACGAGACATTCGGAGTGGATCATCCCCCTGGCTCCCCACCACCCGTCGACTGGGTAGAGGGTTGTGCTATCGTAGTCGCCATAGTCATCGTTGTTCTCGTCACAGCAGTGAATGACTGGCAGAAAGAGCAGGCCTTTGCCAAACTTAATGCCAAGAAAGAACAGCGAGACGTCAAGGTTACACGATCGGGGAGAATTGTCATGATCAGCATATACGATGTGCTAGCGGGAGACATAATACACCTTGAGCCGGGCGACATTATCCCAGTGGATGGCATTTTTATTGACGGTTCAGATGTAAAGTGTGACGAATCATCCGCTACAGGAGAGTCGGACGCTATGCGCAAAACGCCCGGTGCAGTCGTCATGAAAGCCATGGAGTCTGGCCAGCCGACTAAGGACCTCGATCCTTTCATCATTTCAGGTGCTAAAGTCCTCGAGGGTGTGGGTACCTTCATGGCCACCTCTGTTGGAGAGCACAGCAGTTTTGGTAGGATCATGATGTCGGTCCGCGTCGAGATCGAGGCTACACCTCTTCAAGAAAAGTTGGGCGGTCTTGCCATGGCGATAGCGAAACTTGGAACCACTGCCGCCGCCATTCTCTTCTTCGTCCTCCTGTTTCGCTTTGTAGGTGGACTGTCAAACGACAACCGAAGTCCTACGGAGAAAGGTTCCGCTTTCATGGACATCCTTATTGTCGCAGTCACAATCATTGTTGTGGCCGTCCCTGAAGGACTTCCTTTGGCTGTCACCTTGGCCCTAGCCTTTGCTACGACTAAGATGCTCAAAGAGAACAATCTCGTAAGGATACTACGAGCTTGCGAAACCATGGGCAATGCCACCGCTATCTGCTCAGACAAGACTGGAACTCTGGTGAGCACTACCCCTTTATCAACACTGACACCGATGCTAACATGTTAAGTAGACGACAAATAGAATGACTGTCGTTGCGGGTGCCTTTGGAAACACAAGATTCGTACACGCAGACAAATTCTCAGAGAAAGATGAGCCGGTATCAGCCTGGGCATCGAAAATCTCGCCAGCTGCAAAGGACCTTCTTGTACAGTCCGTCGCGATTAACTCGACGGCTTTCGAGGGACAAGAAGACGGCAAGCCAGTCTTTGTTGGATCCAAAACAGAAACTGCACTGCTCCAGTTTGCCAAAGATCACCTCGGCCTTGTTTCGCTGTCAGAAACCCGTGACAATCAAAAGGTAGAGCATATGTTTCCCTTCGACTCAAGCAAGAAGTGCATGGGTGCTGTGCTGAAACTTCAGAATGGCACACATCGACTAGTTGTCAAGGGAGCGTCTGAGATTCTCCTCGGTTTCACATCTAATTTCGCCCATTTTAGCTCTTTGGAGGTCGAATCCATGACAGAGACCCTGCGTCAGGACCTCGCCGACACCATCAATGAATATGCGAACCGATCGCTTAGGACCATTGGACTCATGTACCGTGACTTTGAGCAATGGCCACCGGTAGACGCGGAGATCACCGAAGGCGGCAGTGTTTCCTTTGCCTCCCTGTTGCATGGCCTCACATTCTTCGGTGTCGTCGGTATCCAGGACCCCATTCGCCCAGGTGTACCTGATGCTGTTCGCAAGGCGCAAAAGGCCGGCGTCACAGTGCGCATGGTCACTGGCGACAACATGCAGACGGCTCGAGCCATCGCAAAGGACTGCCTGATTTACACTGAGGGCGGGCTTGTGATGGAAGGCCCAGACTTCCGTCGACTGACCGAAGAGCAACTCGATGAGGTTTTGCCACGACTTCAAGTTCTGGCTCGATCCTCGCCCGAAGATAAGCGGATTCTGGTCCAGCGTCTCAAGGCACTCGGGGAAATAGTCGCAGTCACTGGAGACGGCACTAATGACGCTCCGGCGCTAAAGGCTGCGAACATTGGGTTTTCAATGGTTTCTGGTACCGAAGTTGCTAAAGAGGCATCTTCGATCATCCTCATGGACGATAATTTCACCTCCATCATTACAGCTCTGATGTGGGGTCGCGCTGTCAATGATGCCGTGCAGAAGTTCCTTCAGGTTAGTCACCTGGCAGTTGAAGCTCCCGTTAACCTCAGACTAACACAAACAGTTTCAAATCACCGTGAACATCACTGCTGTCGTCCTTGCTTTCGTTACAGCTGTGTACGATGACGAGATGAAGCCAGCGCTTAAGGCTGTTCAACTCCTATGGGTTAATCTAATCATGGACACCTTTGCAGCTCTCGCCCTTGCTACCGATCCCCCAACCGAGAAGATCCTTGACCGCCCACCCCAAGGCAAAGGCCCTCTCATCACAACAGTCATGTGGAAGCAAATCATGGGCCAGAATGTCTACAAAATCACAGTCATCTTCGTTCTTTATTTTGCTGGTGGCGACATACTTGGTTACGATCTTTCGGATCCTAACAAACAGCTTGAGCTCGATACTGTCATCTTCAACAGCTTCGTCTGGATGCAGATCTTCAACATTTTCAACAACAGACGGCTCGACAACAAGCTGAATGTGCTCGAAGGCATATTGCGCAACTTCTTCTTCATTGGAATTGTTGTCATGATCATCGGCCTACAAATTCTCATCATCTTCATCGGTGGACGAGCTTTCCAAATCAAACCTGGAGGTATTGACGGGACCCAGTGGGCTATCAGTGTCGTAACTGGCTTCATGTGTATTCCTTGGGCTGTCCTCATCAGGTTCTTTCCAGATGAGTGGTTTTCAGCCATTGCCAGGGTTGTTGGTAAGCCTGTCGTTGTTATATACCGATTTTGCTGTACGACGGCAAGCAAAGCAAAAGGCATGCTCACATTCCATCGGAAGAAGGATGCCTCGAAGGAGGGTCAGGCGGAGGAGGCGGTCGCGCCAGCTATTGTGGTAGTGGGCGACGACTCCAGCACGGCAGAGAACAGGGGGTAGTGTCTGTATTACTAGAGATTCCCTTTTTTTACGAGATTCGCAACGACTTTATGAGATATTGGCGTAATAGATAGTTTCGAGTTTTATCGTTATCATACGTTAATAGGGACTTGATCGATATCCTTGTTCAGATGCCATCTTGTGTATGAAATCAAGGTCAAGGTCGCAATATTGAACACCTGTTACACGAAGTCACTTGTGCATGATTGTTGTACGATGCATCAATGGAGCATGTACCTGAACTCAACTGGCTAGCACACTCAAGCAAGGAAATGGACAAGTTGAAGAATCGCTGGTCGCCTGTATGAGAAGTTACTATATGTAATAGAGGGTGATGTTGTTAAGAATTGCATTTACAAGAATGCCACTGTCGTCTAGTCTTGTCACGTCCTTGACTGAATACGCCAATGGGAATGGTGACCAAAGCTAGCCGTGACCCAGCTGATGAGTTTCGAATGAAGTTCATCTCCTTTGTGATGAAGAAAAGTTGAATGGATAGCTAGATAGACTAAATGTGATCCCGGACGAAACACCTAGTGTATACGTTGAATGGAAGTCAAAGTTCAGCTTTACTTTATGATACCCCTACTAAATAATCAACTCCTGCACTATTTGTGATTCATATGAAACCTTCTTTGATCATGAAGTGGACTTATACTTGGTCTCAAAAATAGAGCTTATAGTTAGAGGTTGCTTAGAAACACGATTTAATTTGTCTATTTTTACATATGAGGCAGGATACTCGGATTATATAGAGGATTGGCTAAAATATGAAATCATCAAGAATTCTTCAAAGAAACTAAGATATGGTTAAAGATGCACTGTCATCGATGTATACATCTACCTAGTACAGAGAATCTCTAATACATTATGTCCCGTGCAGTTGTAAATGTATAAATACCACTTTGTCCTCCCTTCTGATAGCTTACAAACCCCCAAATGACCGGTATAAGTGAGAAATCAAGGTCCTCTTCGTACTTGTGACAATTTGCGCTAATGGCTGCGCTACGGGTACCTACCAGTGGCGTTGATTGTAGTGACGTATGCCTGTTACTGTCTGTTAGCTTGGGTTTATAGGCAAACCGAAAGCCTAGAACGAGAATTGCAATCAGGAGACTCCCACCAGTGATCGTTGCCAATATGATGACAACGCTCGAGTAACCGATTGAAGATGCATCCATGTCTTGATTGCGTTCAGAGTCTGGCGTATATGCGATTGTCTGAACAACAAAGACTCTCTGTGAGATAAGCCAATATAGGAGTCAAGAGCAGGTCATCAGAACAAGAAAATACCAATAAGAAAGGGATGGAAGAATAAATCGAGCGCTGTATGCCTCGAGGAACTGACAGTGGAAGTGTCTTGCGTTCCGAAGTGAAATAATTCCACTTTGAAGCAACAACCATATCGGTCAACAAGTTGTTATACAGCAAACAGAGAGCGCTCACAATGACTTGGAACATATTGGCAAAGAGAACAGCAAAGAAGAAGCCCTGCGCTCGGTTCAGCTTGCGCATCATTCCAGTCAAAGCTATCGCCCATGAACGCGCGCTGCCCACGCCATAACTCCATAACGAGGTAAGATCGACGTTGAAGCCCACAGCCCGTTGTATTGAGATTGTTTGTGCCAGTAGAGCTCCAGAAACTCCAGGCAGAACCACACATCTGAACCAAGGTTAGGTAACAGGCTTCGCACAGAAGCATTGGAACATACAATGATATTGTGATACACCATCGCAACGGAATAGCTGCATGAAACCAGCGCATGGGCTTGGGAGCTGAAATCATAGTATTGGCTCGTTCAAAACCGTACTTCATTGCCAGGTCCAGGTCTCTTGCGTGAATGTCTTCCTCGTCCAGAAAACTTGCAATCGCATCACCGATAGTGACCAAATAGTGTACTTTGCCTGTAAGCCGATGAGTGGGGTTGGGGCCAGTGCTGTGCTCATTTATCGAGGGGTCGGCGCGGTTGTTTTCATAACGATACAGAAACAAAGTGGATCCGATGCAGATACACTTGAAGAGGTTCAATATGGTAACAACGATGAGGATTGCCGGGCTCAATCGTAGTGCGCATGCATTGTCCATGTTGCGATCTTCACCTAAAGGCAAACCATCGTCAACCTTGATCCACAAGTGATTGCCGTCCTGAACCAGGACCCAGGTTTCGTTTCGAGGTAAAAGGAATTTGTTAGTATAAGCCCTGCTTGATCGAAATCCCGGCAGAGCCTAGGCTGAGCACATCTAGTCATTGTTCCAGCCCCAATCGCTGCCAGACCCCTCAATTGTAGTAAAGTTTACCAAAAGTGATGATGCAGGGTTGACATGATCAAGTGACATCTTCTGCAACATCGTGCTGTTTGAGCTGACAATCAATAGGCTCGCAAGACCTGCATCAGTTCCCGTGTAGAGAGAAATACATTCATCTCTGTTCAGTTTCGTCAGCTGGGCGGCATCCTGGCGCCCGTTGTCTATGACGGATAAGACTGGGTGCCAGGGTGTGATATCTCCCAAATAGTCGTCTGCGACTCAGCTTATCTGGTATGTGCTAAAAGGAGTCGCTCCAAAGACGGCAGAGTTCCAAGTAAAGCTCTTTCTAGACAAGACATTTTCGTAATAGAATACAACTTACAACAGATGGAGGAAACCGGAGCTTAGCATCAATGTTGACCAGAGTATTTTCTTTCTCGGATTAGTTCTTCACACATTACGAAAACCCTGGATGCCAATATCAAGCCATGTTCGTTGCTTGTGCGCTTCATTGATGTCTTCCTTACTAGGTGCGACCAACAACTGTGCCCAGTAATTGCTCATCCTCAGCAGAAGCTTGGATAATATGTTGATGCCGAAGTGTAGCCGTCTGTTGTATAGCCTCACATCATTACATGTCCATCTTCCGCCCGGCCTAAGAATCTCCACGAAGTTTGATGGAGCCGCATCGCTTTTGTTCATTGCAACAGTGGCCATAGAAAGATTCACTACTAGTATTATGATTGAGAGAAGCTGCATTGCTAGCAGTGCGATTGTGCGGTCAGACAAGCGCCGAAAGAGGCTTCGCGCATGTGGGTCGTCCGGGTCGACCTGAGGAAACCAAGTCTTGAAGAGAGCGATTGAGCCAAACCGACTTTTACAGATGATCAGCTGAGATCCTTCTAAGCCATCTTAAACAACATATTAAGCTACGTACGGCATGTCTTTAGCACAGTTGTCCAGATTCCGAGTTATCTCCCTATGAATAAGTAACTCTGCGGTTTCATTCTCGAAGCTTGAGAGCTCGAGCCTCTCGTGATGCTGTTCCTTAGCAGCCTTGAGTCAGTCAAATGATTTTGCAGAAAGCTAATAGAAGAATCAGAGTAAAGTGAGTAACGCATGTGTACTCCACAAGCGTACCAAGAGAGATTAGATGACGAGAATCCGTATGGTAGCTATCAGGCTATGTGAGGCCAAGGCAGCGGGATATATCAATGGCATTGGCGAGAGATTCTTCAAGCCTTCCACCGGCCATACACTACCACCTTGATGCCGTCATGCTTGAGCCTTCCGATCAATACCTAGTTTTCCCTTTGGCAACATGGGTATATAGAAGGTTTTCTTCAGGTGCTATAGTAATGCTCGCCTTAAAGGCAGCTTCTATCGCCTATAACTGGGTGGTTGCAGCTTGTCTTGGTAATAGTGGGTTGCGACGTTCTGCTATCCGAATTCGGCCAGCGTAGCGGCCATTGCGAGGGACTGTCTCCTGCTTGTTTTTCCACTCCTCTTCATAGGTAAGCTAACAAATTCGATAGCGCACATAGGAACTGAGTATATTGTAGCGCTTGCGGTGATTGCGTATCGGCTTGATGGCCAGGGGCTGTCTACGTACGGCAGCCATGTTGAAGCTGCAGCAAAACTAGGACCTACTGTGTTTTCAATAGCTTTTGCCGCAATAGCAAGTAACTCGATTCGCAGCCTGGCTAGAAAGCTAGTGGAAAGAGGGAAGACAATTGGAGTAAGTTCTTCGTCAAATACATGCCCGTAAAAAACTTCAAAAAACAGGATGGCGGTACTGATATTAACAGATCCTCGAACAACTCTTGGAAAGTCAGAGCTTAGCAGGTGCTTTGGCACGGCTGACCGAGCTGCGCAACCTTCACGTGATAGGCATTTCCTTAAGTGCGGTTTGGATTTTATCGCCTCTGGGCGGACAAAGCGCTTTTCGATTGCTTTCAATCGAACGTTTCGAAACTGTCAACACTCAAAGACTAGCATGTAACATGCTGGGAAACGGTACTTTCTGTTGGCTGGCCTCTACTGATGCGTTAGAAGCTTAGCCAGCCATGACAGCCTTCTACTCTGCAGCCGTCTTGGGCGCGGAAAAGAACAATAATGAGTCAGCAGACTTATGGGGTAACCCGTAAGTACCTTTGCTAGAATCGCCCAGCCAAGAAAATGACGGCTGGTGGACTGTTGCCAGCAAAACACGACTGCAATACTCCTCGTTAGTCGGAGTAAGGCTACAAGGGCTATGCAGAGACTGTAACATGTCGTTCTCAATTGAGACATCATACACTAACTTTTCCTATCGAAAAGCTATCCACAATATTGCTCAAAACGAGACAATGAGATACATTGGAACACCGTATTCAGGTTGGGTTCCTACAAGCCAAACTATCCCTTTTTCCAGAATTGCAAAGCAAGTTGGAACGGAAATGCCAATAAGTTCTTTCCTAGGCACCAACCACATATTCATAACCGATCACATTCAGCAAGACGAGATATCAACCATCCTATATGTTACCAAAGGGTATTTCAACCAGAAGTTAGTCGCCTCAATATACAATTGTACAATGGAGATGACCAGAGCTGAAACCATAGTAAGCTGTCAAGAAGGGAAATGTGGTGTGACTCGTATTCGTCACTCCCGTTTCGATACAAGGCCACCTAATTGGATTGTTTTTCACAATTTTAGCCTGGGAATCATGAGTCTGCAGTTGGTTCCTTTCCGCCAGCGGCTATGCACAACGGCAGCAAACTTCGCCGACAGATAATTTTTATCTGTGGCGATACCGCACCCTTCAATTACACTAATCCGCGTGATTGGACAACCGTATCGGACTTCAACATATCTCAACGGTTCACGATTGCATTCAACTCAATTCTCCAAACCACAGAGTCTCCATACTCGATCACGAACGCAAATACATTCCAACCTCTAAAGTGCATAGAAAATGTCCGTCCCGGATTATCTACGCCGCAGGGGTGGACTACTATCAATGATTGCCAGCACATGAATTTCACAACAGCTACAGTTACCCGGGCAGAGGATAAGTGCAAGGCTTCCCTAGTTTGGGTATCGCTTTTGATCGTGTCATAGATCATGCTACTGTTGTTAGGCATCTTGACCATCGTGTTACACTCCATCACCAGCGCTCCAGACATTTTAGGCTACGTGTCTTCCATGACAAGAGATAATCCGTATGTCGATATACCGGCTGGTGGATCAGCTTTAGACGGGTCTTCGCGCGCTCGCGTGTTAAGGGATGTGAGAGTAAAGCTTGCAGATGTGAGGGTACATACGGAATTTGGCTATATTGCATTAACAACAAGTGAAAAAGGTCAGTGGGGTTCAAGTGCGAATCATGTGGGGAAGTCAAGGCTTTATAGTTAGGCAAGTAGTACTTTATTTTGTAAAGTAATTCTAAGATTATAAACTTACTTTAACTCTTCCTTTATATATAGAATTAATACGATTATCTCTAACTGGTCTAAGTAACTTCTAACTCGCTCTCTCTCTACTAACGCTGGGTTGTATATACCTATAAATATACATAGTATCTAGGTAGCTTTAGTTCTATTTTCTACTTAAGATAGGATTAGCGCTAACTAGAGATTTGATAAAGGCTATACCAATTGCTCATCAATAGAGAGCTAGGAAGTCTATAAAGCTACAAGTTAAATACCCTAATAGTACTTATTCTAACTTATCTTCACCTTTAAAGGTTTCGACTACCTCTTTAGTAAGGCGTTTTTATTCTACGAAACATTTTATTATAGCCTCTTTAGCCCTTACTAGTCCTACATACTGGACCGTTGTTCGTCAACTAAATAGTTCTTCCCCTACATAACACTTGAACTAACGTTACTTACCCATGTCTCTTTGTGTGTGCTAGCCTAGGTATTGGTTATTCCGCATTGTTTAGGTTTGTTAGCTGCATCTTTATCTCTTGTTAAGTCTTAGCGGAAACTATATTTTCCCAGGATCAGCTCCGCAGGATCCGAGTGGCTAATACCCTACCGCTAGCGGATGCAGGTACCCTCCAGCATTTGTAAAGCAAGATAATCTCCCCTTCGCCTTGTTTATCACTTCGCCTTCTATTCGCATCTCAAGACGATGTTACCAAGAATAAGGACAAAGATCTGTTCTTGCATGTTTCTTATGCTACTCGTGAAGGGGTCGCCCACAACACGAATCGTCCTCCAAGAGGAGTCAGAGAATGTCGCTCGCGTTGAAACGGGTGCACTTGGCCGGCTGGTCTACGGCATCATCTCCACGTTCTGCCTATGCGCTATGTCCTTTGCACTAGGTGTGTTCGTCCAACCAACACTACATTATTGCACTAACACATGCCAGGACTTCGGGTAACACAATTCAGGAGAACAGTAAAGTTACAGTTCGCCTGGTTTCTTTGCCATATTCAGACTGTGGTGGCCATGATGCTTGTTATCTCAGGCGCGATTCTAGTGTACGGCCTTAACCTCACCACTTCGAAGCAATGTCGGGCATCGATCACCGTGTGTCTATTATTGTACTTCTCTTCCAAGATCTTACTGTAAGGAGTCGCTGAAAGTACTTCTATTTGATGGATCGATAAGGATTAATTCACAGCAGATACATATTCTATCTGGAGAGGATACACATTGCACGCCAGCCTCTCGCGCGAAGACACGACAAGATATGGATTGCCGGCATGGTCATGACCGTTGGATTTTTCGGAGGCATGGCTCTCTGGTGTATTGCCACACCTCACTCTGCTATCAGTATACACGATGGCTATTGTCGAATCGGAAGCGACATGATACCATCGTACACCACCTTTTCCACCGACATTATTATCAACATTGCACTCACAGGCGTCTTCATCTGGCTGATTTTACCTGTTTTGAAGAATCAAGCACGAGGTGCAGCGACAGTCACGGATGAAATATCGCGCCCTCCTGCTCTAGGTCCATTCGCACTGAGAGAAGTCCTACGCAGCAATGTCGAGAGAGACGACCCACTTGCTCTCAGTGTCAAGAAAATGCTCAGGAGAAATATCATCGGATCTGCCTTGACATTTGTAGCTGGTGCAATCAATCTAGTCATCTACTTTGTTGATGCTACTAGTCAGATCGCATTCGTTTGTTACACATTGTGCATCATTGACGGTAGGTAACCACTCTCACACTCTAGAATTTTACACTAACAAATTGGTAGTAGTATTTGGAGTCCTGGTCGTCCAATGGCTTACGTTCGGATCGGATAAACCAGCTACGAACTCCAACCAACCACCCGTTGCAGCCAATCTTGCTAACTCACAGATGGTGTATGTCGCCAGTCGCACTGTACCTAACAACTTCAGCACCCACGCCAAAGAATCAACACAGGCATCAAGATGCGACATAAGCTTCATTACCAAGCCTGAGAACCTCAACACTTGATCCACAGTATCTAGATCAAATATTTCCTCTTCGTTTGGAAAAGACGTCTAAAGATTAATTTAACTGCCAAATATAAGACCGCAGAAGACGAATTTGAACATTCGACTAATTAAGCTACCTCTTAGATATCGGGACTAAAGAGACTAGGTGTAATAGCTTGACTCATTAGCAAAGGCAGGAGCCGTTCCAGCTACTTACAAGTGAAATCTAACTCTCTTAGTTACAGGACTAGAATTAGACAAGATTTAGACTTAAGTTAGATATAATTCTAATCTAAGCTAAACTAAATTAGAATAAGAGCTAGATCTAGTTTAGACCGAATGTAAAGTTAGATGAAATTCAATGTTTCCGTTGCTAAGATCACTTTCGTGTGCTTGCATCCCGTTGCGAATGGCTTGCAAATGGTCTTCTTCGCCTGTGAATAAGCCTGAAAGATATTCATCAATCGAGGAGCTATCCACAGTTATCTGCCGCGAACAAGACCTCTCAAAATCTTTCAGAGCATCTTCAAGGACGTCATTAATAACCTCGAAATCATCTTCATGACCATGTCTTCAAATTTGGTAGCTGTCGTGTCGGTGTCCACGTCTATAGCCTCTTTCATGAGTCGCGAATGTAGGCACGATACCTCCATGCGATTGCGAAACCTGCTCAGCTTATTGAGGAGACCTTTTTCAAGCTTCAGCAGCTTATTTTCGGTCACGATGCTGCCATCACGGGCTTGTTCGATACATCGCTTGGTGGTTTCTAACGTCCGCGAAAGGATTAGCTCAAGGACTTCCCCCGCACTCTCACCGGTCACGACTGTAGCATGCCAATCATGCTTGACATAAAGACACACCTGGCAGCGTGACCTCGCTGTTTGATTCCGTGAATACGCGTATCTTTGGTTACTTGTGCTCAAGATATCGTAATAGCCATCACGTGATGCCAAGGATGACGGATACCGGTTATATGCGGGTCTCATCCCACCTTAGTTTAGCTCTGTAGGCATAATACATACGATTATCCCCCATGCACACTCTACAAGTTACAATACTGTTTCATTTGGACACTACCGTTCAGCCTAATGAGCAGCATATATGGTACGAACCCTCCCAACTTCCAGGCAGCAAAGCTTTACTACCACGAAGAAGCAGAGATTTCCAGACATAATCGCCGCCCTATGTTGTGCTCTATTTGCCAAAATGCGCTCCAGATGTTCTGGGAAACAACCGAGGGCGCGATTGCTCACCACCCTTCACTTACCAGCCTCGCCCAAGCTATCGAAGAAGGCTGTTTCCTATGTTGCTGTTTAGAAGACCGCTTGGACTACCACGACATTGACATGAATCAGCCTGATCTCGATCGCTGTACACGATGGCGTGTATACAAAAACGGGCCTGATTGGAGTGTGATTGATGTTCGCTACTGCGATGTATGTTCCCGGGACGAGGACCATCCCGAGCATGCAGAAGTCAAATTGAGATGCTTTTCTCTCAGATCTAATTTCATCCTCGCTGACCCTGTCCGTTCGACTGAGAAGAAGATGGATAGCTCTCTGTCGACCTTCTCAGGCTTTACGGGCTCAGACCAGACGATATCACAGATCAAAGGATGGCTTGAGATGTGCACATCAACGCATGATTCATGCGGCTACCAGCGCAAGAACCTATGGATGCCTTCGCGTTTACTCCAACTCTGCGACCTGGACAAAGAACCCAAAGTTCGCTTACGGAGTAGTTCGGAATTGAAGAGCGATCGTTACCTTACCCTCAGTCATTGTTGGGGCCCTCAAGGCAGCCAAAAACTGCAACTGACCAAGGAAACTCTCGAAGATTTTCACCAAGGTATTGCTGTTTCAACCCTACAAAGAACGTTTCAGGATATGGCCAAGGTCGCTGCTCGTCTTGGATTCCAATACTTTTGGGTAGACTGTATGTGTATACTGCAGGACGACCCCGAAGACTGGAGACACGAGTCTAGTTTGATGGGAACAGTGTACGCAAACAGCTGGCTCAACATATCTGCCACATGGGCAACGGACAGTAGCTATGGTTGCTTCACCCACCGCGATCTGTCGCGAGACTATCTCTCCGTGGAAGAACCCATGAATGGGTTAGAGAGGAAAAAGACTTGGATATTGACGTCGACATATGACTGGTCAGGTCAAGTAGAGCAAGCGCCAGTAAACGAAAGGGGTTGGGTCTTACAAGAACGCATCCTATCTCCCCGCATTGCGCACTTTACAGGAACTCAGGTCGCTTGGGAATGTCAGCAACTGCAGGCCACAGAGACATCTCCTGATGGAATTATACTTCCGCATGCCTTGTACGAACAATACCGGTATAATGTACTCGTCGGCAATTCTCTCAAGCACGACCTCCATAATGATACCGAGTACTATTGGAGTCGTATACTGTACAAATACACATCGTGTAAGTTGACCTTCAGTACTGATAGGTTGATTGCCTTATCTGGGATCGCACGAAAAATCAATGAACGTAGACCATGCGACTATATGGCGGGTCTATGGAGCAAAGACCTGCCTCACTGTCTCCTGTGGACGCTTTGGGACCCAAGTCCTCAATCGAAGACCTATATCGCCCCTTCTTGGAGCTGGGCATCTAGATCAGGAGTAGTTGTCGGGTCCGGATTTGCAGATCGAAACAAGTCGAGTGTGTACATGACGGTGCTGAACTATGCCATAACTCTCCGCAACCCAGAGGATCCATTTGGCCAGATAACAGACGCATTCATCAGGGTGCGAGCGAGATTGGGAATTGCGAGGTGGAGTGAAATGAAATCTCCAGAGAAGCAGGGCGAAGATGTTTCCATCACGCTATTGGTACCTGATGCACATTGCAGAACGGGGACTTCTACGTCGTCACTAAGATTTCCGGATGGCGCAATCATTCTTGATCATGATGGGGACTCTGGTCTGGAGGAAGCACATTTCGCAGCTGTAAGCACAAACCATGGGTTTCCGGTGGAGGAAGTGAATAAAAGTGAAGGTAGCAAACCCACAACGACATCTCAATGCGGTAGATATCTCGGAGGGCTACTGCTTCGACGTCTCCCGTGCTCGCGGTTTGAACGTATAGGAGTTCTAAGGTTAGGCTTGCATCACAATGACGACCCTTGCGTTGACCTACCGGAACAAGAAATCACCATTATCTAGAGGAAGATAGTCAAGTATGATCGGAGCGAATCATTCATGGACATTTACTTTATCAAAAAAGTATTCTAAACTCCCATGAAGTGCACCAAGAGACGACACATAGAAAGGCAAAGCCTTAAATTCTATACGCCTAACTCTTAATTAAAACAGTGGTTCTATATTGTTTAAAAACGCTAGAAAATCTATATTATTGTCGTCTACAAGTACCCGCCTCCGCTCTACTATCTGTCTTCTTGAACCCTGAACTCCTCGCCTCACTGCTCTTACCAATTACCTTCTCTATTCTATTATTATTATTATGAATGTAGTTAACAAGAGAATCGCTCACCTAAGCGAATCGCTCGCGCCCTGCTAGCGCGCCAACGTCAAGATATTATTATAGACTTTTATTATAGTTAATAATATATTATCGAAGAGTAAATTACTTATTAAAACTATTACTATTACTAGTGCTATCTTATTAAGGCTATCTCTTGAGTAGAAGTAATATAAGACTTCTAGTATCAATATTCTTAGATTAATATTGCGGATAAAGTAATAGAATATAAATAAATATATTTACTTAGTTACTATAGTATTTATTACGAACCTAAGGGATTAGGAGGAAGCAGATAATAAGGAAGGAAACCCCAACACCTCAATCCCTCAAGACCTCAATATAGGCCACCTATATTAACTAATAACGTATATTCTATACGTCTTAGCGGAACGCTACTATAGAATAAGATTACGTATATTCTACGAAGTTCTATATATTCCTTAAAGTACTATATATAGAATAGTATTAAATAATATAGAATATATAGAATATATAATATATAGAAAAAAATAATAATCTAGAGTATTAGAATAATACGCCTAAGAGAGAGGATATGTTAAGAGTATCTCCTGAGTGGAAGTAATATAAGACTTCTGGTGTTAAGATTCTTAGATTAGTTTTCGCGGATAAAGTAATAAGGTATAAATAGATATGCTAGTTAATAGTAGTATTAT